>CM040117.1:199538671-200018324 GCA_022559845.1 Amorphophallus konjac
GAGAAGTAGTCGGTCACCGCCAGAATGTATTTGCAGCCTGTGGAGGATGCGGGTAAGGGGCCCACAACATCTGTTCCCCATTGGGCAAATGGCCAACTGGGCGCGGTTGGGTGCAGTTGCACGGGAGGCCTCCTGGGTATAGTGGCATGCTCCTGGCATCTCTGGCACGACTTAGCGTACTCGCAACAGTCATTGAACATTGCAGGCCAATAGTAGCCAAGTTTCTTGATTTCAATTTTCATCTTCGGCCCCGCCTGGTGCGCGCCAGCTGTGCCGGCATGGACCTCCTTCATAACCCTCCAAGCTTCTTCAATGGACAAGCATCGGAGGAGTAGCTTCTGTTTGGCATCCGCCACAATTCGGAACAATATTTCGTTTCGGAGCTCATAGGAGTCTTTGGTTCTGACTAGCTTGATCCTTTCTTCTCTTCGGTCAGGTAAGTGCTGGTGTTTGAACCACTGCATCAGGGAGGCTCTCCAGTCAGGTAGGCCGACGGCTTCTGCTGCAGTGACCTCTAGGTTCTCTTCTTCTGGCTCTTCTTCTACCATGCTGGGCATCTGGCGCTGGTTTATTACTTGGATATGGAGAGATCCATCTGGAGGCACTGCCAGTGAGCTTGCCAATTTTGCCAATGCGTCAGCTTGTGCGTTCTCCCCTCTGGCGACATGGCCTATCTCAAGGAGGTAGAACCGCTCCATGAGCCCTTTTGCTTTAGTGCGATACGGGAGCAGCTCAGGTTTTCGGACATCAAACTGCCCCTGGACTTGCTTGACGACCAGCAGCGAATCGCCAAACACTTGGAGCATCTTGATCTCCATTTGAAGGGCGACATGGAGGCCGATGATCAAAGCTTCATATTCTGCTTCATTATTGGTGCAGGGTTTGCTAATGCAGCAGGAAGTATGCATCACTTCTCCGTCTGGCGACTTGAGGACGATGCCTGCTCCGGCTCGTACCTTGGCGCGCCCGGACGAGGTCGCTTCTGTTCTCGAGGCCCCGTCGAAGTATAGCTGCCAGAGGGCTTGTTGTACTTGGTCTACCTCTAGTGTTTCATCTTCAGGTAGTTCGGTGGCCAAAGGGGAGTCTTCGGGCACGGGGTGTGCTGCGAAGAAATCCGCGACGGCTTGTCCCTTAACGGCCTTCTGTGGCACGTAGGTGATGTCAAATTCCATGAGTAGCACGGCCCACTTGCCGAGGCGCCCCTTTGGGACTGGCTGGAAGAGGATGTGCTTAATGGGGTCGGCCCTGGATATTAAGCTGACTTCATGGGACAGCATGTAGTGCCTCATTTTCTTGACTGCGAAGACCAGGGCAAGGCAGATCTTCTCAATCGGGGTGTACTTAGCCTCTGCACCCACCAATCTTCGACTGAGATAGTAGAGAGCCTGCTCTTTTCCCTCATCATTGTTCTGGGCGAGCATTGCCCCCAGTGAATATTCGGTGGCCGCTATGTACAGAATCAGCGGTCTGCCTTTGACAGGTGCCCCCAGGACAGGCGGGGTCTTCAGGTACTCCTTTAGCTGGTTAAACGCGTGCTGGCATTCGTGGCCCCAGCTGAAGGGTGCATTCTTCATCATCAGTCTGTGGAAGGGTTGGCAGCGCCCTGACAGGTTGGAGATGAACCTGCGGATGTAAGCTAAACGCCCCTGCAGGGACCTCAGCTCTCCCAGACTCCTCGGAGGAGGCAGCTCCTGGATGGCCTTTATCTTCAGGGGGTCGATCTCGATCCCTCTATGCCGGACAATAAAGCCGAGGAATTTCCCACTGGACACGCCAAAGGCGCACTTCATGGGATTCATTTTCAGCCCATACTGCCGGAGCCTTTGGAAGACGACCCTGAGGTCACTCAGGTGCTCGTCTCTTTTCTTGGTCTTGACGACCAGATCATCAATGTAGCACTCGACCTTGCCGTACAGCAGCTCGTCGAAGATCTTGGTCATCGCCCGCTGATATGTGGCACCGGCATTCTTGAGGCCGAAGGGCATCCTCTTGTAGTGAAATATCCCTTTGGGTGACCGGAAGGCTGTATGGACCCGGTCGTGGTCGGCTATCCAGATTTGGTTATAGCCGGACGACCCATCCATGAAGGACAGGGCCTCGTGGCCAGTGGTTGCGTCAATCATCACTTCGGTGATAGGCACCGGGAAGTCATCTTTCGGGCAGGCTTTATTCAGGTCGCGGAAGTCCACGCAAATCCTGATCTGTCCATTCTTCTTTTTCACTGGTACAATATTAGCCAGCCATGTGGTGTATTGATTTTCCGCCACGAAGCTGACATTTATGAGCTTGTCGACCTCTTTGCAGATCTGGCTGGTTAGCTCCGGCCTCATGCGCCGGGGAGGTTGCTTCACTGGTTCCACCTTGGGATCGATGGACAAGATGTGCTGAGTCACCTCGGGGCTGAGTCTGGGCATTTCTTTGTAGTTCCAGGCAAAGCAATCCCGGAACTCTTGCAGCAGTTTTATGTATTGTTCTCTCTCACGAGGGGGTACGAGAGCACTTAGAAAGGTCGGCCTGGGGTCGCCTTCCGTGCCGAGGTTGATCTCAATCAATTCGTCAACTGTGGCCTGGCTGCCATTTTCAATTTCCGGCGGGACTGGCGACAAATCGACGAAGTCTTGGTCTTCATTGTCTTCGGGCTCGAGGATGGCGTCGTCGTCTTCTTGTTCATCATGACTGGGCATGGAGGCTGTATTCACCCCGCAGTCCTCCTGGGCCGTAGCCGCCGGGTCGGCGAGGTCCGCTGGTGCAGAAAGGTACGGGGCCACCTCGGGGTCTTCTGTGTACTCATCATAGACAGCTCGGACGGGGGCCGGGGCAGCCGCATCTTCAGGGGCCTGGTAGTGGATGGACACAGTATAGGCTCCTGCCATGGGGCTGTCCGCCACGTGGGGGCGTGGCGGGGCTACCACATAGTCCCCCATCCTGAGCTCGTCCCTTTCAATGAGGTCTTGGACAATGTCTTTGAAGACGTAGCAGTCTTCGATGGCGTGGCCCAGCATCTGGTGGTAAGGGCAAAATCGTGGGTCCCCGCTTCTTCGGATGTCTTGCGGCCTCTTGGACTGTGGGAGGGAGACCTTGCCGTAATGGCGGGCCCAGTCGAAGATGCCCCGGGTCTTCTCTCTCGGGAAGGAGTAGGGCTTCTGCAGCTTCTCTTGGAGTGTTAGGCCTTGCCTGGTTGGCCGCTCGATCAACAGGCTTGCCGCGTCTCTCAACTCCCTTCTTGACCAGAAGGGGGTGTCGGGACTGGCATCTCGGGGCCGAGGCATGCGGCCACCCCGTGGGGGGAGAGAACCCTGGATCAGGTCGGCGACTAGCGAGGTCAACTCAGCCAGTCGTACTTTTAGCGTCTCGATCTCCCGTTGCTGCCTATGGTACAAGGCGTACATGACGGGGTCGTATCGAGGGGATCTCGGAGCCTGGCCCATGCTTCTGCTCCTTGTTTCGCCGGCCGGCCGGGGTGGAGGTGCCTCGCTGGTGTGCCCTCTCGAGGTCGACACTTCGGAGAAGGAGGGGGTCTTCTCGATGCAGCGGCGGCGGAGAGGTTTCCAAAGGAAGATTTCTTCGTCTTGTGACTCCTGGACCGGGGGCCCAGGATATGCATCTTGACAGGCTTCCCGCGAATCTGTAGCTTCTGCGGGGTCGTCGCCAGACCATGTTGAGACCGATATGACGTCAGTCTCGTAATATTCCTCTAGTGAAAAGCCCAGACCGGGGTGCTTGGTGATTTTCAGCAATCGTCGATCCAGGTTTGGCGGGTTCCACATTCTTTCAAACATTTCTTTCCGGCTGGAGGGCTGGTAGGGAGGAATCTTCTGCTTTCTGACCATTCTAGCTGCCTGGTCAGTCATGTGGGGAAGTCCCGTGATGGGGACGTGCGGGTCGTGCAACTCGTCAGGGAACCGGCAATCGTCGTCTTCTCTGACTGGCTTCTCCCCGGCCACATAGAAGATAGTGGGCGGCCCCTCAGGGTTAGGCACCTCGAAGGTTCTCAGTTGTTCAGCTGCTTGGCATTCAATTTCCACTATCGGCTTGACGATCCCTGGCGGGACCCTGACATCTTCTAGCAGGTCTTCGAGGCAGGGTGCTCCTGGTGTGGGGTAGATAGCGAGAGGGGCTGCCCTAAATACCCCTTCTTCTTGTGCAATAAATGGTACATGTGGGGGAGCCACATAGCCTGGGGGCGGCGGAGGAAACCAGCCTCCTGATTCCATTTTCTTCTTTCCCTTGTCTTGGATGACTTGAGGAGCTTGCTTCGCCTTTTCTAAGTACAAGTTGGCATCTGACAGGTGACACTCGAACACCTCGAACGGGTGGAGGTCGGCGAAGATCCTGACTTCCTTTCCCTCATAGGGGTACTTGATGCATTGATGCAGGGTGGAGGGCACCACTCTGTTCTGGTGTAGCCAAGGCCGGCCAAGCAATGCCTTGTAGGAAGTGTTGGAGTTGATGACGTGAAACTGGACCTTTGTGGTGAAGTCATCAAAGGTCAAGTTGAACTCTGCAACCCCCATGGGCACCTCACATTTCTGGTTAAAGCCAGCTATCTTGACATTTTTAACCTCAACCAAGTGTACGTCGAAATAGTGTCTCTGGTACACCCGGTAAGGGAGTATATTCACTGCTGCCCCTGGGTCGATCAGGACCCTGTTGATGGGCTGGCCATTCAATTGCCCCTTCATGTAGAGGGGTCTGTTGTGACTGCAGGTTGGCAGGAGCATGTCCTCTTCTGTGAAGGCCACGGCCACTTCAGGCGACATCTCTGCCAGACAAGCTTCAAGCTGTGCTGGGGTCTGGAGGGCGGCTATGATGGCTTGCCGTGTTTCCTCGTTCAAGGACAACATCTCCCATACGGTGAACCGGGTCGGGATCTTCTTGAGGTGTCTGACTATCCGCTCGGCAGCCCGCACCTTGAGCAACTTCATTTCTTCGGGCTTGCCGCGCCTGCTCCCCTCCTGAGGCTGGGGTGTCTGATCAGGGGACGCCTCCTTTGCGGGATCTGTTGTAGCCTGTTGAGCGGGCGGGGCCTGTTGGGCCTCCTCCGCTGCTCGCATGAATTCGGCGAGGTTTGGGGTGCCGCTGAATTCTTCCTCTGGCCGGGCAGGAGTTGCAGCTGGTAGAGCTTGGCGGATGCTTACTTTACTGGTCGCAGAGGACCCCTGGGGGTGCGCCCGCCTTCCTACTCGAGCTGACAGGAACTCGACGAATGATGGGGCGCCTTGACTCTTGGTGCCTCCGGGGTAGAGACCTGATGGGGGAGGGATCTCGGTGCCTCGGACCTCGGGCTCGGGAACCTGGTATGGTTGTTCCCCCCTGAGCATGATGTTGAGGGTGCCCTGAGGAGGGTGCCCCCACTTCCTCCCTGACCTGGTGGCGTGCTGGGAGGTGGATGCTTCAGCTTGACTCACCTCTGCTGGCTCATGGAGTGGGTCTTCTTCTTTTTCTTCCAGGGAGAGAGCGGTGCCGAACAGCGCCGAGAGGGTGTTGCAGGCAAGGGCGACCTCCTTCTTCCTCTTGCCCCTGGGTCTTCTCTTCTTCTTCTTCTTCCCTGCCGTGGCCAATGGCTGCTCCTGAGGAAGCTCACCCCACAGGGGAGGCTCTTTTTCTGTTTCAGCTTTGGTTCCTGGAGCCAGCTCGAGTGATTCGAACTTCTCCCAGGGGACATATTCTTTTAGTTCCACGGGCTGGATTTTGGGCTGCTCATAATCTTCAAGCCCGTCAATAATAGCCTGGAGTTTCTCGAGCGCCGGACTGGTTTTCTGGTGCATTCGCAGCGGGACAGAGCTCTTCTTGTTGTGGGTGGGCCGTCTCATGACTAGCCGAGGGGCTGTGTCAAGGCAAACTGGGCTCGCCGGTGGTGGTGCCGGCAAGGGTGTCGCGTCCCTTGGATGAATCCCTGGGGCGGACCGTGGGGTGCGTGCCTTTCTATTTCTTCTGGGCACCGTCTGCCAACCCTCTTGATCTTGGGCCGGGGCCAGGACAAAAGTCTCATAAGTGGCGCGGGCACAGGCTTCCGCCCACTCTTCTGGCAACTCCCGATATAGTGAGATCATATTGACGGAGGAGGCTATACTGGGCAGCTCGTGTGGCTGCGGGGGGTCTACTTTATGCTCCCCCATGTCCAGCTCCCCGTCCTTGATTAAGGACTCGATAACGTCCTTGAAGACGTAGCAGTCTTCAATAGTATGCCCGAGCACCCGGTGGTACATGCAGAAGCGCAGGTCATCTTTCTTCTTTGAGTCGCCAGGCCTTTTCGGCTCTGGCAGTGTGATCTTATTGTAACTGGTTGCCCATTCAAACAGAAGCTTGGACTTGTCCCGGGAGAGGGAATATAACTTGTTTCTCATCTTCTCTCTCAGCGAGGGGCCTTCCCGCCGCTCTGTAATTCTGGGCGGCGGAGGGTTGGCCGCTCCCTCGGCTTTCTCCTTCTGCTTTTCAAAAGCCTGGAAGTCTAGTGCATGAACCTTCGGGGGAGCCGGCTTCTTCTCCGCCTGCCTGGCTCTCTGGCCTGACATGCCTGGAGTGGAGGAGTATCGAGCCAAGAATGCCTCGATTTCCGCTACCACATTGTTCAGGCGATCGAATGTCTTGACCTCAGTGCCGATCATCCTTTCTAGGAGTTTTTTCTTTAAGTTTTGCTTGCAGATCTGCACTGCGTCCTCCTGATGTGGGGGGCGTTTGCACCTCATGCTAAGGTTTCTCCACCTTTTAATGTAGTCGAGGGCCGATTCGTCAGCCCTCTGCCTTGTGGCGTAGAGTTCAGCCATGGTGACTTCTCTCTCGGCAACGTAGAACCTCTCCTTGAACTTCCTCTGCATGTCGGGCCAATCGGCCACCGACCCGGGTGACAAGCCGGAGTACCATTCAAAGGCAAGTCCGGTAAGTGTTGAGCCGAAGAACTTCAGGAGGTAGGCCTCATCAGCAGCCAGGTCTCCCATGACGTTCACATAATAGGCAATGTGCTCTCTGGGAGACCCCTGCCCGTTGAACTTTTCAAATTTCGGCGGCTTGGTGACGCCAGTCGGCAACTTCCTGGCAGCATAGTGAGCCGGGTAGGGTACCCGGTAGACGTCAAAAGACGTCTGATCCCCATCGCCCCTCTCAGCCAGCCTCATATCTATCATCTGTTCAAGCATCAGACGGCTAACTGCCGCCGGGTCGACTGGGCTCGGGTAGAAATGAGCGGGCTGCGCGCTCGGGGTGGCTACCACGGTCGCTCGGGGGGCCATAGGGGACCCTTGTGAAAGCGGAGCCTGTGGCGGGGTCACTGCTGTGCAATGTGCTTGCGGCGGGGGGGCGCCACCGAGAGGATCGAGGGTCACTGGAAGAGCTGCCTCTGAAGATTGCCCCCTGTCCCTGGGTACTTCGGGTATAACCTCGGTCTGCCAGGACATCGGGGGAGGTGCGTCCCGCTCACTTAGCTGCTTCTTGAGTGACTCGATTTCCTGCTGGAATCGTTGCATCATGAGCAGCATTGTGGGGTCAGCTGTGGGAAGACTAGGCATGCCCCCTGTCTCTTCGGCCGGGGCGTCCTCGGATGATGTCGAGGGTCCGCCACTCGTGTCGCCGGTGGTGACCACATTGGCTGTGAGGGCTGCAAGGGGCTCTTCAGGTAGGGCCCCTTCGGCGCCTGTGGGTGTCGCGCCGCTCGCCGCTCTCCTTCTTCGGGTAAGGGGTCCCGGCCTGACGGCTATTCTGGCCAATTCTTCCGGGTCGGTGGGTAAGGCCCCATACCGACCATGAACTCCTGCCATATTGCAGGTGAATGTCTGCCACTTCCTATTCTTATTTCTTCTTGACGCCCTCCTGGACGATCCTCCTGGGAATGTCAGCCTGTCGAAGACCGACCGTCGGGGTGGCGCTTCCTCCCGTACAGGGGACTGGCGCGGCTCCTCCGCGCGGCTCCTCGACTCCATGCTAGGTGCGGGTTCCCCCCTTTCTTCCTGGAAGGCGGAGGCCATTGCCCCCAGTAGTCTCTGGTGGCCAGCGGGAGTGCTACCCGGGCCTCGGAGGTAGTTCCTCATGGCCTGCTCGATCCCTTCCCACTCCTGGTCAGGGAGAGCGGCTTGGGGTTACGCGTCGATGACGGCGGCAGGAGGGGAGTAGGCCGTGAGAGCCGGGCGGGCGGCATTGTGCCAGCACCCTCGGCGATGGCGATGAACATTCTCGGACGGCGCCGGGATGACGGGTGCCGGTCGGAGAGTGGGGGTCACTACCTCGACCCTGTCATCGCGCCGGGCCCTCCTGGGGCGGAAAGTGCTGGGCCATGCCTGGGCAGGTGCAGTGGGCTGGGCCTCCCTAGGTACCCAGACTTGCTTCAATTTAGCCGGCCTGTGAGCCGGCGTCCCCTTTGGTGCTACGACCGGGGCTGTGGGCATCGCCTTCTCCTTCAGCTTCGCCAGTCCTTCAAAGGAGTTACGGACTGGGACGGCCGGGACGACGCGGTCCGGTGTCACCTGGGACCTCTGCCCGTCTAGGCGGACTCAGAGGGCCCCAACCATCATGGACTTCCCGGAGTTGGAGGCGCGACGCCCTGATCCGGTGTTGGTATTGCTTCTCCGAAGCCTCCTCTGGTGGGATGTCGACCCTTGGTGGAACGGGCCGGTAGTTTGGTGCACATGGTGCACATTGTAGCTAAGCGTCGTTGTGGGGATGATGTTGTTGCCTTCGGCCACAGCTTGGCCGGCAGTAGCTCCAATGGCCCCCGGAGTGGGGGCGTTGATCTGGGACTCCTCGGGTGTCTCCACGTCGAGGATCTGAGTGAAGGCCACCCCCAAGAAGTTGGGGAAGCCCACCGTGGGAGGGAAGCTCCCAAAGGTGAGGGGCACCGCCAGGTAGCCGCCTCGAACGTGGTTCTGGACGGGCTGAGGGCTGCAAACGACCGCCATGGTTGGCTCCATGATGTCTCTCTCTTTTTTTTTCTGCATTTAAGAAAGTAGCATAATCAGTATTACAAGAAGGGGGCCGCGGGGCGCCTAATTTCGGCGAAGAGATGAAGGGTGGATCGGTCCCACCGGGCGTGCCACAGTTATGGACGCGCTTTCCGTTGAGCGCATTTGGCTTACCGTCTGTTGGTTTATTGGGTGCGTGGGCGTGCCAGTCACCGAGGTGACAATTTATGCGGGCTCCGAAGAGCCCCAAGGTGCGCTCAATCTGACTTCGTCAGACGATTGTGTGGTTCGTGTCGGGACCGAATCCCGTCGCGCCATGAAGGTCACGACGTCATTTACATCCCCCATATGAGGGAATACCCCTGATTAATTGCCGAAATTAGGGGCCCCACGGCCGAAAAGAATAATGCTAATTATGCGAGAGAGATAGGAATAGGTCACACTGAAAGTTGTATTAAGGCCATAGACCGTCGGCCGTGTGGCCACTCGTAGACCTTTTCGTATTCGGACACGGGTCCGTGGTAGAGTCACGATGAGAAAACCGAGGTAGGTCTCTTCAACTGTCTGCCGAGCTTGCGGCAATTTTAACGAGGATTCGGAAGGTACCCGGAACGAGAAAACAAATCCGGCCCTGATTAGGATGTCGGCCCGAGGTTAGATCAAAGCCTGGCCATATCAGGGTGATTCCCGAGACTCGGGCTCGACCTGAAAGGGCGGCGTTATTATTCCCTTTTGCCCCGGGTCCCGGGGAGAGAGAGGGCTGCAGTGCAGGCATTAGCGTCTTTTATCTGGGGCTTTCTTAGTTATATCTTCTGGGATTTCTGATTTGGCGTTTACTGTTTATTCGTGCCTTTGTCCGGGGTGATTTTTCTTCTTTTTTTTATGATCATTCTTATTATTGTCATTTATTTATTATTAATCTTTTTATTACCCCTCTCGCCTCTTTTATTGTGATTAATATTGCGCATTCGGAGTCCTTTAATTTAGCGTAATTTTTTATTAATTTATTTGCTATTGTTAATGCCCTTATCGCGATGTATATATGCACGCATGTAGTGTGCCGGCGAAGGGGGAAACGGGAGTGTACCGCTGGGTATTGGGTGTGCCGCTGAGTGGCGAAGGGGTGTACCGGTGAGGGCTGCAAAGGGCGTACCGCTGGAGGCCGAAGGGGCGTACCGCTGAGGGCAACAAAGCCAAAAGGGGAGGGGCGTACCGCTGGAGAGTGTGTCGGTGAAGGAGGGGGGTGATATAAAGTCTATACGTTCCCCAGGCTCGAAGTCTATACGTTGCCAAGCCAAAAGTCCGTACACTGGAGCAGAGTGGAGCAAAGTCTACGCGTTGCAATTTGAAGTCTATACGTCGACTGGCCGAAAGTCTGTACACTGGCCAAGTCTATACGCTGGATAAGTCTATACATTGGGGTGTGAAGTCTATACACTGCCCAAGTCTATACACTGGCTATCATGAAGTCTGTACGTTGGGATATGAAGTCTATACGTTGGCTGCCCAAAGTCCATACACTGGATAAGTCTATACATTGGGGTGTGAAGTCTATACACTGCCCAAGTCTATACACTGGCTATCATGAAGTCTGTACGTTGGGATATGAAGTCTATACGTTGGCTGCCCAAAGTCCATACACTGGATAAGTCTATACATTGGGGTGTGAAGTCTATACGCTGCCCAAGTCTATACACTGGCTAAGTCTATACGTTGGAGTGTGAAGTCTATACAGTGGCTGGGGGTGAAGTCTATACAGTGGCTGGGGGTGTACCGGCGAAGGGAAGGAGTGGCGTACCGCTGAAGGTCGACGGGGAGCGTACCGCTGAGGGCAGAAAGGGCGTGCCGCTGAGGGTTGAACGGGATATGGTGATGGCCTGTGCCGTTGAGGGCCAATGGAAGCGTGCCGCTGAAGGCCAATGGGGCGTGATTGTAGAGGCCTGATCAATTTTGGATCACTTGTTTTAAGGCTTTTCTTTTCTTCTTATCTTAACTTTCGTGTGGTTTTATATAAAATTCCTCCCTTGTTTTGTTTATTCGGTTCGGCCTCTTTTCTTGCGGGTCGGACATTCAGGCTGCCGGGCAGTTAATTAGTTCGGTTCGGTTTTCGTTGTGATGCCGGCAGTGGTTTGATGAGTTGGAAGGTTTCGTCAGTTATCTTGCTTGTTTGTTGCCTCCTTTTGCTTCTTTAATTGTTTATTAGTTTCTCACAAAAATTCGGCAGCATCTCCCCTTAACCCGAGGCGTAAGGGAGATAAAGGGAACGCGCCCACATAGAGTGGCGGAACCCGACAATTAGAGATGGGCCCCCCCGGAGGGGCAACACCTTTATAGAACCTCGGAAAACGTGAAGGAGAGAGCCCGGGGACGAAGCCAAGAAGGGGGGCTGTTGAGGGAATGAAGGGTGTGTCGCTGAAGGCCATAGGGGTAGCGTGCCGCTGAAGGTCACAAGGGTAGCGTACCGCTGAAGGTCCAGGGGTAGCGTGCCGCTGAAGGCCAGAACTAGGTGTGCCGCTGAGGACCAGGACTGGGCGTGCCGCTGAGGGCCAATCTGGGCATGCCGCTGAGGGCCAGGATTGGGTGTGCCGCTGAAGGCCATTGGGTGTGCCGGCCAAGTGCCGGAATGGTGCATCGCTGGAGGATTGAAAGGGCTGAGTGCATGAGCTGGGAGGTTTTACAGGGCTAGTATATGGGCTGGGAGACTTGTAAGGCTAGTCCAGGGAAAGAGGGGGGGGGTTTGAGGCCAAGGAAAGGCTGCTGGAAATGAGTGAAAGGCTCACGAGGTCAGGCTTCGCGAGGGAGGCATGACATTGATGTGGCGGCTCGAAAGAAACCGGAGGATCGGAGAAAACGGGCAACACATTACATGCATTGTGAAGGCGGGGTAAACCAACAGAAATTGCAAGAGAAGCCCAAAGAGGGTGATTCTTCATTCATGGGAGGCAAAAGGCCGTAGCCATACATGCATGTTACAGAGGAAACACCCAAATGAAGCCACGGACAAAAAGGAAAAGAATACAAGACGGAGAACGGAAGGGGGAATGGAATACGAAAAGGAAGAAAGCATTGGAGCCTAAGACCTTAGCCACTGTCCCCACCCTCTCCCCCATTACATTAAGCTCTCTCCCTCTCCCTTACTCTTGCTCTCTTCACGGTGGTCGTCCGACGGAGCTCAGGCCGGGAGGACCTCTTCTTCCCTTCTCTCTTCTCCTCTTTCTCCTCTGTGCGTTCTCCTATCTGAGCCTCTCCCTCTGTGTGCTCCCCTCTTTCTTTCTCTAGGTGTCTTCTTTCTTTTCGTCTCCCCCCCCCTCTTCTTTTTCTTTGTTGAAGCGGAGGGTCTTTTATACCTCCAACAGCCGAAGCCCTCCAGCCCGGCCGTTGAAGGCGGGAAGTGGCCTTGTGATGATGGCCTTTGACCTGCCCCGTCCTGGGTCGTCAGGGGGGTAGCTCACGTGGCCCAATGGACGGTTGCCACCTCAGACGGCTCACTGCGCGCCAAGGAAGCGTAGGGCATGGGCTGCACGTCGTCTTGCCGTTGAAAAGCTTCACCGCTGTGCCGCTGGAGGGTTGAAAAGGCGTGCCGTGGGGGAGCCAAAAGGGCGTACCACTGGGGGTCCAAACGGGCGTGCCGTTGAACGGCCTGGAGGGCGTGCCGCTGAAGACCCCAAAGGGCCGTGCCGCTGAGGCCCCAAAGGGCCGTGCGGTTGAGGCCCCAAAGGGTCGTGCCGCTGAACACCCAAAGTGCCGTGCCGCTGAACACCCAAAGTGCCGTGCCGCTGAACACCCCAAAGGGGTGTGCCGCTGAACACCCAAAGTGCCGTGCCGCTGAAGACCCCAAAGGGGTGTGCCGGTGATGCACCTGGGGGCGTACCGCTGAACCCCAGGGAGTGTGCCGCTGAACACCCAAAGGGGTGTGCCGGTGAAACCGCCTGGGGGCGTGCCGCTGAGCAGCCTTGGGCTGTGCCGCTGAGCACCCAAAGTGCCGTGCCGCTGAAGACCCCAAAGGGGTGTGCCGGTGATGCACCTGGGGGCGTACTGCTGAACCCCAGGGAGTGTGCCACTGAACACCCAAAGGGGTGTGTCGGTGAACCCGCCTGGGGGCGTGCCACTGAGCAGCCTTGGGCTGTGCCGCTGAGCACCCAAAGTGCCGTGCCGCTGAAGACCCCAAAGGGGTGTGCCGGTGATGCACCTGGGGGCGTGCCGCTGAACCCCAGGGAGTGTGCCGCTGAACACCCAAAGGGGTGTGCCGGTGAACCCGCCTGGGGGCGTGTCGTTGAGCAGCCTTGGGCTGTGCCACTGAGCACCCCGGGGGGTGTGTATTTGGGGGCCCGTTCTGAGCCCGTCGCAGACACGAGTCATGGCCCGTTTGATTTCCTTTGGGGCCCACGGACTGTGGGGCCTTTTGTGCTTGATTTCTCCGGGGTTTCTTCACTCGGCGCCGTTTGTTGATGCTGGGCCGAACATGACATTTGGATGTGCAATTTTCGGTGTCCACAGGAGGCGTCCAGGGTACCGAACACCTCAATAAGGTCCACCGAACTCCACCGAAAGTCGCACGCGGTTTGGCACAACGCGTGGTTTTGTGAGCGGCGCCTCGTGATTCAGAAATGGGCGCGTCCAGTTTCCTGGATGCTTCCACAATTGGCTTTTTTCACACACGCCAAACCGTCGATCGGTGGCCCCGTGGGCAAGTTGATGGAGGCGTCTATGGTCCTGGACGCCTCCATAAATATTTTATTATTTTTTGTTTTGTTTTTATACCAAAACTGGTATTATGCATTTTTTATATTTTATTTTTATGGAGGCGTCCAGGGGCCTGGACGCCTCCATTAATTATTATTATTTTTATGTGTTTTTTATATTTTTATATTAAAGTCATGGAGGCGTCCAGGAGCCAGGACGCCTCCATGAAGACCCCCCCGGGTCCCCTGAAAAGGCGTCGGCAGCCGCCTGGCAGACACTCTTCCTAGTTTCGGAACCTTCCGGTGCGTCCGATTGGTGTTGATGCCGTTCGAAAGCCGCAACGAGATGATTTCCGGATGCCGAAAAGGCGGAAGAAGACTCAAGAATAGGAAACACTCGAGCGATTCAAAATGCGAAAGCCAATGCGTGGCGTCGTATAGTAATATGAGATTTTCTCAGGAGATGTCAGGAATGGCGTGTCTACAGCTGCCCCGCCTTGGTGTCTGCTTTGCAAGGGAGTGACAGGTAGTGGAATGGTATCGAAGTGGAGTGAAATGAAGTGGGAGCGGACTGATAAGTTGATGCCAAGGTGTGATGAGACACGCTTTTGACGTTACTGTTTGGAATCTTTCCTGAAGTTTCAATGAGGCGACCTTGAAGGAGGTCTTTCAAATTTTGACGATTTGCTTGGACGGATATCAAATAAGGGAGGGTGAGATGTGCGCTCAGGCACGAAACAAAAAGAGACCAACTTCTCGGTGTGCAAGTACCTGGGTCATAAACCCGCATGTTTCACCTTTGGTGAGCGGTTACCAGCCAATGTGGAAGTGCTGCGGCCAAGGTGGGTCAAACAAAGTAAAAAAGTAAAGAAATATCTGAGAGTCTGTCCAAACAAGGGTCTCCTTTGGAAGAGCAGCGTAGGGCCGTTTCAAGGAAACTCAGTATTTCATTCGGAGTGGAGCATCTCATATTTGTAGGAATCGAAACATAACGGCTTTCACAATCGAATCACTTGGATGATCTTCCGCAATAAATTCAAAGTCCTATATGAATGCATGCTGGGTTTAAATAAAAATTTAAAACAAACTAAAATAGAAAATAGCCAAGGATAATATTGTCAACTTGTTAAGAATGGGTCAGGATACCGATCCGGTGAGCCGATACTGGACTGGGGCCCGTTTATCCGCGCACCAACTCACTGAATGGAACCGTCGTCCCCATGCTATCACAAGTTAACGGCCTATCCGTACAACCCAAATTCTTCCGGGATCATCACTGTTTTTTTTGAAGGGGAACTCAAATCCCAGATTCGTTCGGGTCGCGAGGTCCTTGACATGTTCTAGTAGCGTAGGTATCATATACTACGATGCATGACATGGTGGGACCATGGGACAGGAGATAGGACAAAGACGTCCGTTAGTAAAACCTGCACAGGCCAGCATGGATTAATAACATCAGAAAGTAACAGAATTGTAATAGAATCACACCACAATGGAAAGGAGATCTAGCCAAAATCTTGACACTGACCGCTGATGTGACATGTTCTGTCCTGTAGCGATCTTCCCTTCCTATAAGAACTCCCCTTAGGCTAGTTCATCCAAATGCACCAAGGAGAGTTTTGAAAGCTCAGGAGGAAAAGGAGAGGAGAATCAAGAGATTTCAGGATGGAAGGAGAGTCTTCCCGCGTTATGAAGAGGAGCAGTCCTAGCAGCGAGATCAGGCGACTCTCCGACCTCGAGGGTCATCTGAGTGGGACGATCATGTCACATATGGTAAGCTGATTCATTTCAAATTTCTCCACGTGAACCTTCTTCTTACTTCCTTCCTTTCTTCTTCTTTCTTTTCTCTTCCAGCCATATCCACTCTTCCCAGGCCCGAGGAAGTTTTCCAAACTGCCATGGCTTTCAAAGCTAACTTCCAACATCTCCATCGGCATGAGGGCCATACTCTCGAGGTGGCATCTTCAGGGGCTCCTTATTCACGCCAAACACTATGAGAGAATCCGCATGGACTGGGCTGCTATGGGCGCATTAGTGGAGATCTGGCATCCCCAGACCCACATGTTTGTCTTCCCGACCTTCGAGGCGACCATCCTCCTCGAGGAGGTGGAACTTCTGCTTGGATTGAATAAATTCAAGAGTGACGGTAAGGTGAAGGCTATGCGGATGCTGACACGGGGGACTTCCGAGAGTGTCCTTGGAAGCTTCATGCGGCCCGACGCAGCGAAAAAGGTCCGTACTCGACAGGGAATTGATTTGCAAAAGCTCGCGGAATGGGTTATGGATGCCCTGAGAGGGTCACCAGATGATGACTATTTGAAAGGAATCATGAAAGGGTTCACCATTTGTCTGGCGGGAGCTCTCTTGTTCCCTCATACTGACAACATAGTGGAAGAAGACCAACTGAGTGTCATTCGCGGGATCTGGAGTGGAAAGAGGGTGGGACCCGCCGTCCTTGCCTACCTTTACAGTGGCCTTACTGCCTCAAGCATGGGTAAGTCTCCTTTCGGTTGCGCACTTGTCCTGAATTGCTGGCTTGATTTGCATTTCAAATTTGATCACCGTGAGGGAATGCCAACCGCTTCGAAGCTCTTCCAACAAAGCCCCCTTCATCACATAGCCGATGTGTTAGGCTTCGGTGGCACTATAGCGAACCGTGTTCCGTGGCTGAAGAAACGTGAAGACTGGCGGTCTTACTTTCGCATCGTGACACAAAGCTTCTTTTTTTTTTAACTAAAGTTGATACTTGCAAGGGGGGGGACGGGAGAGTGGGTTCATCACTTCATTGCGGAAGAAGATGATTCCACTATCCCGGCCACCAAGCAAGCGATTTTCATATATAAAAGCACAAAGTGAAAGGGGTACAGAGGGGGGGGGAGGGGAAAGCCCACGAAGGGGCAAGAGGGGTACAAGGCCAAAGGCCCAAGAAAGCATAAAACGCCCAAGAGGACCCAAGAGCGGCCAGAAACAAAGGCCCAAGAACCCACAGAAGAAACAAAGCCCTACAAATAGGCGTCGTCGTCGAAGACCCCTTCAGAGTCGGACGAGAAAACAGAACGGACACCGCGCAGATGAACTGGAGAGCCAGGCCAATCAAGAGGATCAGCCTCAGAACCGTCGGGATCGGGCACGTCCGTGTCGGAGGGCTCGATCGGCGGTGGGGGCGCCAACGAAGAAGACTGGATCCGAAGAGAACGACGAGGAGGAAGAGCAGCGTCCTCAAACATGCACTGACGATCACGCTTGGAGGAAGTGGAGTTGGAGCGCCGGAAAGAACGCCGAGGTGCTCCGCCATCCATCCTTGAGGGCGGCCGAGAGCGGTCCAAGCCGGCGGTGCCCACAAAGGCCGTATGAGCTGCCGTAGGGTCACGGGACCCCGAAGAAGGCTCAAGCCCGGGGACATGGAGAGCCTGGACGAGCTTGGGGAACCGGAAAGGCATGCCAAGGTCCGGGGGAGGCACAACACCCACGGGATGCACCGGAGCAGGAGGCGGGGCGGAATCAACGATCGGCCCGGGCGGGGCCCGGTTGATTTTCTTCTTCAAAGCTTGAGCAAAGGAGAGGCGGGGGGCGGCCGTCGGAGAGGAGGAGGAAGCCGCCATGGGGGACGGCTGCGTCCCAGGGAACCAAGCAGCCGCCCCGGCATTAAGCCCGGAGGAGGGGCCGCCAAGAGGGTGAACATCCGGCGCCGGGAGGCCGAGTACCAAAGAGGAGGACGCCCGGTCCGCAGGAGGGACACCCGCCGGCACAACGGCACACAGAAGAGGATCCCCCTTCTCGGGAGGGTGAGCTGCCGGGGGGGAGAACGCGATGGCCATCGTCGGAGAAGACGAGGGGCAAACACCATAAGGGGCCGGAGGAGGGGCGAGGCCGACAAATCTCGCATGTGCAGCAGGCAAGTCTGGGAAGTGAGAAATGGGCTCCAAACCTGGCACAGAGAGCACTTGAATAGAGGGGCGCATAGAGAACGGGTGGCCCAAGGTAGGGGCGGGAGGCCCCTCAACTCCACAGGCAGCAGCAGAATCAGGCACCGAGGGAGGTGCAGGTGAGGCTTCAGCAAGGCCCCCGTGGCCAGGAGAGCATGGGGAGGGCAGCTTGTGAGAGACCACCTCCAAAACAGCTACGTCCACGGGAGCACCACCAGCCAAGGGCATTGCAGGGGAGGGGTCATCCAGACGCACAGGGCACGGGCCCGACGAAACAAGAGAATCCGCGACAAGAGGAAACTGCACACAGGCTGACGGGGCGACCTCCACCACCTTCGAGGGCAGCATGGTGCTAGGGGGGGCAGGCACCACACGGACATCCACAGCACGCCCCACGCTCGGAGACAGGCCAATTGGAGAAGAGGCAGCTCCCAGGGGGTGAGAACCAGGTGTCGCGGTGGCCAAAGCACAGAGCGGCCGGGGACTAGCAGCCGGCAGGGCAGCTGGGCGAACAGTGGCCAGCTTGGGTGAAGACTCTGACGAATGGAGAACTGAGGGCATGGAACAGAAGGCCGGCCAGGGGGAGACCGCCACCAAACTCGGTGATGCAGCGGCCAGCGGGGGGGCCACAATAGAGGCCCCGGAAGCAACTACCGGAACGGGTGCAGTCATGGAGGACGCCAGCACTAGAGTAGGGAGGCCAGCAGGAGCATCGACGTCCAAGCCAGCACCGAGGCAGGCCTCGGCAGAAGCTGAGCTGTGGGCAGCATGATCTCCCTCCGAGGCAGGGGGAGGAGCGTGGCACGGAACAGAGGCGACGTTTGAGTGGGCGACCGGCGTGGCGAGTGTTCCTGCTGAGTAGGCCCCAGGGGGTCCAGACGCGAGCCCTCCTCCCAAGGGAACAGGGGCAACACCCAGCAGGCTCGGACCGTCGTTAACGCAGGTACCATTGAGAGAGGGCAGAGCCACCACATTATGGGAGGAGGTGAGGCCCTCGGGGGGCAGAACCGGCGCCGGAGGCCCCTTAGAGGAGGCGCCAGGAGCAGCAGGCGGTGGTGGTGGCTGCTTCTTGCAGGCGCCTAGGAGATGGCCCAGGCGGCGACAGGCGGAGCAAAAGACAGGAGGGTCAGGGATGACCACCGGCTGCCAGAAGCCTCTCGCGCCAACGCCAACCCAGACGCGGTGTGGCAGCTTCTGGGAGACGTCAAGCTGGACACAGACACGGGCAGCGTGGGCACGGGTCATGCAGATGGTGTTCCGATCTATCTGAAGCATGGGTCCAATGCTCCCTGCTATGGAGGAGATTGCAGCCTCACTGTAGAAGTTGACGGGGATACCCGGGAGCTCTAACCAGACCGGGACCAAGGGAGAGTCATGCTCGGGAGAGAACTCAAGGGACCATTTGAAGAACCAAAATGGGCGTCCTTTGACAAGCAAGAAGTCCTTAAGCAGCACTTGTAAGAAGTCCTCCCGGTTAGAGAACCGCAGGAGGAGATGGCGCCTATCCATGGCACTGAGAATGAAGTCTTCCTTGAACTGGAAGCGTTGGGCCAGGTGAGCCCGAATATCAGCGAAGGCAGGCCGACCCTTTGGCGTTCTGGCGATGACAGCAAATTGCAGAGGCTTGCACATCAGTTGGACTTCTTCAAGCGAGAAGAAGGCCGCTGGCTCGCCGGAGTCAGTGGCAGCAGGCGCATGCACGGAGAAGGGAAGCACAGTTGGCTCAAACGAGCGGTGAACCACCTGGGAGAAGGAAGGCCCTAGAACGGCCGAAGTGGGTTGAGACGGGGGGAGCGCTGGCGGGGCACCGTGAGCATGACCACCTCCTGGGTTGGCCGCCCAGCGAGGGCGCGCCTCAAAGGGAAACAGGGGAGGGCTGGCAAGGGGTGGCCGAGCAGAAGAAGAGACCCCGAGGGCACCGACTGCAGGCGCAGTGGACTGCGGACGGGGTGGGTTAGCAAGGAGAGGCGGCGGAGGCGAAGCAGGGGGCGCTGGCGGACCGGCGGCGATCCCCGGAGCACCGGGCGGCGACGGGTTGGCGCGAGTGAGGGAAAACAGGGGATCGTAAACTCCCACAGTCCCATCAGGAGAGGAGGATGGGGGGTCAGCAGTCAACGTACGGGGGGGGGAGAAACCCGCGACGTGGCCAGACAAGGTGGGTTGCATGGGGATGGGCAGGGAGATGAACGGTTGGGATGAGAAGGGGCTAGGTGGCGTGTTCGAAGAGACAAATACGTGGCATTGATCGACCGAGTGAGAGAGAGGCTGAGGGTCGGCCTGAACGCCGGCGGGAAGCGGAAGGAGGGGCAGCGAAGGGGCGAGGCCGCCGGAGGACGAAGCAGAAGCTACAAGCGGCTCACCAACAGGAGGGCCGATGGCGGTGGCTGCAGGGGCACCACCAGAGGACGATGCAGCCGCATCAGCAGATCTGGAGGCAGCCGCACCAGGCGAGAGAGAACCACCCCCCACGAACGGAGGAGCGTGGCGGACTGGAACGGCAGAGGCCCCACCAAGGCCAACGGGCACCGCCGGAGGTGCAGCAGGAGGGGGAGGGGGAGGCACGCGGCCTCCCCCCCCTCCAACCATCGCCGGAGGGGAGTCACCGGCAGAAGAAGACGCCGCGAAGCGCAGGGCGGGAGGGGGATACGCGAGAGCGGGAGAAGGAAATCAAGAGGAGAGAGAAACACATGGAAAAGATTAAATTTGATGAAATTTCCGTGACACAAAGCTTCTTCACTTGCGCACCGGCATGTCTACTCTCGCTTGAACTCCTTATGAGGTCTTCTCCCGAAGTTGATCTCCAACTGATCGGCGCGACCGAGTTTGTCCTTTACAACGCGCATCGGTGCTACCTCCAGATCGGCATTCCGCGCCATTCGTTCCCACTACTGACTGGCATCGTCCCTTTGAAGAAGAGGGATTTGGGCACGGAGGTGGATGCGAAGGAAGCGAAAGCCGTAAAGGCACGCTGGAAAACAAGTGTAGCGGGAAAGGCCTTAGCGCATGTGGGGGAAGAATGTGAGCTGTGGAGAGCTTATATAACCGAACTGGGGAAGTTAAGGCCTAGAGTGCCTAAGCCCCTGATGTAACTCGCTCTGCTTTCTGATGGAATAAAATCTGGAATTTGACATTCTAGACCACTGTTCCCCTAATTATTATTTTTATGATTTTTTATTTTTTATTTTTTTATTTTTATATTTTCTTTCTTTTTATGTAACTATTTATTCATAATATGATCATATATAAATTTATATATAAAAATTTTTATGTTTAATGGGGGGCGTCCAGAGGCCTGGACGCCTCCAATTTTTATTTTTTATTTTTTATTTATTTTTTATTTGGGGGCGTCCACGGGCCTGGACGCCCCTATGATTTCCTTTTCTTTTGTTTAATTTTTTGTTTGGGGGCGTCCACGGGCATGGACGCTCCTAGTTTTTCTTTTTTATTTTGTTTAATCTTTTGTTTGGGGGCGTCCATGTGCCTGGACGCCCCTAGTTTTTTTTTAATTTTTGAAAAAAAGGAAAAAGTGAGGGCGTCCAGGCGCCTGGACGCCCCAAAAAAAGGGTGATTTATTATATAAAGGGGGGCCTCACCCCCCTTTCCACTTCTACTATTCATTCTGACGACTTGTTCACTCTAAACGACCCATTCCCAGTTCCCAATGGAGCAAGGAGGCCCAAGCCAGGGCGGGGAGAAGCGGAAACGACGGGCTCGTCGTCCGAGGAGGTCGAGGGATCATGCAGAGGAGGCTGCCGCAGGAGAGGAGATTGCTGCGGAAGAGGAGATAGCCGCGGAACAGGAGGCGCCTCCTTTGGCCGTGGAGGATCCTGCGGGTGCTGGCGATGCGGGAGAGGATGAGCATGACCCGGTAAGCCCCTCAGAACCCCAATTTATTGGTTTAATATGCTAAACAGGCAGCCGAGAGCCAGTGGAGAAGGTCGGGGAGTGGGGGAAGGAGGCGTCCAGGGGCCTGGACGCCTCCAACTTTCTTTTTTATTTTGTTTTTATTATTTATTATTATTATTATTATTTGGGTTATTATGTAAAATAAAAATAAGGAGGCGTCCACATGGGTGGACGCCTTCATGATAAAATATATTTTATTTTTATTTTTGGTTATTTATTTATTTTTGGTTTTGTTAAAATAAAAAGAAAATAAAAAGAAAGCGTCCAGGGGGGTGGACGCCTTTAAATATATATATATATTTAAAATAAGTAAAAATAATTAAATATTATGTACAATGTTGTTGTTTATTATTATCCATGATGCTGATGTGTTCCTTTTTGTTTATTTTTTTGTGGTGTGCAGGGCGTGATGAAGAGCCGGATCAGCTGGTCCTTGGTGGTGGCAGCGTACCGTGGGCTGCCGGACTTCCAGAGGGCGCATGTGGACGCCATGGGTTTTGGAGCCTTCCTCAGGATCGAGCCCTTCCGGCTCGACCTTCCTCTCATTCAGGCGTTGAGGGAGCGGTGGCACGCGCCGAGCTGGGCGTTTCTGATGCCCTGGGGGCACATGGTGCCGACACTAGAGGACGTAGCTCGGATCACCGGGCTACGAGTTGACGGAGAGGCAGTCAGCGGGGTCACCTACCCCGACTACCGAGAGAGTGCCCTGGACCTGCTGTGGTTAGAGATGAGCGTGACTGACAGAGACAGCCGGGTAGTTGGCCGAGTGGAGATCATGGAGGCGCTCGGATTCGGTGACCCGCGCCAGTGGCTTAGCGAGACTGGAGCGGAGTTTCTGGCACGACTCGAGGGAGACGCTCGTGCAGCTTTCACCCAGGACCCGAGCGAGCGGGAGCTGGTGGATCTAGACCTCCGGAGGTTCCTCTTCTTCTTCCTGGGCCGCCTTCTACTGGAGACGAAGGGTGACGGCATCCACTGCCGCTTCCTCGGGATCCTGGCGGACCTTGATAGAGTGGGGCACTACGCGTGGGGAGCGGCTCTGCTTGCCCATTTGATTGCTGATCTCTCCCAGACTTCAGAGAGGGAGACGACAGTCAGCGGCTTCGCACCTTTTCTCCAGGTACACAATTTATTTATGCATTTTATCGTAGTTAAATATGCAATTACTCGTGCTAATGATGTATGATGGATGCAGGTGTGGAGTTATTACTACTTCCCGATGGGGAGGGCCAGGCAGGGGAACAGGAGAGCCGTTCCTCTAGCGCGACAGTGAAGGCCGGTCGTGGTAGCGGCACCATACAGCTACCAGCTGGCGTCACTTCGTCGGGAGTTGAGCGAGTACCCCGAGGCTATGGTATGATGCGTATGATTTCTTTGTATTTTTTATGCATGCGACCTAATGGCAACTAGTATGATGTATGTATGGTGATGTAGGTGGTGTGGAGGCCCTACCTTGGTATGGTCGACACTAGCCAACCCTGGGTTGTAGCGGGTCTTCCTCGTTTCGGGCGGGACGTGTGGGTCCATTGCCTGAACGAGATCGAGCCGCTTCGGCTGAGGCTGGTTATGAGGACGTTGGGGCTGGCCCAAGAGTGGGTCGATGTAGATGATCCGGTCCGCATCGGGCGGAAGACCAAGGGGAAGGCGAAGATCGTGGACTGGCGCACGCGCTTCCCATCACAATACCAGGACTCGCAGCAGGGCGGGGTCCCAGTGGTGTCCCATGTACAGGACAGCACCGACTACATGAGACGGTATCGAGCTACGTACGGGGACCGCCTCTCCCTCGGTGGTATGGCAGGGGTAAGTGTGAAATGAAAATGCTTCACTCTTTTATACGTATATGCAAGTGATACTAACTTATATGCAATGCAGGATGCTCGTGACGACATGATCGCCGACCTGCGGGTCCAGCTGGCGGACACCAGGCGGCAGTTAGTGGCCATCCGACAGGAGTTAGAGATCCTGGTGAGTCTATGCAATGCATTTTTTGTTACCTGAATTTTTGATACTTGGCCTCTGACTATCGTTTGCTCTGTGTTTCAGCGGGCCCACCAGGCAGCGACAGCCGGGACGGCTGGTGGAGCGGGTTCCAGTTCGTGGGGCCCTCCCCCGGAGATCTCTGCCCTTCAGGAGCAGCTGGCGTATGCGGTGGCTCGGGCTGAGGAGGCCGAGCGTGACCGCACGGCTCGAGTGAGTGTCTGCCTGACCCCGACTCTCCTTCTAGCTGCTTTCCTTCGATCACTGCTCTCTTACGGTGCATGCGTGCTTCGACAGGTGGCCGAGATTCGGGAGGCCCTGGCCCGTGCTGTTCGTGCCGAGCAGGAGCGCGATGCCTGGGTGGCAGAGCGTGACGCCCGGATTGCAGAGCTAGAGTAGGAGCGGCGACGGGAGGCTGAGGAGCTTTCACGCGACGTGGTGGATCTGCGGATCGCCCTCGAGCTGTCGAGGAGAGAGGCGATGAGGGAGAGAGAGGAGAGGGAGAGGGATAGGGAGAGCATCGAGAGAGAGAGGGAGTACAGGAGGGCAGAGCGACATCGAGATTGGGACGAGAGGAGGGCTCTGGAGGCCCAGGTGATGGAGCTTCGACTGAGCCTTGGCACGGCGGAGGGGAGACTGCGGGAGAGTGAGGAGCGGTATCAGAGGGCGAAGGAGCGCAGGGCGCGACTTCGTCAGTCTGGTTCCTTTTCCGTGGGCAGCTTTCTAGTCTCTTAGGCCGAGGAGCGTCGTCGTGCCTTTGAGGCTGGCGCGCCACCACAGGGCGAGGCAAGCACGGCTTCTCATGGTTCATAGAGGTCGCAGAGGCCCCCTAGGGATCCCCGTCAGAGGAGGGAGGAGAGAGATGACCAGGAGGGTGATGGCGAGAGTTAGAGAGTTGCTTGTACACTCCACCCTCCTTACTGCATGATGTACTTTCGACTATTATATGAAATGAAAATGGCTTTCTTGTGTTGTGTGTACCTTTCCTCTCTCACTTTTCTGCTGCACCGAGTTGTTTCGAGGCATGCCTTACGAGACTTTGCCCTGAACAGCGGGGAACTATGCTTTGCACGGGGAGATTCTGTTTCCTTTCTCCCTTTTTTGGGCGCGTCCAGGTGCGAGGACGCGTCTTAATCCTTGAATTCAAATTTAAAGCGCAGGGTGGCCTTTCTTCTCCCGTGCCTTACCCGCAAACGAGCCCGCCTTCCGCCGAAACTCGATCGCCCGTCTTTGTCTTCTTCCCCTCGATCGATGGAGTTCGGCGATCTGGACCACAGCGAAGGTGGAGAGGGACGCGGGACCCCTCGCCTGAGGAGGGACACGCGAGAGCACGGAACGGCGTCCAGGGAGGAGGAAGGGACGCTTCGGGCCCCCGAGGGACCCGAGGGGCCCGATGTCGCGGAGGGAGGTGAACACGGTCTGGTAGGTCCTCCGATCTCTTCCTCTTTGATCCATTTTGAGTTTTGAAGCGAGCCGTGGGGGGAAGAGGTTTCGACGAGTGTTGCACTCAAATGATGGACGCGTCCTTGACAGGAGACGCGTTCTTGTTATGACGCGAGGCCCTTCTTTCTTGATGCAGGACATGGTAGAGACCCCGGGTTTGGCCGATGAATGGCGAGTGCAGATGAGCCGAGCCGTGTCAGAAAGGAGAGTCGCGGCAAGGCGAAGCTCGAGGATTGGAGCATATGTCTCCCTGGACAGCAAGGGAGCGTATTGGTGCAGGACAGTGCCGACTTCCTGCGGCAGTAGAGAGAGAGTTATGCGGGGCTTCCCCAAGCCTGGGATACGCGCGACGTCAACGGCTCGCGTGCCCAATTAGCCGAGGTCAGGCGGCAGCTGGCCGCCACTCAACAGGAACTGTCGCTCCTGGTAAGCTAAGTGTTGCATTTTCTGTTTTTAAATGTGGAGCTTAGCTGACGGCTATTGTTTGTTCGTTCCAGCGTGCCCAGCAGACAGCGATGGTGGGAGTGGCTGGCGGCGCATCTTCCAGTTCCTCGGCCCCTTTTCTTGAGATTGCCTCCCTTCGGGAGCAACTTGCCGGTGCGGTGGCTCGGGCTGCCCGGGCGGAAGAGGAGCATGATGCCTGGGTGGCGACTGTAGCAGAGCTGTGACATTGCGGTGAAGAGAGACCTTCTCCAGACATCCTAGAGTTAAGGGTTCTTCTGCAGATGATGAGGAGAGAGGCAGAGAGAGAGAAAGTCGAGAGAAGGTCCGAGCGACAGCGAGATCAGGCCGAGAGGAGGGCCTTGGAGGCCCAGGTGAGGGAGCTCCAGCTGGGCCTTCAGGTCACGGTGCAGAGGCTAGGAGCGATGGAGACGTGCTACGAGAGAGCGCGAGAGTTCGGGGAGCGACTGCGCCAGTCTGGTCGCTTTGCCGCTAGTGGCTTCTTCGCCACGCCAGGGGAGGAGCAGCGAGTCATTGCTGTGGAGCCGGCGCCACGAGGCGAGGCGGGTGCTGCTGCACGGGGATCCAGAAGGCTTCTGAGGGACCCTCACCTCAGGGGAGAGGAGAGGGACGTCTAGAGGGACGAGCACGAAGATAATGGCACGAGTTGGCGAGCCAGTGGACCCGCCTCATCTCTATGATTGTAGTGTTTATGACAGCTTATGTAGAATTATGAATGGAGTGATTTGATTTTCTGCTGCTTGTTTGTTCTCTTGTGCGTTCCTTCTTCCCTACACTTCTTCTCCTTTGCACTGTTCCCATGTGATGGGTCTGCCGAGACTCCACCCCAAGCGGAGAATCGCGTCTTGTTGTGACCATTTTCCACGGGAATCTGCCGTCGAAGTCAATAATGACGGCCCTAGTCCCTTTTCCCGGATGTTGTGTCAAATTTTGCGGACGTCCTCCAAAACATGATAGGGTATCCCTAGACAACATAGGGGGCTAGTCGTCATATTCTTCGTCCAATCAATCACCCTGTGCGAGCGGTGAAGTGACACACGGGACCGCATGGTAGGTGCCTCATCGCGAGGGCTATCATTAAAGGTGATGGAGGCAATCTTGGCCTGCACTCCTTCCATTTCTATAAATTCTTGTCCCTTTTATCCTCCCAGGTATATCGAGAGCTAACTCGAGGAGCACAAGTTCTCACGGGAGAGGAGGAGTTCAAAATTCGAGAGTTGGATGGAGGGCGAATCTTCCCACTCCTCGAAGAGAAGCAGGTCCAGTGGTAGTAGTTCCAGGAGGCTTTCGGACCTCGAAGGGCACTTCAGCGAAAGGGCCCAATCACAACTCGTAAGCTGAGCTTTCCTGCCCTTTTTCTCATTCTTTTTCTTCCTTCTTTCTGACCAACACCCTCTCCATTCCCTGCATGCGTAGAGTGTGATGAAATCACAGATTCATGGGAGTTGGTAGTGGCAGCATACAGGGTCTCCCAGATTTTCAGAAGGCGAGGCTAGACGTGATGGGATTTGGCACCTTTCTTCGGATCGAGCCTCTCGAGCTCGACCTAGTCCTGATCCAAGCCTTCTGTGAGAGATGGGACCCAGTGAGTCGGGCATTCCTGATGCCCTGGGGGCACATGGTGCCCAGCTTGGAGGATGTGGTCTGATCACAAGCCTGAAGGTGGAGGGCGAGGCAGTGACCGGGGTCACTTATGCGGATTACCGAGAAGGTGCTCGGAAGCTACTGGGTTTGGACCTAGATTGTCGGAAAAATAGGTCGATAGCTAGGGCGTCCCTCATGGATGCATTAGGGATCACCGACACTCGTCGGCGGGACGATGAATCCTCAGAAGAGTTCATGGAAAGGATGGAAATAGGATGCCGTGCCGTGTACTGCACAGATTTCGGCAACTGGGAAAGATGCAACATAGATTTGAGGAGATTTCTCCTCTTCCTTTTGGGGAGATTGGTACTGAGCTCGAAAGGGGACGGTATCCAATGTCGCTTCCTGGAGCTGCTATCAGACCTTGAAAGAGTAGGATACTATGCCTGGGGAGCTGCCATGCTGGCACACTTGTTTGCAGGCCTGTTCCAAGAAGCGGATCGTGAGATGGCTGTGAGTGGTTTCACACCATTCATCCAGGTATTTTTGGTTTTGCTTGTTTTGTATTTTTTTTCTTATTTTTGCAAGGTACTGATGACCTGCGCCGAGCAGCTGTGGAGCTATTATTACCTCCCCATGGGGAGAGCTCGGCATTGGCGACCCGCGATGGTGCCGCTAGCCAGACGGTGGCAACCCATCATGAGTGCGGCACCCCTAACCTACCAACTGGTGGTGCTAAGGCGGGAGCTACAGGAGTTCCCTGCAGCGATGGTGGGATTTTTTTTGAATTATTTTGTTTTTATCTTTGGTCTTGACTGACTAAACAGGTATGCACAACCTAACCTAGGTAAATTGGAGACCCTACTCAGACATGGTCGATGCCGACCAACCATGGGTTCTAACAAGTCGTGCCCGGTTTGGACGGGAACTGTGGATGCACTGCCTGAATGAAATCGAGCCGCTTCGGCTGCGATTGGTTATGAGGTCCTTGGGACTGGCTCAAGAATGGGTGGATACGGCTGCGCCACCTCGCGTCGGGAAAAAGACGCGGGGACCGGCAACCTGCATTGACTGGCGCGTGCGGTTCCCTGAACAATATGAAGACTGGCAACGGGGTGGCACGATTGTAGAATTACATGCGCGGGATAGCGAGGACTACTTGCGTCTATATAGGGCAAAGTACGCAGAGTGGCTCCAACCCCCGGGACTCGTGGAGGTAGGTTTCCCCTTTTTCTCTTTTCTTCTTTCTCCTTTTTTTGGTTTTCTGGTGAAAATGTTGACTCGTATGGCTGCAGGATGTCCGGGATGCCATGATAGCGAATTTACGAACTCGCTTGGCAGAGATGGAGCAACAATTGGGCGATGCCCGTGAAGCCTTGAGTGCTTCGGTAGGTGTACAGTGCGCGTTCCTAATTGAAACCCTAGATTCCAGGTGTTGGCTGCTAACTCATGTGGTTATAGCATGCCCAGATCGACGCGGCTTCCTCAGCGATGGGAGTAGGCGGTGTCTCTTCCAGCTTGTGGATTCCTACCTCAGAACTCGATTTGCTTCACGAGCAACTTGCTCGTGCCACGCAGCGTGCCGCGGAGGCAGAAGGGATGCTCTCTATACAGGTAAGAGTCTCAGTGTTGAGTTCTCCTTGTTTATGCCTTGCCGCGTATCTTGAGATGGTACATCTGGCAGGAAAAGGAGACGGAAGACGTGCTTGCCCAAGCTGCGCAGAGGGCGGCTAGGATAGCAGAGCTGGAGGGGGAACTGCAGCGTCGTCTAGATGACGACTCTTCCAGGGATGCTATGGAACTGAGGATCACTCTCCAGTTGGAGAGGGAAGACCGTGAGAGAGAACGGGCAGAGAGAGAAAGAGACGCAGAGAGAGAAAGAGCCAACAGATTGACTGAAAGGGAGGAACGAAGGGCCATGGAGGCCCAACTATTCGAACTCCGAACCAGCCTTGGTCTTGCTGAACAGTGGCTGAGAGATGGTGAGGAGCGCTACCGAAGAGCACGAGAGCGTGGCTTTCGTGTTGGTAGCTTCTCTGCTGCTTCCGTGGATCAACGCCGGTGTGTGGGAATAGGAAGGGGAGTACAGAGCGGTAGGAGTACCGCTTTTCGTAGTTGGGTAGCACCCTTGAGAGCGTTTTGCCCGGAGAGTAGTGGGACGAGTGATGCAGAGAGAGAGGGCGGAACTTGATGTAATTTTTTGTTTTGGAAGGAATAAAATACAAGGTTTGGTCTGTTTGGTTTTCACCTTTGCTTCTGTCGCCTGAATCCCTGCACACATCACTGAAACAAACAAATCAGAATTTCTGTTCTGACTTGGCCCCTTGCTCAATAAGCAAATGGTCACTGTGACTGTCCTTGATAACTGGTCAAGGGGCCAAGCCTTTATTAACGAAGGCAAGGGAAAGATGTGGTGATGATGGATGCAACAGACAAGTATGCGAATGCAAGCGATATTAAAGTGAATGCTGCATACAAATGCAATCATGCAGAATTGATTTGTTTTCTTTTTATATTTGGCATTTTTTTTGTTTTATCAAAAAAAAATTTTTGTTTGCAAATATGTACATTTTCTCTTTTCCATTTTTTTTGTTTTTTATTATCAATTTTTTGTTGCTAACGCCTGGCAAGCACCCAAATGGCACCTAACCTACGTGAGAACAGGGGTTTCTTACTAACCTCCCAGGTATCCTAAGTGCACATCTAGGTTGATTTGGGCCTCTAGACCCCTCGAATGATGATCCCGCCGGCTAAGACTTACCCTGATGACAATACCGTCATGCCATGCTTAGGCTCCCAGTCGCTTTCGACCACAGGGATTCACCCAAAAGATGTTTGAGGTAAGAGATTTGCCCGACCCGGGTCTGTTTCCTCACAACTCTAGATGGTATATGATGGAACACCCTGGAACCCAATGACCAACCGCGCGACGCTGACCCAGAATCAGACGCCGTAGCACCCATAGGTGACGCGCTTGCATTGGCCTAAGCCCGAGGTTAAACAAGAAGACATCAAGGCGGTAAACATGGGTCTTGACCAGCCAGAAACACAGAGACTCCTTCGCAGCGATAGCTTTTGCTTTTCAAAGTAGGCAACCATATGTGTATATTAAAATAAGGTCGCAGACCCTGGGCAGTTTTCACCCTTAGAAACTCCATCTAGCTTCATCTTTAGAGGAAGAAGGAAGAGCGTGGGGGATAAACCTCCTGAGAGGATCGGCAAAACCGTTAACCCGGCGAGCGAATAAGGGTCCATTAACTCTTTCCTTTCGGACAACTTCGGACCAAATCTCGAGCATTTACATTCCACAGCCCCTTTTGTGGATTCAGACTTTTGCTTTGAGGGGTTCCGTTTATCGCAACAGGCACGGTCACGACCAGGCTTTTCTTGATTTTGATTTTGTATTTCTTTTTGTGAGGGAGATATAGTCGTTTGACGTTATGGGCTCCCTTTCGTATGCCTGCGGGGACACTGCCCTCTTCTCGTGCTCTGATCGATGCTCGAGGAAATGGATCCTACTCTTGCCTTGGGGTTTGAGTTTCGGTTTCTCATGCTCAGCGTTTTAAGGGCGCCGACTGTCTCATTTGGTCGAAGAGAAAAGAATAAAGATTACAGCTTCGGAGATCTTCTGGTGGGGCCCCACCGTAGGTGATGCTACCGACTTTTTTGAATAAAATACATAAGTGAGCACATGTTAGCTTCCTTCGAGCGAGCATAGGCCGACGTGGCCGGACAGGGATCTCCACGGTTCTGGCAAACCAAGACCCGGTGCCTACCAAGCCTTAATGGGCCCTATCCTAACATGAAGGTTAGATGCAGGGACTTAACTACATGGTGACCACCAGGCATTGGCATTTTGAATTTTCCATATTTTTAGTGATTTTCAATATTTCTTTGTTTTTGATGTTTTCTATCTTTTCATCATTTTTTGTGTTTTGTGCTAAGGGTAGTATTTCTTAAGATAAAGCCCATTCCAAGGGTGGGATAACTCGGTCCCTTCGGCGTTGACTAGCTTGTAGGCGTTGCCAGGGTACACGGCTTGAATTACAAATGGTCCTTCCCAATTGGGTTGGAGCTTAGAACGCGGACCTCCAGGTTTGACAAAAATTCTTTTTACGACCATCTCACCGACTTTGAATTTTCTCTCAACGACTTTCTTTTGGTAAAAGCGAGCGAGTCTATTTTGATACACACGCGCGTGTTCGGCAGCGGCCAGCCGCTTCTCATCCAAGAGTTCCAACTGGGCGAGGAGTGAATTACGACGATCGTCGAGGGGAAATTCCTCGTCCAATTGTACCCTGAGAGAAGGGATCAGAGTCTCGTACGGGACTACCGCTTCCATACCATAAGTAAGGGCAAATGGAGTCTGCCCGGTGGGGGTACGGATTGAAGTGCGATAGGCCCATAGGGCTTCGATAAGTTTTTCTGGCCAGTCTGAAAACTTACTAGACTCGCAGGTTTTTTTGATGATTTTGAGCAATGTTTTATTGGTGGCCTCCGCTTGGCCGTTACCTTGTGGGTAATAAGGCGATGAATGATGCAATGCAATTGCGTACCTTTTGCAGAGGTCGTATAGGTCCTGAGAAATGAACTGTGGCCCATTGTCGGTGACGATTATACTTGGGACGCCGAATCTGGCGAGGATGTTCTTCATGATGAACTTGCAGACTGTTGACGCCTTGATTTCCGCGTAAGCTTCGGCTTCGACCCATTTGGTGAAGTATTCCGTCGCAGTAAGGATGAAAGATTTCTGCTTGGTGAGGGAATTGGGATCACCTAGGGGACCAATGATGTCGAATGCCCACATGGAGAAAGGCCACGGGGAGGATATTGGATGAAGTGAGGAAGATGGTGAATGGATTTTATCGGCGTGAAGTTGACACTTGACACACCTACGGACATAGACAGCACAATCCTCTTCCATAGTGGGCCAATAAAAGCCTTGGCGAATGATCTTCTTGGCGAGCATCTGGTTATTCACGTGGCCACCGCACACACCCGAGTGCGTCTCCTCTACACATTTCCAAACCTCATCGTCACCAAGACATCTTAACAGAATACCAGTAAGGCTCCTCCTATAGAGTAGACCTCCAACCAATGTGTATTTCTGAGCCACCCTTCTTATGGCTTTCTTGTCCTCTGTGGTGGCCCCTTCAGGATAAGACTGATCTTGGCAGTATTTGACGATTTCATAGAACCATGGTTTCTCTTCATCAGCCAGTTCTTCTTCGGCCTCTGCCAACATGATTTCCCTCTTCTCAAGGATATCTTCCTGCAGGATCTTCCTTGCTATCCTGTCTTTGATATTTACGTAGGAAGCATCATCGATTGCAGGGGCGTGAAGTTTGTAGATGGAAATGGACTCAAACCATCTTCCTAGAGGGAACCTTATGGATGATGCCAACGAGGCGAGGGCATCGGCGAGAATATTCTGATGACGAGGGACATGAACAAAGATCAGTTTGGTGAACAGTTTGGCAAAGGCAGCAGTGAGTTCTTGGTATGGCTTGAGTTTGGGATCGCGAGTGCGATATTTAGTGAGCACCTGGCGAAGGATGAGTTGACTATCACCTACGACTCGCAACTCAGTGATACGAAAAGAATGAGCGAGTTCTAGGCCAGCTAGAAGAGCTTCATATTCGGCTATATTGTTGGTAACTGGAAATTTGAGCTGGTATGCCAATGGGAATGTGAGGCCTTCAGGCGACAGGAGGGCGACGCCGATTCCTCTCCCTTGAGAATTCAGAGCTCCATCAAAATATAGCGTCCACATTGGCTCATCTGATTGGTTGACGGACATTAGTTCCTCATCTGGAAACTCTGATTGGACGGGATCGAACTTGGGAAGAGGATGGTGAGCGAGATGCTCGGCTATGGCATAGCCTTTAATCGCCTTTTGCTGGATGTAGGTGATGTCGAACTGAGAGAGAAAACTTTTCCAGCGTGCTAGCCTATCCGTAAGGATGGATTTCTCTAGAAGGAATTTGATAGGATTCATTCGAGCAATCAAGTGGACCTCATGAGCCAAGAAGTAGTGCTTCAATTTCTGCACTACCCAAACGAGGGCAGCACAGGTTTTCTCCATGACGGTGTACTTCTGCTCACAGGGATTGAGAAGTTTGGACAAGTAATAGGTTCCCGTTCCTTGCCTTCTTCATCAGCTTGTGCGAGGACGGCTCCCACGGAGTCATCCAAGACTGAGACGTAAAGGATCAGAGGTTTTTCTGGTTTGGGTGGAATGAGAACGGGTGGACTAGCCAGATATTCCTTCAACCCTTCAAAAGCTTTCTGACATTTAGAATTCCAGTGGAATTCTACTCCTGGCTTGGTCAACTCGTAGAGAGGTCTACACCTTTGTGAATGTTGGGACACAAACCGATGAATAAACTGCAACCTCCCGATTAAACCTCGGACTTCCCTCAAATTCTTGGGAGGCGGCATATCCCTGATAGCCTTGGCTTTGTCGGGATCTATCTCGATCCCTCTTTTACTCACAATGAAACCCAGCAATTTACCCGACGACACACCAAACACACACTTCTTCGGGTTCATTTTCAATTGGAACTCCCTTGACCTCTGCAAGACCTTAGCCAAAACTTCTGGATGTTCCATCCTGGTCCTTGATTTCACCAACAAGTCATCCACATACACTTCCAGATATATGTGCATCATGTCATGAAATATGGCCATCATAGCTCTTTGGTAAGTAGCTCCAGCATTCTTTAACCGAACGGCATGACCACGTAACAATATGTTCCCCAAGGGGTAGTGAATGACGTCTTCTCCTGATCCTCTTCTGCCAAACGAATTTAATTATATCCTGAAAATCCATCCATGAATGAGAGGGTCTCATAACCTGCCGTGTTATCGATCAACACATCAAGAGGCAAGGGAAAATCATCCTTTGGACACGCGCGGTTAAGGTCCCGGAAGTCGATACAAATCCTGACTTTCCCATCTTTCTTCATGACCGGGACAATGTTCGCCACCCATTGAGGATAAAGGACGACTCTAATGAACCTGGCTTTGTGGAGCTTATCGACCTCTTCTTTCATTTTTAAAGCCATCTGAGGGTGGAAACGCCTTAACCTTTGTTTTACCGAGACGGACCCTGGTTTTAGGGTTAAACGGTGTTCGACCAAGGTTGAATCTAGACCCGGCATATCCTCGTAGCTCCATGCAAACGTGTCCTTATATTCCTTGAGAACCTCAATTAATGCCTCTTCTTCAGAGGGTGGTAGGTTGTCACTTATGAGGATGATCCTAGGGTCTTCCTCAGTTCCCAAGTTGACTTCTTTGGTGGATTCTTCTACGGCGGTTGACGGCTCGTCGAATCTCCTTATTCCACTAGCATATGCGCCTGCCGCATCCTCATATTCTCACCCTCATCTTCAGTGGGGCATTCTTCATCCGTGATCTCGTAGACTCCATACCCTTCATCAAATGCACAGTCGCCCTCACATTCTATTTCCGGTAGCTGGATGGGATTTTCTAACAACTGGGGGATGGCAAGAAGGGCCTGACACCTGGCGGCTAAATCCAGAAGGAATCGACGAGGGATCTGCCTACCCTTGGATTTCTTCCTAGGTACTACCCTTGACCTATCATTCCTAGATTGACTGACAATATTTACAGAAGAAGAGGAAGACGAAGAGGATGGTGTAGAATGTACAGGAGAAGACCCCTCAGAGGAGGGGTAGAAAAGGTCGCTCATCGGACCTTGGACGGGTGGTCCGCAGGGCGGGACGCACCCGTGGGAGATGTAGAGGTTTCCTCAACGAAGATGTGTTGTTGGGAGTTTGAAAATTGACGTTTTTTTTTCGTTTTCATTTTTGATGACAAAGCAGTGAAAAGAGATTGGAGGAGAGAGAAAAGTGGTTATGGCTAGAGGATTGTGAGGCTCATAGAGCAGATCATGGTTGAAGACCTGGCGCGGGTTGAAAAGCCCGCGTAGGTATGTAAGCAAAGAAGGGGACCTGGGAAGATCATCAGACAACTGTCTGGCCCAGGAAGAAGATATCAGCAAAGGCTGAGACGAGTGGATGGAGAAGATGGCGGCTAATGAGCCGTCGACGGCAATGTTGAGGACGGATGAAGATCCGTCGATGACAGGGTCCTTCTGGCGAGGACGAGGATAGTTTGGAACCTTGGCAAGAGTGGTAATATTCTCTGGTATTCGGAGATCAATGGTGGTCCTTCAAGCTGCGGAGACGAGAACATCCTTTCCAGTGCAACGGAAATGTCCCGTATGTCGAACCATTTGTTCCACTCGCATTCGGATCTTTGATCTTGCCTCTTTTGGTGATCCTCGGACATTTTTCAGCCAAATATACAGCATGTGATCCCCCATATGCTTCTCGTGGGTAATCTCCCATCTGAACAACGGGCCCTCTGTTGAAGTGGTTTGATAGAGTCCATGTGAGGGGCTTCCAATCCGCCTTGAACGGTCCTTTGAAGCCTAGGCCAAACCTACGGTTCGGCCTAATTTCCTTTGGCGGTTTGAGCCTACCCTGTAACTGTGCGCCCAGACCTTTACCCTGTTGGTAGCCGATGTTCCTCATAATCTCCCAACCTTTGGAGTGAAAAGGGAGATATGATGTTGCGGTTGCCCTGACCGGCTCCTTTGGTGCTAGTGGAACGTGAGATGATCACGCACGTCCAGCAGTGACAATATGGGCCGATGAGACGGCCAAACAGAGGGCAGAGAGGTGTTGATAGCATCCACTGTGTGAAGGACAGGTGTACTGACTACTTTAATAATCCTCCCATTGTAAGGAAACTTCAGGCACTGATGGTTGGTGGAAGGCACAGCGTCCATGGCTTCGATGTAAGGGCGACCCAGTATAGCCTTGAATGTGGGGTCCATGTCGAGGACATGGAATTCCGTGAGAATTGACATGGGCCTAGTTCTGCCTTCAGAATAATCATCCCCTGCGGCGGCCTTTTGCTATTGTCATAAGCCGTGACCGTGATCGAGGAAGGTCTTATTTGTTCCTCGTTGACCCCACACAACTGAAGGGTGTCCATGGAGATCACATTTATGGACGCGCCTGTGTCCACAAGACACGGGTTTATGGATACCCATTAATTTTTATTGAAATGCACAATGCATATTTCCGAGCTTCCTTGGGAGCGAGCTCGTAGTTGTGGAACATGATGGCCGGTTGTGTGTCTGTTGGGGTCAGGACGGTCGAAATCTTCTCCACGGGGAGGTCTTCATTAACCATGACTTTTTGAAGATATTCCATCAAGGCCGCCTGGTGGGATGTGGATCTTTGAAGTAGCTCCAGGATGGAGATCCGAGCAGGCGTCTTGTCCAAGTGTTTCAATAGATCATACTGTGTTCCAGGGATAGCTCTTTCTGGTTGTTCTCCATCATCCTTCTCTGGCTGAGATTGCTCAGGATTCTGACTGTTGTGGGGAAAACCTGTGGAAAATCCTTCCACTCCGGAGCACCATTGCCTGCGGCTTTTGTACCTCTGTGGGGGTAGCAGTGGGTTTTAACAGAGGTTTGAGGGGTAGTGGTGGAGGAATGGTCGATGAAGCAGGGGTGATGACGGGAGCAGGATTCTGATGAGGGGTTTGTTAGGTGGAGGCATGGTGGAGGTAGAGGGGATATCACACGGATTATGAAGGATAAGGGGTCTGAAGGTGGAGGTGGAGACGAAGTAGAAGTGGGTAGGGCTTGAAGCGGGCAATGATTTTGAGGTGGGTGATGGGTAATGAGTGGTTTTGAAGGCATTAGTGGTGATATGGTGGAGAAAGACGGGGTTATGTATGGTTGACGGATGATAAGGGGTTTAGAAGGCATAGGGGTAAACGTGGTAGAGGTGGATGGTAAAGTGGGGGAGTGAGAGAAGATGAGAGGGTGTGAAGGCGTGGTGGAGAGTGTCGATTGATAGGAGATCGGGGTGCGGATGAGAGGGCGTAATGGTAGTGGAAATGGTGAAGGTGATACTGACGCGGGTTGATGAGAGAGAGGTGCTACCCGGGCAAGGTAAGGGTGTTGCGTGATGATAGGATTGGCGGTAGAAAGAATGGAGGTACTTTCCTGGTGCCACACCTGCTCTCTCCCAACTTCGGGAAGGAGGAGATGGGGTTAACCTGATGATTGGGCTGTTGGTGCTACGGTAATAGATTCTGGATTATGCCCATGTTGGGCTGTTGTTGTGGGGCCTGCTGAGGCTGATGTTGTTGTTGTGGTTGCTGCTGCTGCTGCTGTTGTAACTGCTGCTGTGGCCTATGAGGAGGTCTCCTAGCCTTGAGAGCGGCGACGTATCGTCTCATTTCATCCCAATCTATTTGATGTTCATCATTCATATCATGGATGTAATCTTTGAAATGGAAGCAGTAATCTACTGTGTGTCCTGGCTGCCTATTGTAGACGCAGTATTTGGAGGTATCAACATTCGGGGGCCACACGGGCCTTTCTCTGGGTAGGCGAGTTGGTTTGATGCCATGAGGGCATTAAAAATGTCTGCTAAGGTTTCTGGCAATGGTGGATAGTAGGCTCTCTTGGGACCGATCGGCCTCCTTTGTTGCTGTTGGGGACCATAGTTCCCCGGGGGTGGAACTTGGTTGTACTGAAGCGGTGGTTGTTGTTGCTGAGGTTATGGTTGTTGTTGCTTGGGTTGAAGTAATGGAGGCATATTATCCTGGGGTGGATTATTTTGGGGTGGAGGACGAGAGGGAAAGGACCTGGTTGGAGGGGAAGTCGGGGCATTTGTGGAGGCCTTGGGTTGACTGCATAGTTGGCATTGTTGACCGCACCCACTTACTCATTTGTCATGACCCCTTCTGTAGCTCCGCTGGGGACACCAGCGCCTGCCTTTCTGACCACTTTGGGCTTCGACGACTCAAACATGTTCATAATGGGGGAGTCTTTTAACTGGGTTTGGATGTACCGGGCCCTTTCATAGAGTTCCTCCATTGTAGTAAGTTTATTCATGGCCAGGACGTGTCTGAACTGTGGGGTTGCATTAGACACAATCATCTTCACTTGTTCGGGCTCGGAGAGGGTATCCCTTATTCTTTCCGCCAGAGACCTCCATCTATCAGCATAGCGGACAAAATCTCGTCGGGCTTCATCTTTTCGGCCACTAGGTCGGTAATGGAGAGTGAGGGACCGACCCTATCCCTATATTTCTACAAGAACCTTCTCTGGACTATTTCAAAATTCTCGACCTCGCAGGGCTCCAAAGAATAGAACCACTCTAGTGCGGGACCATCCAATGATCTCCGAAAGAGGTATGCCAGGGACCTCTGATCGTTTTGCCAATAGGAGGACTCATACATGAAATCCTTGAGGTGAATGAAGGGGTTGCCGGTACCATTGTATCTGCGGTACGTGGACATTTCGGAGGGAGGAAGATGAATGACGGGAAGGATTGGCAAAGCAACCTCGGGGTGGCTTTCACGTCTACCATTCTTCTCAGATTTTGAAACTGCTCGTCCATGCGATTGAACCTATTGAGGAGCGATTGGGCGAGCTCCTCTGGAGGTGAAGGTGGCACTTGCCACTGGGGGAGAAACTGTCTCCCGGAGACTTGGGGGGGGGGAAACCCCGAATGAGAGGGAGCTGTCGGACCGCCGACAGTTGGCCCCGGTTGAAGCGGTATGTGGGGAACAACGGGAGTTTGAGATTGTGACGGGAACTGGAATGAGGGTGGTTGTTGGCTCGCTTGTCCTTGAAGCGAGGGAGACTGGATGGCTTGCGCCAATGAAGGAGATGGAATGGCCTGCATGGACTCTTGGAGAGGTGCGATGGCCGGAGTTGATTCCTGGGGCATGGGGGAAACAGATTTCCCCTTCAGAATGGCCTGGAAGGCCCGGAGCTGTTCAGAGGTAAGCTCCGTGTTGGCGAGGATGCCCAGTAAGGAAGAGATATCCTGTGGTGGGGACGTGTCCCCGGCAATAACCTGCACCTCATGCGAGGGCTCATGAGAAGGACCCGAGTCCATAGCATAGACTCACGGGTCAGCTGACAAACCACGACTAGGGTGGTTCTCCTCAAAAGACTCGTGAGCCATGCTCACAGTTTTCCCAGAACGCAAAAACATACACTAGCAAGCAGGTAGCAGAGATTATCAAACAAGTGGATGCCTTTACGCCTTTTTTTGTGTTTTGATTTTGATGATTTTTTTTGTGTTTTTAGCGAGATCCGAAGTTCACACAAAATAGGGACCCTAGTTTATTTTTGTTTCACCGCCGTGTCAGCTAGGGTCTCTCGTCTCACCACGAATGGGATGACTAACTCCGGGGAACTTCAATGGTACAACCAGCCCAGTGAACGAAGAGGAGATTCTTCGATGTCGGGGACTTACGGAGGTCCCAGTGGAGGAGATTCTAGTCCGTTGAGAGGAATTCTCAAACGGAGAGTCCTTCCTTCACCGGGAAAGGGTGATCCTTAGAAAAAATGAAAAAGGATATAAAAGAGGGATGGATGTATGCAATGGAATGCTGACAGAGATATAGAGTAAGAAAACAACAGAAATAACAAACATATAATGAACACCCAACCAATCACAACTGACAGTGCTGCCGTGAGCACAACGGGGGCGCACGAGGGCGCCAAGGTGGAGAGGCACGGACGGTGCCGAACTTGCAAGGGTAGCCAAAAGGAAGCAGTAGACGTCCCACCGTGATCGCCAATCTGTGAGCGACGTCACGCGGTTCGGGGAGCGAAGAAGACGCGGAGCGCGCGGGCTCCTTTTGTTTGCTGCAACACAGAAATAAGAGAAAAGAGAAGGAGCCACCACGGAAGATTGCTCCGGCGGGGCGAGCGGGACAAACGCAATATGTTAAAGATAAGAGGAGAGAGAAGGGGGGCCACCACGGGAGATTGCTCCGGCGGGACGAGCGGGTGCAGAAATTAAATAACAAAAATTGAAACGGCCATTGCGGGAAGCAACTGGCCGCGGCCTCGAGAGTTAGCATAATAGGAATATAACAAGGTATAAAAAGGAGCAAAATTTAAACGGCCATTGCGGGAAGTGACTCGCCGCGGCCTAGAGAATATGGGCAGATAAGAATATAACAGAATATAAGGAAAATATAAAGAACGGGAATTTAAACGGCCATTGGGGAAGTGACTCGCCGCGGCCTCGAGAATATGGGCAGATCAGAATATAACAGGATATAAAGAGAATATAGGAACGGGAATTTAAACGGCCATTGGGGAAGTGACTCGCCGCGGCCTCGAGAATATGGGCAGATCAGAATATAACATGATATAAAGAGAATGTAAGAACGGGAATTTAAACGGCCATTGGGGAAGTGACTAGCCGCGGCCTCGAGAGTATAGCAGAAGAGAGATATGGCAAAATATAAGAGATATAGCAAGATATATAGATGACAGAATTCAAACGGCCATTGCGGGAAGTGACTCGCCGCGGCCTCGAGATTATGATGTGATCGCTAGGGGTCGAGGACCCCAAAATGGAAGAGTGATCGCGCCTACCTCACTAGCAGGAAGTGGCGGGTTGCTTCTTCCTCCCCCTTCGGCCGGCCGACAGAGAGGGCTTTCTTTAGTTACCCTTGCAAAACAACAGACAGTAAATAAACGGAATTAGAAAATGGCAGTGTAGTATCAAACTCTTGCAATGAAAGTAATGAAATCGTGGCGGGACACACACCTGGTTGGTGTGGTTTTAAACCCCTCTCGGACACGAGCAGGAGGAAAATGTAATGATGAATGCAAGAAGTATATAAGAGAAGGCGCCCTTACAAAGGGAGTTAGAGGATGCGAGATGATGAATGCAAAGAACGACAGAGAAAAAGGGGAGAGAATTGGCTTATTGGATGTGCCGATGGCGAGATCCGGCGGAGCTTCGGTAGCGTAGGGACGACGTAAAAAGCGCGGTGGACGAAGACGACCTTCCTCTCGCGAGCGTGGGCACCCGAGAAGCCGGCAGAACCTCTACCTACAAAAGACCCCACGGGTTAGAAATGACTCCGGTAGCCTCTGGGCTCCGGCAGCCTATCGGATCTCTTCTTCGCTCATTCAGAACTGAGGGGGTGGGCCTCTATTTATAGGGCTCCGGAGGGTGGAGGCGTCCAGGACCCTGGACACCACCATCAGGGCCGGAGTAATATTTTATTCTATTTTTATTTATTTTTTTTAAATATTTTCGTGGAGGCGTCCAAGGTACCGGACGCCTCAATAAGGTCCACCGAACTCCACCGAAAGTCGCACACAGTTTGGCACAACGCGTGGTTTTGTGAGCGGCGCCTCGTGATTCGGAAATGGGCGCGTCCAGTTTCCTGGACGCTTCCATAATTTGTATTTTTTCATACACGACAAACCGTCAATCGGTGGGCGGCGCCCTTGAGGGAGTTGATGGAGGCGTCCAGGGGCCTGGACGCCTCCATAAATATATTATTTTTATTTTTTTTTGTTTTTTTATGCCAAAGCTGGCATTTTGTATTTTTTATATTTGTTTTCATGGAGGCGTCCAGGGGCCTAGACACCTCCATTAATTTTTATATTTTTTATGTATTTTTGGTGTTGTTAAATAAATTCAAGTCATGGAGGCGTCCAGGAGCCTGGACGTCTCCATGAAGACCCACCCGGCTCCCTGAAAAGATGTCGGCAGGCGCCCGGCAGACACTCTTCCTGGTTTCGGAACCCTCCGGTGCGTCCGATTGGTGTTGATGCCGTTCGAATGCTGCGACGAGACGATTCCGGATGCCGAAAAAGGCAGAAGAAGATCCAAGAAAAGGAAGCACTCAAGTGATTCAAAATGTGAAAGCCAATGCGGGGCGTCGTATAGTAATATGAGATTTTCTCAGGATATGTCAGGAATGGCGTGTCTACACCTATGCGAGCGGCGAAGTGACACATGGGACCGCAAGGAAGGTGCCCTAGCATGGGGGGGTTATAGCTCACACTTCTCCTATTCCCATAAATACCTCCCCTCTTTGTTCTCCCAGAGACATCGAAAGCCATCTTGAAGAGTAGGGGCTTCTAAAGCACGGAAGAGCTAAGAGTTTTAAGACTTGGGATGGAGGCCGAATCTTCCCATTCTTCAAAGAGAAGCAGGTCCAGCGGTAGCAGCTCTCGGAGACTCTCGGAGCTTGAAGGGCACCTCGATGAAAGGACCCAATCGCAACTTGTAAGCTGAGCTTGCTCGTTTCTTCTTCCAGTCTTTCTTCCTCCCTTCTAACAAAACCCCTCCTTGTGTATGCGTAGGGTGTGATGAAATCACACATCCCATGGGAGTTGGTAGTGGCTGCATACCGGGGTCTCACGGATTTTCGGAGCGCCAGGCTAGACGTGATGGGGCTTGGAGTCTTTCTTCGGAACGAGCCAATCAGGCTCGACCTTGCCCTCGTCCAAGCATTGATCCAATGAGCCGTGCCTTCTTGATGCCTTGGGGGCACATGGTGCCCAGCCTCGAAGATGTGGTCCGAATTATGGGCATGAAAGTGGATGGCGAGGCACTGACCGGTATCACGTACTCCGACTATAAAGAGGCTGCCCAGAGGTTACTAGGGGTGGACCTAGATGACCGCAAGAACATGTCCATAGCCAAGACGCCTATCATGGAGACACTGGGGCTTACTGATGTTCATCCTCGTGATGACGAGTCCTCGGAAGAGTTTATGGAGAGAACTGAAAGAGGATTCCGCGCCGTCTACTACGTAGACGCGAGCAATTGGGAGAGGGCCAACATGGATTTGAGGAGATTCCTCTTCTTCCTGTTGGGAAAGCTGTTATTGGGATCGAAAGGAGACAGCATTCATTGTCGCTTCTTAGAATTCCTGGAAGACCCTGAGAAAGTGCGACGATACGCCTGGGGGGCAGCCATGCTGGCGCATCTATTTGCAGGTCTGTCTGAAAGATCAGATCAAGAGGTAACACTGAGTGGTTTCACGCCGTTCATCCAGGTACCCGGCTTCTCTCTTAGCTTCGACTGTATCTCTCTCTTTTTTTTAATGATGTTCCTAACACATGACAAGGCAGTTGTGGAGCTATTATTATCTTCCAATGGGAAAGGCCCATCATTGGCGCCCGATGGCGGTGCCGTTGGCGAGGCGGTGGCAGCCCATCATGAGCCCGGCCCCTATGTCCTACCAGCTGATGGTGATAAGACGCGAGTTGCAAGAGTTCCCTGCAGCAATTGTGGTTATCAATCGGCATCCAGTTTATTTTTGTGTTGTTTTGTCCTTCTCGTAAATAGAAAGATTTGTCTGACTTAGGTGATCTGGAGGCCTTATGGTGCGGACACCCGAGCAGTTGAGTGGCGCGATACGCCGAGCCACCGGTACCGCACACGGAGCACGACTCGAGCCACCTCAACATCTATTTGGCTCGGAGACAGCCTGGAGACGCCCCCCTGAGTCCCGGCATTTATCATATTTAGTTAGACTTTATGTGTGTGTAATTTGTGTTATTTCATTGTATGCGATTTGCTATTTTGATTGTAAGAGGGGCTTATGTGCAATTTGGACCCCGTGGGCCCCACGGGCCCCCCAGGCCCCATCCCATTGAGCCACCTCAGCCAAGGGCCCCATGTGGGGTCAGTCAACATGTCAAATGGAGGCTTCTAGATAGGTGGGCCAAGTGGGGGACAAGTGGCTTGGAAAGTCCAAGTTGGCCACCCACCCCACCTACCAAGTCCACCTTCCACCTCCTTGGTCCAAGGGCCGCCCCCCCCCTAATATTTTTATTTATTTTGTGTGTGTGTGTCACACTCAATCCAGCCCTCCATTCCCATCCCCTAGATCCAACGGTTGTGGATGGATGTGAGATGTAACCATATTAAGCTTGTAATTTCAATTTTGATGAATTAATGCCATTTGATTCAAACAAATTCAAGAGCAAGGGCTGGTGCGCCCCCTCCTCTCTCCTCCCTCTCCCCCTTGAATCTGTGAAGGCTTCCATTCTGAGGTGTGACGCCTCGTGTATCGGTTCCGACGATCGCCGCCGCCGCCACGAGCCGCCACCGCACCGCCTTCGCCATCAACGGAGTTCTGCCTGCGCAGTACCACAGCAGCTAGTTCGAATTTCACAGGTCTTCCCCGAGCTCATTTGGCTACCAAATTTGGAGGAGTTGTTCCTGGGATGTTCCTCTCCACCCACACAAATCAGGCCAGCATTCAGATCACGTTTCCTAATTTTTGATTTTCGTCCACTCTTCCATTTCGGTTCTGCCAGAGTTCTGTCCAGGTTCATCTCCGCCCTGTGTTTCATGTCTTAGAGCCACTTTTTGATTTCTGTTGGTTCGTCCAATTTTATTTGAGGTTCCATCCATCCACCCCTTCATCCACAATTTTTCTCAATTTTTGATTAGCCCATCTCATATTTTCTAAAATTCGTTCTCAGACCCATCTACAGTTCTGTCCACCTGTTCCCAGATCCGACCACCAGTCACCCCAAAAATCATAACAAATCGCCTCCACCTCCAAATTAAATTCTCAAAATAGTCCCAATTCTCTGGTTTGATTCCCTACAACTCCTAAGAAGAGCTCAAGAGCTGAATCGGAGGTTTACTAGGCGGTCAACGGTGGTTCTCAGACAAGTGCCCTGCAGATCTGAGATTTCGGTTACTGTACAACAGGGACTTGTAAATTCAATAAAGTTCTGATCCGACCAGATCCAGCAGATCTCTCTAGGCCTAGATCGAAGCATGTGAAGAGATCTTTCCAACGATAGCTCATGCGTCCCGATCCGACGTCGGGATTGCTCGCAGCGGCCGTTTTCGCCGGAGCGCGCGCCGGAAGACAGCAACCAAAATCCGTGGACAGCTAGTTCATCAATTGGGAATCGGGCCGATCGACCCCCGATCGGTGTTCCCGGCCGACCGCCGTCCGTGGAGGCGCGCCACCAGGGGTCCCCATCACAGTGGGTCCCACCCCCGCAGATCCGGAGGACAGCGCCGTCCGTGGGCCCCGCGGGCCCGTAGAAGCCGCCGTTCGGAAAGCACGAAAACGCGGAGTTCGGCGCCGCCGGGCGACATCAAGATGCTGTCCGTCAACCCGAGTTGCATGATTCCCGGACCCCACATGTGACCTTTTACCTCCCTGCATGGAGTGGGTCGACTTAGTGTATTGCTGTAATCATTGTTAACCGGGAGTCCGTGATTCGGCCGGGGTTGTCTTCGCCACGCCGGGTGCGTGGAGGTAATGGTCCGAACCTCTTGGCGTTCATTTGCTTAGCTAGTATATGGTCTTTTGCCGCTGTCGAGAGTGTAGGTACTAGCCCGTGTGTCCATGTCACCGCTGTGAGAGTGAGAGTGACCCGTCCCGCGACTCGATCCGAGTCCGGAAGTTGAGTCGGACTACCCTTGACCTCCGCCGGTTCCTTAACCGCGCACGGTCCGCGCTTTCCCTCGCTTGGGACGACGAGTGAGCTTCCACTTCTGTTAGCGACGTTTCGCCACTAGGAGCTCGTAGTGTCGGGCTTAGTGTCTCCCTGGTGTGTGTTGCTGGTCGTGTCTTCATCTAGAGTCCGAGGGTGGCACCATATAGTGTCGTCTCCCGTGTCCGTCCCGCATCAGTTTGGTATCAGAGCGAGTCGAGTCTAGGGTAGTCATTGCATAAGTCTTGCATGCATCTTGGTCTAAGTCAAGTCTAGGATCATCATTATTTTCAAAACAAAAAAAAGTGTGTTTTAAATTACATTTCATCCCGATAATTCGGTATCTTAAAAGGTGTTGTCCGAACGTTAGGCTACGCCTACCGGGAGGTCGCACACTTGCGGGAGTGATCTTCGGATCGATTAACTCCGCCCCGTACCGGATATTGGTTTAGGTCTAAGTGCATCATTTAGTGTGTGTTTGCATTAGTCGGTGTCTTCTAGGTCGTGTATCAGTCGCATGCCCACCCGTCGAGGTACCCAATACTCGCCACCACCACCTATGGCGGATTCCCGGGCCCGTAGCTCCGATGAGTCCTCGACGGCCGAGATGTTCCGAGCCATTATGGAACGTCTTGACACGCGTATGGATGGTCTTAGTACGCGTATGGATGGCATAGGAACGCGTCTAGAAGGGCGGATGAAAGCCCTCGAGGATCGGGCCGAGTCTTCGGATCAGTCCATCAAGGGTCTAGTTGGGAGAATTGCCGTCCTAGAGAGGGGCCCAGTAGCGGCGCAACCCGCGCCGACGAATGGCCAACAAGAGCCGGTGCAGCAACCCGCTGTGCCAAGGGCTCAGTGGAGAATGTTGGGGTTCAACAGGTGCATGTGGTGGATGATTATGCATCTGATAATGATCAAGGGGGTAACGGTCGTCGTCATCAACGACGGAATCGTGATGACGAGGATGACGACCGCATTCTTAGGGGTGTGCGTGCGGACCCTCCCACTTTTAGCGGGTCCTTGGACCCTAGGGTGTATTTAGATTGGGAGGCCGGCATGGACCGGTACTTCGAGTGGTTTGAGATGACGGACCACCGAAGAGTCCGATACGCAAAGATGAAGCTGCAAGGGCAGGCCCAAACTTATTGGATCAATGTGGAGAGCCTGCTCAACCAGCGACGTCAACCCCAAATCGGTACTTGGGATGATATGAAAACCAAGTTGAGGGAGAAGTACCTTCCCGCCTCATATCGCCAACGTCTCATAGACAAGTGGCAAAGCATCTCCCAAGGGAACCGATCCGTGACCGAGTACACCGCCGAGTTCGATGAGTATTACTTACGGTGTGGGGTCACGGAAGAGAGCACTATGACTATATCCCGCTTTCGAAGAGGTTTGCGGCCCAATTATCAATATGAACTCTTTCGCCGCAATGCAACCACTTTGGAGCAGGCATATCAGATAGCTCTCGAATTGGAGCAATTCGAGGCCGAGTTCGAGTCACCCCATCGGTTGGGCTCTTTCCCCTTCGTAGTGTCGAGCCCCGTGGCTCATCTGGCACGTATCCGAGGGCCCCCATGGCTCGACCTCAGGAGCCCGCTCATCCCGAGCCGTTTGCTCCTAGGCCTCGTCCTCCACCCCCGAGGGACCTTCCTCGTCCCCAGCATCTTACAGCCCCACCCATAGCCCGTCCATCGGCACCCGCACCTCCTGCACGTCCTTTGTTGCCTACACCTCCTATCCGTCGGGAGGATAAAGGTAAAGGACCTATGATTGGGGAGCCTAGTGGATCACGGCAGCAGTGTTATCGCTGCAATGGGTTTGGCCATTTCGCCAACCAGTGTCCCACCCGCCCATCTCTTCACATTGGGGACACACAGGCTGAGGATACCACCCCTACGGGCCTCGAGTTAGTCAGCTATGAGGCAGATGAAGAGCTAGCTGACGAGTACTATGAGATGGGAGGTGAGGCCCAGGATGCCCAGCATTCGGACGATACCCACGTGGGGGTCGTCAGATGTATCCTCACCCAGCCACAGGTCAGTGATGACTGGCGTCGGACTACTATCCTTCATGTATTCTGTAGGCTGGGAAAGCAAATTTGCAAGGTGGTCATCGATAGCGGGAGTTGTATCAATGCAATCTCCACAAACGCTGTCACTTGTCTTGGTCTCACACCCGTAGACCACCCTTGCCCCTATCAGGTATCATGGGTGGATACCACTTCCATTTCGGTCAGGCTGCGGTGCTTGGTCCCGCTGCAGCTCCACTCCTACCGTGACGAGATCTGGTGTGATGTTCTCCCCATGGAAGTGGGCAGTATCATTCTTGGTAGGCCGTGGTTATTTGACCGGGATGCCACGCTCCATGGCCGGTCGAACACCTGTACCTTCGACCACGCTGGCCAGCGGGTCACCCTCCAACCCGTTCGGCCCAGGAGCCCATCAGTCAGGGGTCCTACTGGCCCTAGTACTCCGAAGCCTTCCGTTCCCGGGCCTAGTACCCCATCCCCAGCTCGGGCTATGACCGTTACCTCTGGCCCAGGAGAGCCCTCGACGAGGAGATTGATGATGATTAGCTCCCGGGAAATGGAGCAGGAGCTTAGTCAGGGCTGTCCGGTGTTTGCCATTACGGTCCGAGAGGTGGAGCGGGACTCCGAGGGTGAGCTCCCACCCGAGGTTGTTCCCATTCTGCAGGAGTATGCTGATGTATTCCCCGATGAGCTTCCCGAGGGACTCCCACCCATGCGGGATATTCAGCATGCCATCGACCTTGTTCCGGGCTCTTCTTTGCCCAACCTTCCTCATTATCGCATGAGTCCCACGGAGCATGCCGAGCTTAAACGGCAGGTCGATGAGTTAGTGCAGAGAGGGTCTGTTCGGGACAGCATGAGTCCATGTGCTGTACCCGCATTACTCGCCCCGAAGAAGGATGGCACGTGGAGAATGTGCATTGATAGTCGTGCCATCAACAAGATCACCGTGAAGTACAGGTTCCCTATTCCCCGCCTTGATGACATGCTGGACATGATGGCAGGTGCCACTATCTTTTCGAAGATCGATCTTAAGAGTGGCTACCATCAGGTGAGGATTAGGCCAGGTGATGAGTGGAAGACCGCATTTAAGACCAAGGACGGTCTATATGAGTGGTTGGTCATGCCTTTTGGGTTGACCAATGCCCCTAGCACTTTCATGCGGCTCATGACTCAGGTCCTTCGACCTTTCATTGGAGTCTTTGTAGTGGTGTATTTTGATGATATCCTTATCTATAGTCCGCACCACAGGGGACCACTTAGACCACCTTCGGCAGGTCTGTCTACTTCTTCGGCGAGAGCAGCTGTTTGCGAACCCACAGAAGTGTGCCTTCATGACACCTCAACTTACCTTCTTGGGTTTCATTGTGTCTAGTACTGGGGTCTCCGCCGATCCGGAGAAGGTCCGTGCCATTGTTGAGTGGCCGGAACCCCGTACGTTCATGATGTCCGCAGCTTTCATGGTCTTGCGACGTTCTATCGTCGCTTCATCCGCGGATTTAGCTCCGTCACCGCCCCGATCACGGATTGTATCCGAAAGGGCACATTTGTATGGACGAAGGCCGCATCTGCCGCCTTCAAGGACATCAAGGAGCGCATGACCCAGACACCTATCCTTCGACTGCCTGATTTCTCGAAGGTGTTTGAGGTCTCTTGTGATGCGTCGGGTGTGGGAATTGGAGGAGTTTTGAGTCAGGAGTCCCACCCGATCGCATATTTCAGCGAGAAGCTGAATGACGCGAAACTGCGATATTCCACATATGATAAAGAATTCTACGCAGTTGTTCAGGCTCTTAGGCATTGGAGGCACTATCTTTTACATCAGGAGTTTGTCCTATACTCCGACCACGAGGCATTGAGGTACCTCCATTCGCAAAAGAAGCTTAACTCGCGTCACAGTCGTTGGGTCGAGTATCTCCAGCAGTTCACCTTTGTGCTTAAACATAAGGCTGGAGTGGAGAACAAGGTGGCTGATGCCTTGAGTCGGCGAGCATGTTTGCTTACCACCATGAGTGCCGAGGTCATAGGGTTAGAGAAGATGAAGGAGGCCTATGTTGATTGTCCTGACTTCGGTCAGATTTTTACCACCCTCCAGGCCGGACCCTCGAGAGACCTTGATGAGTATGTGCTTCAGGAGGGTTACCTCTTTCGAGGTAGCAGGCTATGTGTTCCCCGAACTTCGGTTCGAGATTTCTTAGTGTGGGAACTACATGCGGGAGGTCTAGCCGGCCACTTTGGTCGGAACAAGACTATTGAGGCAGTGGAGCATCGATTTTATTGGCCGAGCTTGAAGCGCGATGTTGCTAACATCGTGGCTCAGTGCCGTACATGTGCTACGGCCAAGATGAAGAAGCAAAGCTCGGGCCTTTATACGCCTCTACCCGTGCCTGATGCCCCGTGGCAGGATGTTAGTATGGACTTTGTTTTGGGATTGCCACGTACCTCCAGGAAGCATGATTCGGTCTATGTGGTGGTTGACCGTTTCTCGAAGATGGCCCTCTTTATCCTTGCTCGAAGACTTCGGATGCTTCTAGGGTAGCCCGCCTATTCCGTACTCATGTGGTGTGCAAGTTCGGGTTGCCTCGCACTATAGTGTCTGACCGTGATGTTAGATTCACTTCCTATTTTTGGAAGACACTATGGCATATGATGGGTACTCACCTCAAGTTTTCTACTGCATATCATCCCCAGACAGATGGTCAGACCGAGGTGGTCAATAGGAGTCTGGGAGATCTTTTGAGGTGTCTAGTTAAGGACCGCATTGGGGATTGGGATCTCATTTTACCTATGGCTGAGTTTGCATACAATGATTCGGTGAATAGGTCTACCGGCATGAGTCCATTTGAAATTGTCACAGGTCGTAGGCCTAGGAAACCCGTTGACCTTGTCCCCATGCCTATCCATGCTAGAGTGTCGGAGTCGGCCGAGTCGTTTGCTAGGCACGTTAGGAGTTTGCATGACGACATCCGTCGTCACATTGAGGCCAGCAATGCACGGTACAAGGAGTTAGCCGATGCCCACCGACACCACCGAGAGTTCCACGAGGGCGAATACGTCATGATCAGGGTAAGACCTGAACGGTTTCCCTCTGGAACCGTTAAGAAGTTGCAAGCTCGCGGAGCCGGTCCCTTTAGAGTGTTGAAACGCGTTGGATCCAATGCGTATGTTGTGGACCTGCCCGAGGAATATGGTATAAGCTCTACCTTCAATGTATCAGATCTTGTTGCATATAGGGACCCAGCGGTGATCCCTAGTGAGCCTTTTGAGCCATCTCCTCCCCTTGAGAGTGATCCCACACCTGAGTGTCCACTTCCACCTCCAGCCCCTTTTTCACGGCAGCGTGAGCATATAGATCGTATACTGGACGAGCAAGTGACAGTTACCAGGAGTGGATCTTACCCGCGCTACCTAGTGCGATGGAGAGGACGGCCCGCTACTGAGGACACATGGATCACACATGGCGAGTTGCAGCAGATCGATCCGGACCTTTTGGAGCGATACAGGAGCGATGCAGACCCTTACTCGACAGGGTCGAGTTTCTCCCACCCAGGGAGAATTGGTGCGGACACCCGAGCAGTTGAGCGGCGCGATACGCCGAGCCACCGGTACCGCACACGGAGCACGACTCGAGCCACCTCAGCATCTATTTGGCTCGGAGACAGCCTAGAGACGCCCCCCTGAGTCCCGGCATTTATCATATTTAGTTAGACTTTATGTGTGTGTAATTTGTGTTTATTTCATTGTATGCGGTTTGCTATTTTGATTGTAAGAGGGGCTTATGTGCAATTTGGACCCCGTGGGCCCCACGGGCCCCCCAGGCCCCATCCCATTGAGCCACCTCAGCCAAGGGCCCCATGTGGGGTCAGTCAACATGTCAAATGGAGGCTTCTAGATAGGTGGGCTAAGTGGGGGACAAGTGGCTTGGAAAGTCCAAGTTGGCCACCCACCCCACCTACCAAGTCCACCTTCCACCTCCTTGCTCCAAGGGCCGCCCCCCCCCCTTAAATATTTTAATGTATTTTGTGTGTGTGTGTCACACTCAATCCAGGCCACCCATTCCCATCCCCTAGATCCAACGGTGGACAATGGATGTGAGATGTAACATATAAATACTTGTAATTTCCCATTTTCTAGAATTAATGCCATTTGATTCAAACAAATTCAAGAGCAAGGGCTGGTGCACCCCCTCCTCTCTCCTCCCTCTCCCCCTTGAAGCTGTGAAGGCTTCCATTCTGAGGTGTTACGCCTCATGTATCGGTTTCGACGATCGCCGCCGCCGCCACGAGCCGCCACCGCACCACCTTCGCCATCAACGGAGTTCTGCCTGCGCAGTACCACAGCAGCTAGTTCGAATTTCACAGGTCTTCCCCGAGCTCATTTGGCTACCAAATTTGGAGGAGTTGTTCCTGGGATGTTCTTCTCCACCCAAAAAAATCAGGCCAGCATTCAGATCACGTTTCCTAATTTTTGATTTTCATCCACTCTTCCATTTCGGTTCTGCTAGAGTTCTGTCCAGGTTCATCTCCGCCCTGTGTTTCATGTCTTAGAGCCACTTTTTGATTTCTGTTGGTACTCCCAATTTTATTGGGGGTTCCATCCATCCACCCCTTCATCCACAATTTTTCTCAATTTTTGATTAGCCCATCTCATATTTTCTAAAATTCGTTCTCAGACCCATCTACAGTTCTGTCCACCTGTTCCCAGATCCGACCACCAGTCACCCCAAAAATCATAACAAATCGCCTCCACCTCCAAATAAAATTCTAAACCTAATCCCAATTCCGTGGTTTGATTCCCTACAACTCCTAAGAAGAGCTCAAGAGCTGAATCGGAGGTTTACTAGGCGGTCAACGGTGGTTCTCAGACAAGTACCTGCAGATCTGAGATTTCGGTTACTGTACAACAGGGACTTGTAAATTCAATAAAGTTCTGATCCAACCAGATCCAGTAGATCTCTCTGGGCCTAGATCGAAGCATTTGAAGAGAGCTTTCCAACGATAGCTCATGCGTCCCGATCCGATGTCGGGATTGCCCGCAGCGGCCGTTTTCGCCGGAGCGCGCGCCTGAAGACAGCAACCAAAATCCGTGGACAGCTAGTTCATCAATTGGGAATCGGGGCCGATCGACCCCCGATCGGTTTTCCCGGCCGACCGCTGTCCGTGGAGGCGCGCCACCAGGGGTCCCCATCACAGTGGGTCCCACCCCCGCAGATCCGGAGGACAGCGCCGTCCGTGGGCCCCGCGGGCCCGTAGAAGCCGCCGTTCGGAAAGCACGAAAACGAGGAGTTCGGCACCGTCGGGCGACATCAGGATGCTGCCCGTCAACCCGAGTTGTGTGATTCCCGGACCCGACATGTGACCTTTTACCTCCCTGCGTGGAGTGGGTCGACTTAGTGTATTGCTGTAATCATTGTTAACCGGGAGTTCGTGGTTCGGCCGGGGTTGTCTTCGCCACGCCGGGTGCGTGGAGGTAATGGTCCGAACCTCTTGGCGTTCATTTGCTTAGCTAGTATATGGTCTGTTGCGGCTGCCGAGAGTGTAGGTACTAGCCCGTGTGTCCATGTCACCGCTATGAGAGTGAGAGTGACCCGTCCCACGACTCGATCCGAGTCCGGAAGTTGAGTCGGACTACCCTTGACCTCCGCCGGTTCCTTAACCGCGCACGGTCCGCGCTTTCCCTCGTTTGGGACGACGAGTGAGCTTCCACTTCTGTTAGCGACGTTTCGCCACTAGGAGCTCGTAGTGTCGGGCTTAGTGTCTCCCTGGTGTGTGTTGCTGGTCGTGTCTTCATCTAGAGTCCGAGGGTGGCACCATATAGTGTCATCTCCCGTGTCCGTCCCGCATCACCTTATGGGGGCATGACCGACGCCGATCAGCCCTGGGTCATAATGAGCCATGCCCGGTTCGGACGCGACCTCTGGATGCACTGTTTGAACGAAATCGAGCCACTTCGGCTACGATTGGCCATGAGGACTCTAGGGCTTGCCCAAGAATGAGTGGACATGACTACCACACCACGTGTCGGGAGGAAGACGCGTGGGCCGGCGACCTCCGTTGATTGGAGAGTGCGGTTCCCTGAGCAATACGAGGACTAGCGACGGGGTGACATTCCCGTGGAGTCACATGCTCAAGACAGTGAGGATTATCTGCGCCTCTATAAGGTGATGTATGCAGAGTGACTCCATCCTGAAGGGACCGTGGAGGTGAACAACATTTTTTTATGTTTTTTTTATGTTAACCTATGTCCTGGCCATAGGATGTTCGCGACACTATGATAGCGAACCTGCAAGCTCGCCTGATAGGCACGGAGCGACAGTTACATGATACTCGCGCCGCCTTGAGTTCTTCGGTAAGCCTACATATACACGATCATAGACCAAGATTCCTGGCGTTAGGTCCTCGGTGTCAACTTATGTGTGTTGCAGCGCGCCCAGCTTGATGCTGCTTCCTCAGCAATGGGGGCGGATAGTGTCTCTTCCAGTTTGTGGATCCCCACTTCCGAACTTGATTTGCTTCATGAGCAGCTTGCTCATACTACGCAGCGAGCTGCGGAGGCAGAAGGAATGCTCTCCACACAGGTGAGAGTCTGGTCATTGAATTTCACTTATTCGTGCCTCCACATATCTAAAATGATGGTTATGGCAGACGAAAGAGGTGCAAGATGCACTTGCTCGCACCGCGCAAGGGGAAGCCAGAATAGCGAAACTGGAGGAAGAGTTACGGCATCGTCCAGACGATGGCTCTTCTCGGGACCCCGTGGAGCTGAGGATTACCCTTCAGCTGGAAAGGGAGGACCGAGAGAGAGAACGCGCGGAAAGGGAAAGAGACACTGAAAGACGGAGAGTCGACAGATCGGCTGAGAGGGAGGAGCGTAGGGCCATGGAGGCCCAACTGTTTGAACTCCAAACCAGCCTCGGTTTTGCTGAACAATGGCTGAGAGATGGTGAAGAGCGCTACCGAAGAGCACGAGAGCGTGGCTTTCGTGTTAGTAACTTCTTTGCTACCCCTGTCGATCGACGGGGAGCAGAGACGGGAAGAGGGGTACAGAGCAGCAGAGGCACCGCCTCGCATGGTTTAGCAACACCCTCCAGGGTTCTTCGCCTGGAGAGTGGAGAAAGGGGTAACACTGAGAGAGGGGACGAGACTTAATGTACAATTTCTAGAAGGAAATAAAGGAATGAATGTTCAGTTTCATGTCTTCTGCCTTCATTTCTGCTTTTCAATCCTGTACACATTACTCAATGAAACAAGTCAATTTTTCCGTTCTGACTTGGCCCCTTGCTCAAGAGTGGGTGATTATTTTGAGACTAGCCTTGATAACAAGTCAAGGGGCCAAGCCTTTATTGATTAAGGCAGGAGCAAAGATGATGAATGCAATCACGAGCACGTAAATGGGAATAGAACGTAAAAATGTAGCACACAAATGAGATCACACGGATGCATTTTTTTTGTGTTGTTTGTTTATGCTTTTTTTTGAAAATTTTTATTTATTTATTTATTTATTTATTTTGAAAGACACTTGTTATTATAATCGGCATGGTTCTTGGACCATAAGTGCTTAAATCGTTCTTAAGTAGCGTAATGCGGGGTTAACATGCTCCAAAAGAATTCTCACTTGGGGACTCACCTGACGGTGCCCTCCGGGGGGGCCTCTTAATCACAAACATTACCTTTTTTTTTTGTTTGTACATTTTTGTAACTAATGCCGGGCAACCATCCTTATGGCACCTGACCTATATAAAGACAGGTTTTTTCACTAACCTCCCGGGTATCCTGTGCGCACATCTAGATTGATTTGGGCCCCTAGACCCCTCAAGTGATAGTCCTATCAGTTAAGACTTAACCTGATGACAAAATCGTCATGCCATGCTTAGGCTCCCAGTTGCTTCCGACCACAAGGAGACACCGAAAGAGTGTTCAGGGTAAAGGATTTGCCCGACCCGGGTCTATTTCCTCACAACTCTAGATGGTATAAGATGGAACACCATGGAACCCTAACGGCCAACCGTGCGACGCTGACCCGGAATCAGACGCCGTCGCACCTATTGGTGACGCGCTTACATTGACCTAAGCCCGAGGTTGAAGTAAGAAGCCATCAAAGTGGTAGATAGAGGTCTTGACAGGCCATAAACATCGAGACTCCTTCGCAGTGACGGCTTTTGCTCTTCGAAGTAGATAAATTTGTGTGTTTTGCAAAAAATGGGGTCGTTTGCCTTAGTGGGGCGCGCCTCTCGGGCTTTCCACTGAGCTTTCATCTTTGAGGGGAGAAAGAAGAGTACGGTGGGGAAAACCTTCTGAGAGAACCGACAAAACCGTTAACCCGACGAGCTAACCGGGACCTACTCGACATTTCCCTTTTGAGCGACTTCGGACCAATCCTCGAGCAGACTTACGTTGCCCCTTTGTAGACTTTCCTTTGTTTGGGGGGGGGGGGGTTTCGTTTGTCAAAATCAGGCACGATCACGACCAGACTTTTGACTTTGATTTTTCTCTTTCCCCTTTTTTTTCTTGAGGGAGGTATGATAATTTAATATGTGGGAATCCCTTTTGTATGCCTGCGGGGACACTGCCCTCTTCTCGTGCTCTGACTCAGGTTCGAGGAGATGAATCCTACTCTCGTCTTCGAGGTATGGTATTTTGGTTCCCTTATGCTCAGTATTTTAAGGGCGCCGGCTGTCTCATTGGGCCGAGAAAGGAGAGAACAAAAATTACAGCTTTCCTGGAGACCTTCGAGTATGGCCCCACAATAAGTAATACGACCAATTTTTTTTTTTTTTTTGCTAAAACAGCTGCATGTGTGCATTGCCTTCTTTTAATGGGCATAATCCGACATGACCGGACATGAGTCTCCACAGTTCTGGCAGACCAAGACCCGAGACCTACTGACCTCAATGGGTCCTATCTTAATATGAAGGATAGATGTAAAGACCTGACCGCATGATAGACACCAGGCATCAGTTCTTCTTTCTCTTTTTTCTCTTTTCTCTTTTTTCTCTCTTTTTTTTTTCTTTTTTTCTTTTTTTTCTTCTCCTTTTTTTCTTTTTTCTCGAGGCTCCCCTCGAGTTCCATTCCATTAGATCCCAAAAGCGGGGTACGAGAGTGAGCGGGGGTTAACCTTGAGTTAGACTGCAAAGATCGAAGAGTGAATTCCAGCTCGCTGGTCCTCGTACCATGCCAGTTGTTACACTTATCTAAGGGTAGTATTTCTTAAGATAAAGCCCGTTCCAAGGGTGGGATAACTCGGTCCCTTCGGCATCGATTAGCTTGTAGGCGTTGCCGGGGTACACTGCTTGAATCACAAACTGTCCTTCCCAATTGGGTTGGAGCTTAGAACGAGGCCCTCCAGGTTTGACAAAACTTATTCTCACGACCATCTCGCCAATTTTGAATTTTCTCTCAATGACCTTCTTTTGGTAAAAGTGAGCGAGTCTATTTTGATAAACACGTGCATGCTCGGCAGCGGACAGCCGCTTCTCGTCTAAGAGTTACAATTGGGCAAGGAGTGAATTACGACATTCGTCGAGAGGAAATTCCTCATCCAATTGTACCCTAAGAGAAGGGATCAGAGTCTCGTACGGGACTACCGCTTCCATCCCATAAGTAAGGGCAAACGGAGTCTGCCCGGTGGGGGTACGGATTGAAGTGCAATAGGCCCATAGAACTTCGATAAGCTTTTCTGGCCAGTCTGAAAACTTATTAGACTCGCAGGTTTTCTTTATGATTTTGATCAATATTTTGTTGGTGGCCTCTGCTTGGCTATTACCTTGTGGGTAATAAGGTGATGAATGATGCAATGCGATTACGTACCTTTTACAGAGGTCTTGAAGATCCTGAGAAATGAACTGTGGCCCATTATCAGTGACGATTGTGCTTGGGATGCCGAACCTGGTGAGGATGTTCTTCATGATGAACTTGCAGACTATTAACGTCTTGATTTCTACGTAAGCTTCGGCTTCGGCCCATTTGGTGAAGTATTCCATCGCAGTGAAGATGAAAGATTTCTGCTTAGTGAGGGAGTTAGGATCACCTAGGGGACCAATGATGTCGAACGCCCACATGGAGAAAGGCCATGGGGAAGATATTGGATGAAGTGAGGAAAATGGTGAATGAATTTTGTAGGCGTGAAGCTGGCACTTGACACACCTACGGACATAAACAGCATAATCCTCTTCCATAGTGGGCCAGTAAAAGCCTTGCCTAATGATCTTCTTAGCTAGCATTTGGCTATTTACATGGCCACCGCATACACCTGAGTGTACTTCCTCCACACATTTCCAGACCTCATCATCATCAAGACATCTTAATAGAACACCCGTAAGGCTTCTCCAGTACAGTAGACCTCCAACCAATGTGTATTTCTGGGCCACCCTTCTTATGGCTTTCTTATCTTCTGTGGTGGCTCCTTCAGGGTAAGACTGATCTTTACAATACTTGACAATTTCATAGAACCATGGTTTCTCCTCGTCAGCCAGTTCTTCTTCGACTTCTGCCAACATGATCTCCCTTTTCTCGAGAATTTCCCCCTCCTGGACCTTCTGTAAGGCTCTTTCTTTGATTCTTAGGAGGTACGGGTCTTGAACGGCAGGGACAAGATGCTTGTAGAGGGTGATGGATTTAAACCATACACCTAGAGGGAATCTGAAAGATGAGGCCAAGGAGGCGAGGGCATCGGCCAGAATATTCTATTCGCGAGGGACATGGATAAATATCAGTTTGGTGAACAATTTGGCATAGGCGGATACCAACTCCTGATAAGGTTTGAGTTTAGGATCAAGGGTGCGATACTTGGTAAGCACCTGGCGGAGAACAAGTTGACTATCACCCACGACTCGTAATTCGGTGATATAGAAGGAATGAGCCAGTTCTAGACCCGCTTGAAGAGCCTCATACTCAGCAATGTTGTTGGTGACTGAAAATGCGAGGTGAAATACCTCTGGGATGGTAACGCCTTCGGGCATTAGAAGGACAATGCCAATACCCTTCCCTTAGGAATTTAGAGCTCCATCAAAATATAACGTCCACATTGGCTCATCAGATTGGGTGATGGGCATTAGTTCCTCATCTGGAAACTCTGATTGGACAGGATCGAACTTGGGGAGAGGATAATGAGCGAGATGCTCGGCTATAGCATAGCCTTTAATTACCTTTTTCTGGATGTAGGTGATGTCAAACTGAGATAGGAAACTCTACCAGCGTGCTAGCCTATCAGTAAGGAAGGACTTCTCCAGAAGGAACTTGATAGGGTTCATGCGAGCAATCAAATGGACTTCATGAGCCAGGAAATAATGCTTCAATTTCTGTACTACCCAAACAAGGGCAGCACGGGTTTTCTCCATGGCGGTGTACTTCTACTCACAGGGGTTGAGGAGTTTGGACAGGTAGTAGGTTACTCGTTCCTTGCCTTCTTCATCGGCTTGTGCAAGGACGGCTCCCACGGAGTCATCCAAGACTGAGATGTAAAGGATCAGAGGTTTTTCTGGTTTGGGTGGAATTAGAACGGGTGGACTAGCCAGGTATTCCTTTAACCCTTCAAAAGCTTTTTGACACTTAGAATCTCAATGGAATTCTACTCCCGGCTTGGTCAACTCATAGAAAGGTCTACACCTTTGTGAGTGCTGAGACACAAACCGACGAATGAATTACAACCTCCCAATTAAACCTTGAACTTCCCTCAAATTTTTGAGAGGCGGCATGTCCCTGATGGCCTTAGCTTTGTTGGGATCTATCTCGATCCCCCTTTTACTCACAATGAAACCCAGTAATTTACCCGATGATACACCAAACACACACTTCTTCAGGTTCATTTTCAATCGGAACTCCCTTGATCTTTGCAAGACCTTAGCCAAAACTTTCGGATGTTCCACCCTGGTTCTTGATTTCACTAATAAATCATTCACATACACCTCCAGATATATATGCATCATGTCATGAAATATGGCCATCATAGCTCTTTGGTAAGTAGCTCTAGCATTCTTTAACACAAACGGCATGACCACGTAACAATATGTTCCCCATGGTGTAGTGAATGACGTCTTCTCCTGATCCTCTTTTGCCAAACGAATTTGATTATATCCCGAAAATCCATCCATGAATGAGAGGGTCTTATAACTTGCTGTGTTATCGATTAACACATCAATGTGAGGCAAGGGAAAATCATCCTTTGGACATGCGCAGTTAAGGTCCCGAAAGTCGATACAAATCCTGACTTTCCCATCCTTCTTCATGACCGGGATAATGTTCGCCACCCATTCAGGATAAAGAACGACTCTAATAAACCTGGCTTTATGGAGCTTGTCGACCTCTTCTTTCATTTTTAAAACCATCTGAGGGTGGAAACGCCTTAACCTTTATTTTACCGAGACAGACCCTGGTTTTAGAGTTAAGCGGTGTTCGACCAATGTGGAATCCAGACTTGGCATATCATCGTAGCTCCATGCAAACGTGTCCTTATATTCCTTGAGAACTTCAATTAAGGTCTCTTCTTCAGAGGGTGGTAAATTATCACTTATGAGGATGATCCTAGGGTCTTCCTCAGTTCCCAAGTTGACTTCTTTGGTGGACTCTTCTACGGCGGCTGACGGCTCGTCGAATCTCCTTATTCCACTAGCATATGCGCCAGCCGCATCCTCATATTCTTCATCCCCCTCTTCAATAGGGTATTCTTCATCGGTGATTTCATAAACCCCATATCCTTCATCAATCACACAATTATCCTCACATTCTATCTCTGGTAGTTGGATGGGTCTTTCTAACAACTGAGGGATGTCCAGAAGGGCCTGACACCTGGTGGCTAAATCCAGAAGTAATCGACGAGGGATCTACTTACCCTTGGATTTCTTTGTGGATACTACCCTTGACTCATTGTTCCTAGGTTGACTGGGTTGTCCTATGGATGAAGAAGAAGCTAAAGAAGATGCCGAATGATGTACAGGGAAAGACCCCTCAGAGGAGGGGTAGAAAAGGTCACTCATAGGACCTTGGATGGGTGGCCCGCAGGGCGGGACGCACTCGTGGGAGATGTAGGAGGTTTCCTCAACAATGATGTGTTGTTGAGGAGTTTAAAACTTGACGTTTTTTTTCGTTTTCATTTTTGATGACAAAACAATGAAAAGAAATCGAAGGAGGGGGGAATGTGGTTATGGCTAAAGGATTGGGAGGCTCGTAGAGCATATCATGATTGAAAACCTGGCGCGTGTTGAGAAACCCGCGCAGGTATGTAAATAGAGAAGGGGACCTAGGAAGATCGTCAGACAACAGTCTAGCCCCGGAGGAAGACATCAGCGAAGGCTGAGGTGAGTGAATGGAGAAGACGACGGCTAATGAGCCGTCGGTGGCAATGTTGATGACGGATGAAGATCCGCTGGTGACAGGGTCCTTCTGGCGAGGACGAGGATAGTTTGGAACCTTGGCAACAGTAGTGATATTCCCTGGCATTTCAGAGATCAATGGCGGTCCTTCCACCTGCGATGGTGAGAACATTCTTTCTAGTGCAATGGAAATATCCCGTATATCAAACCACTTGTCCCATTCACATTCCGGATCTTTGATCTTGCCTCTTTTGATAACCCTTGGACATTTTTCTGCCGAATATACAGCATGTGATCCCCCATGTGCTTCTTGCGGGTAATCCCCCATCTGAATAACGGGCCCTTTGTAGAAGTGGTTTGATAGGGTCCACGTGAGGGGCTTCCAATCCGCCTTGAGTGGTCCTTTGAAGCCTAGGCCAAACCTGCGGTTCAGCCTGATCTCCTTTGGTGGTTTTAGCCTACCTTGTAGTTGCGCGCCCAGACCTTTGCCCTGTTGATAGTCGATATTGTTGGGTTCTGTGCGTACCCTCGTTGTCTTTGACAATGGTTTTGATGATAACTATATATTGTGTGTAAGTATTGTGAAAAATACTCATTGATCACTTTGGAGCTTATGTCGCAATATCTTATTTTGCAGGTTTGGATGCTTGGTGGATAACTTCTTTAGATGGAAAATGTGCTTTGTGAAGTCAACCTCACTTTTGATGATTGGTTCAAATTCTTAGACCTTGGGTCATATGCATTGACCTTGGTCTCTTGATGTATTTCATACATGATGTTTTTCATTGGTAAAATGATGACTAGGCCTTCATGCATATTATTGACATGCATTGGATTGCATTGGTTTTTTTTTTTTGTTGCATTGGGCTTTATATTTCAAAGTCTGTACATTGGCCTTCATCAGCCAAGTCCATACATTGGCCTTCATCCTCCAAGTCTACACATTGCCTTTTGGAATCAAAGTATGTACATTGGCCTTTGGCCATCAAGTCTATACATTGGCCTTTGGCCACCAAGTCTATACATTGGCCTTCTTCAATTCAAGTCTATACATTGGCCTTCTTCAATCCAAGTCTATACATTGGCCTTCACACTTCAAGTCTATACATTGGCCTTTGGCCATCAAGTCTATACATTGGCCTTCTTCAAACCAAGTCTATACATTGGGCTTCAATTTCAAGTCTATACATTGGCCTTCTTCAAACCAAGTCTATACATTGGCCTTTGGCCACCAAGTCTATACATTGTCTTGTGCCTTCAAGTTTCCAAGTCTATACATTCAGTTTCATGCATATACAATGTGGATCATATTCACAGTGTTTTGATTGGGGTCAAAATCCCTTTTTCATGCACTTGACTTATATTGACTGCATTTCAAGTGGGAAGTTTGCTCTTATTGTGAAAATGATGTGTTTGATGCTAACATCTTGTTTTCAATGCATAGTCATTTGATTTACATGTTGAATGAGGAGAAATGATTTTTGGTTGGACATAAATTGATGTCTTTCGGGTTGAGAATGAATTCTCATGCACATCACTTATTCTCATGCATATCACTCATATATGATTTGAGGTTGGCATTCATGAATGGGTTCCTTCTAGCAATTGAATAATTGGAGGGTTCTTCCATTGGGTCTCATGCTCTAGTGATTTAAGATTTGGGTAATTGTGTGGGTTGTTTTCTGAACACCTTCTATGAGGTGTTATTAGATTAAATGTGTTTCATGCATCATGAAGATGAAGGTTTTGAGTTTTTCAGGTTATGCTCTCAAAATTATGAATGACAAGGTGAGAACTTACTTTCTAATGCAATTCTTGTTTTAATCTATTGGGTTGCATGTTTAGAATGTTTGGAAATTGTTTAGAAACCTTTTGATCAAGTTTCTAGGTCAGTGGGTCGACCCCCCATGCTAATGGGTCGTCCCCTGGGCTAAACAGGGTGTTTTCAGCACCCTGTATGAAAGTGGGTCGACCCCCCTCACAAAGTGGGTCGACCCCCCTGTAAAATATGCTAAAAAATAGCTTCTGGGAGTAGATGGGTCGACCCCCCTCCAAAGTGGGTCGACCCCCCCTGTTTCGCAGCAACGCGCGGCTTTTCCGTAAATTGCCGAAACCCATCCAAATGACCTCCGATTAGGCTGAAATTTTAAACTAATACCCTTGAGTTACTAATGAACATATTAGGGTGGTTTTGTTAGGGTTTTGCAAGGGTAATATGGTCTTTTGATCAACCTAACTTGCTGCTATATGTATGTTGCGAAAATCAATCGTAAATAAGAGAGGAGAGCTCTAACGTGCTATCTTTTTCTCCTTGTCTTGTAGGAAAAGAAAGAGGGAAAGGAGAGGAGCTGGAGAAGAACGCGGATATCATCTACATCCAGGAGGAGTTTGATCTCGTGATTGAAGAAAGAAAGAAGCGGATTGAAGAGAGGATCGCGTGGACGTCCTCAACATTGGAATCCGGCTACCCTCTGACTTGGGGCTTAGAGAAGATCTTCTTAAACCTCTCTCTACTCATGGGGGTTCATTGTTGCATCTTCTTTGCATCCATTTGAGTCATCTATCTTTGATTTACAAGGGTTTCTATCCTTTTAGCTGAGCATAGATAAATAGTTTGGGTGTTCATTGTATATTCTTTCATTTTATCAAACTCGGAAAGTCATAGTGTGTGGGCGGAGCTGCGTCTCCGTGTGCTGGGCATTATTGTGGGAAAGTTTCCCTGTGGATTGTTGTGTGTTGACGGAGCTGCGACTCCGTGTGGTTTTCAGTGTCCGGGGCGAGTTCCCCGATTTTGTGTGTGGGTGTGTGTGCTGCAGTGGCAGCTTGTTGGGGGATTTTCCCCGTGTGTGGATATTGCTGCGGAAGCAGCGTGTGTGTGTGTGGTTGGGGTTCGTCCCCGTGTTGCTACGAAAGTAGCGTGTAGTGAAGCCTCACCTGGTTGGGTGAGGGGTGGACGTAGGGAGCCCTTGTGGTCCCGAACCACCTAAAAATCTCCGTGTCCTTTGTGATTGCCTGTGTGTTTGTCCCTTTCTTCTATCTCGCTTCACAGGTTAGTTTAATAGATTTTTTACTCACTACACCACTGCACACTGCTACTTCTGTTATTCGTACTAGGCATAATTTTCTCTAATATTTGCATTGTTATTACGAGTGAGATCGGAAAGATCGAGAGAACCTGTTAAATCTCATATGTGTTTAGGCTAATCAAGTAGTTGATATTTAATTCCACTGTGTTCAGTAAAGAGAATTTTTAAATCCGCCATCAAGGTCAAGGGGACAATTCAACCCCCCTTCTTGTCCGCCATCTAGTCTGGGCCAACAATTGGTATCAGAGCCCAGTCTCTGATATTCCTCATAATCTCCCAACCTTTGGAATGAAAAGGGAGATATGGCGTTGTTGCCTTGATCGGCATCTTTGGTGCTAGTGGAATGTGAGATGAATCACACACATCCACCAGCGACAATATGGGCCGATGAGACGGCCAAACAGAGGGCAGAGAGGTTTTGATAGCATCCACCGTGTGAAGGACAGGTGTACTGAGCACTTTAATAATTCTCCCATTGTAAGGAAACTTCAAGCACTGATGGTTGGTGGAAGGCACAGTGTAATATCCCGAACCTTTCAGATCCTTCTTCGTGGGTCCCGGATCTGGTTTCTTAAAGTGTCCGGCTCCGTTGTGTCCAAAATTTCATTTCGGACATCTTTCATGTTCGGATCGGCGTGATCCGGAGTTGTTCTGGAGGCCCGGAAGCGTTCCGCGGCTTTTTCCGCATGTGTTTTCCGATTTCCAGTGTGGGTTTCGGTAATTCCTTCGGAACCTCGCTGCGGGTGCCCCGGGTTGTTCACCTAGGCACGAGTGGTACCGTTGCGATCGATGCGTTCCGAAGATCGCGAAAACGTAATTTTCTATTTTTTGGTATTTTTCAGAATTTCTGGATTTTCTATAAATATCTCACTTTTCTCCCTCTCCCCTTACCCTCTTCTTCTTCTTCCTTCTCTTCTCCCCACCGTGACCACCACCCTCCCTCTCTCTTTCTCTCTCGTTCGGCCGCGGCGACGTCCCCTTCCGGCTGCAGACGGCGCGGGGTGACAACGTGACGACGTGGGCGACGGCGAGGTGATCGTGGCGGCGTAAAGCTTGTGGGGAACCGTGAAAGGACGAGGGTTTTCAAAGCATTATTTGAGATCTCGGTAATGATTTGGCGGAGCATTCGCTCCATTGAAGTAGGGTGACATTCCCTAGCTCCCCGCCGTTCATTTCCGTGGTTTATAGGCGAAGGGGAGCCCGAGAGGGGATTCATTGAGCGGGTTTGGGGTTTTCCATGATTTGGGGAGAGCTCGTCCGATCTATAGATTTAGCCCGCGATTTCACGTTTTGATGGCCTAGAATCATGCTAGGGGTCCCCAGGGGTCTTCCCCTTTGATTTCCCCCTCTCCAGTGGAGGCATGGGGGAGTGGTTGGGTTTTTTGGGCTTTTCCCGCCATTTCGCCGTCGGGCGAGTGTGACGGTCCTTTTAGTGACCGTCACACTATGTGACGCGCCTGGGTGGGTGCGTCACAGCCCTTGTTTAGCCAGTTGGGGGTCAGGGACTGTGACGGTCCCACGCTAGACCGCCACAAGCGTGTGACGCGCCTGGGTTGGGCCGTCAGAGCGTCCCGACCATTGGCATCCGACCGTTGATTTGACCGTTGGGGGTTAAGGCGCGTGACGCACCAAGACTGGCGCGTCACAGCCTTGTGATGGCCCATAGTGGGTGCGCCCGAGTGGTTTCCCTAGGCTGTGTGACGCTCCAGGACTGGACCGTCACACTCTGTGACGCACCGAGTGGCATGCGTCACAGCTTGCCCTATTCTCCCTGTGACGCACCTGCATAGATGCGTCAGAGTCTGTAACGCACCAGGGCAGGTGCGTTACATTCTATTTTTACACGGAGTGTGTGGCGGCCCTGTGTTGGACCGTCAGGGTGCTGTGACGGTCCAGCCTAGACCATTAGGTGTCTATGACGGTCCAGCCTAGACCGTCAGATCCTGTGACGCGTCTAGGGTAGATCGTCAGGCTCTGGGCTGCACCGGGGAGTTCACAGTCCCGTTTTCTTGTCCGACCGTGGCCACCGTGCGACGGTGCCAGTACGTGGGGCGGTCCCCGTACGTCGTCGGATGCGGACGTGGTTTTCCGTTAACTTGAGAGTCTACTCCGTCAGTGACCCTCCACTAGTCGTAGCCTTCTTATACGCGTGTGGTCCCACCAAGGAGTGGTGGAGAGGCTACCCTGAGGATGATTTTTAGACTGGTTTCCTCGGGCCCCTCGTCGTTAGCCAGAGTCTGGCTACGGGGGAAAACCAGTCAGAGGGCCAAACCTAGGACGCATGGTCTGTGTGTGCACACGTGGTTGGGGGCAGTTGGATCCGTGCTGACGAGTGTGACCCCAACTAGTCACTTAGTTGTGGTACTTGTTCGGTGTCTGTGCCTCTGGTAGGCGCTACCACGTCAGGCAGTTCACCTGCGATGCGGTGTAAGTCGTCAGGGGACGCTACCGACTGTGCTTCTAGTGGGAGGTACTCCTGTCGAGTCGGGAGTGTCAGGCTGTCAGTCGTCGTGACTTCGACCTTCGGGTTTCGTCGTGTTGACCATTGCATTTCGGTCTTTCCGCTGTGGTGCGTGTGTCGTCTTGCGTGCCGTGAGACCGGTGTTTTGTAGCGGCAAGGTTTCCTTTTTGAGGTACTCGCTTACTGCTAGCGTAGTGCTTTCTCTGTTCGCGAGGTAGGGTTCGAGTGATCCCTACTGAGTCTTGTTCCGAGACTCATTCCTTGCGTGTCTTCACCGTGTTTCAGGCGAGGCGAGACTTCAGGGGAGTTCGTCTGAGGCTCAGCGCAGTTCAGGTGCCCAGCGTTAGTGCCAGAGGTCAAAGCCGGGGTATGCCCCGTGTAGCTGTACTTTCTTTTCTTGTCTCTGTACTAGTTGTGGACTACTGTTGTTATTTTATTGTTATACTGTGGACCATGTAAAATTTTAATTTATTTCCTGCTTAATTGTTATAACTGTTTAATTTATTTAATTACTTGTGATACTTGTGTAGTTTCTACACCATCCTTCTAACCCTTCCGAGTCTTCGGACTCGTGGGTGGCGGTGCGAGTCTCGGGTTATCGGGTCTTCCCGGTAATCGGATTCTTGGGTCGTTACAGCTGGTATCAGAGCGCGGTTGTGGAATTATACGAGAATCATAGGTAATTGTGGTGGTCCACTAGTCCACAGCGATGATGTACAGTTGACACTGGCATCGGGCAATGTGTGTGTTTTTCTTGACCTTGTCATTTTCGTGTTTCCTGTCTTTTGCTTCAGGTGCGAGTATGGCGCCGAGGCGGGCGACTCGCTCTCAACAGGGGCAGTCGGCTGGAGGTCAGGAGATCCAGCAGGAGGAGCATAGTAGAGTGCCACTGGCGGCCACCGAGGCAGCGGATGCTGCAAGGGTTCCAAGGGCCGAGGATTTCTTCCATGGCATGTACCAGCTTATGTCTCAACAGTTCGGTGGAGAGGCTGGTGAGGGCTCGTCGACCAGGGGTGGGCCAGGCCGAGTAGTGAGGGATTTCATGCAGTTTCATCCCCCTTACTGTGGCGGTCAGTCAGACCCTGATGTGGCTCGTGATTGGCTCGACGAGATGGAGCGGGTGTTCAGTTCCGCAGGATGTGCTGTAGAGGACAGGGTGATGTTGGCCTATGACCAGTTTCATGCAGGATGGATGACGACCGGGCTAAGACGTACGACCGACTCGTTGTGCGGCCAGCACTAGCACACTAAGGCAAGCCGGGCGGCTGACCACCGTGGTATTCTCCGGGTGGAGACGTCTCTCAACAGCGACTCTCTTGAGCCCAACGATCGTCCCTTGCGAGGGAAACGTGGGGATCACGGCGATTAAGAAACCACCATCGCCTAGGGTGCAAATTCACGCTCGGTGCTCGACTAGAGCTATGCAACGGGCGCTCACAACTCACACTCACGGTGATTTTGCAGCTAGCTAACGGCCCTATTCTCACAAACGTAGCAATATAGAAAGCACACTAAATCAGCAAGTGTAGATGTCGGAACGAGCACGTACCTCCACGACTAGGCGTGGGGAAGAACTCCCGGCCGATTTTCGAACAACCCCAATACACAAATGATTATCTTTACAATTTCAGAACTGAACACCCACTCCACACAGGGAGGTATCGGGCTACAATTGATAATTTTGGGGTTTCTGGAACCCGGGTTGATGGGCCACACTCGCAGGAGGCGAGGGACGCGTGCCGGAGCCGCTCGGGTACGCCGATGGGATGCCGACCCGGTTCTGTCCGCGCTGGTCACCCTGCGCAGCGAACTTGCGGAGGCCGGTACGGCCAGATCTGATACCCGATCGGAGCGCCGTTTGTTGGAGAATGTCGGCGACAGGATGTAGTTTCTTCACTCCGAAGGGCGCGATCAGATCTTTTCAGATCTGAGCGCAGTAACGTTTCTTCTCAGCTTCTGTTTTGAGCTCCCAGAACGACGCAGCGACACGGTAAAATGATGGAAAAATAGCTTCCGGTGTCGGATTGAGACGTTCTTTGTGGGAGATTGTTGGCGACGTCAAGAGAAAGACGTACTCTGAAGATCCTTCACAGATCTCGACCGGATGAGTCGGGGAGCACTCTGGAAGTCGGCTCTGGGTTGGGGCCGGATCTGCTCAGATCTCTTGCGCGATCTCACGAGAATCGCCGCCACGAACAGCACGGTGATCAGATCGAGGTGAGATCAGCGGCAACGCGAAAATGACTCGAAATCCTACGATCTCTCTTCAGGAACCCACTTCAGATGGTGTCGGGGTTGGGCTGGAGAAATTAAAACACAGTCATCTCCAGATCTGGGCAGCAATCAGGGACCGATCTGCGCGCCTCCACGAAACGAATTACTGCCGTCGCTCACGAACTCCGATTGACGCAAAACCAGCGCTGAAATTTTCCTAACTTGCAGAGGTATCACTGGGATTTTTTGTGGAAGAAGAAGATAAGAGGAAGAGGGGGATACGGGGTCGAGTCACACGACCCAATTCTGTCCAGTCACAGGACAGAACCAAGGGAGTCACACCCAAGGAAACACAAGAGATTCTCTCTCCAATGCAATTTTCTCTCAACAAACTTTCATTAACTTGTGCACAAACACTATACATGCCTTTAAATAGACAATGGCAAGGGGTAGAGGGGAGGGGGCTGCGTGGGATTCAAGAAGGGAGAGGGGGGGTGCGCATGGATCATGACACTTGGTGAAAGGGAAAGGGAGACAAGGGGACATGGTTGCTCACCTACCTTTGAAATTCAAGGTAAAGGTGGTAGGTTGCAGCCAATTTTGTATTTGACCAGCAGCCATTTGAATGCTCCATGTGGTAAATGAAGGTGGAAAGAAAAGAAATTCAAACAACTAGCCTAATATGACAAAATAGGGGGCGCCCCCTACTTGGGCCTCCAATTGGGCCATTTGGCCATGGCTTAAGCCCACTCCATCATTCTTGTTTAGCCCTTTCCATAGAGCCCATGAGTGAAGGGAGCCCATTCTAGATAGCCCAACCTAGATAGCCCATGTAGGAAGGAAGCCCAATTGGGCCATGCATGGCTTATGGATCCATTACAATGGACCAAGGCCACTCCTTTCTTAAGGAATGCTTAAGGGCCTTAACCAATTGGCCCTTTAAGAGCCTTACAACCAGCCCATTATGCAAACCCAAGTAGAATGTTCATTACAAGCCCAATTTCAATGCAAAAAGAGTCCAAATTGAAGCCAAATTGTCCCTAATTTGAAGGGAAGCCGATGTAGTCCACTTGGTGCTCCGCGTATGGCACCGTCGGTTCGCCGATGTGTCACTTGATCGTCCTGGTGTCCGCACCAATTCTCCCCGGGTGGGAGGAACTCGACCCCGTCGAGTAAGGGTCCGAAGCTTGAGCACTCCGCATGTGATCAGGACGTTGTTCATCGTGGGGCATCCTCGCCAACGCACTATGAAGTGGTGGTAGGCTCCATTCCTGGTGATCACCTGCTCATCCAGTATACAATCTATATGCGTGCGTTGAGGCTGGAAGAGGTGGACTCTCGGGTGAGGGGTCACTCCCAATAGAAAGATAAAGCTCGAAACTCACTAGGGATCACCGCAGGATCCGATATGCTACCATACAAGAAACATGGAACGTCGAACTGACACCATAGTCATACAGTAGTTCAATAACATACGCATTTGAACCCACTTGTTTCGTGACTCAGGAAGGGCGGGTATCGCGGGCCTAGAGTTGCTTTACGGCCCCAAGAGGAGCCGTTCAGGTATGACCCTGATCATGACGTACTCTCCCTTTTGAACTCACGGACATGTAGCATGCATCAGCTAATTCCTTATGCGCGCATGGCTGGCCTTTGATTGGGACACAACTTATGCAAACCATATGCATGAAAGAAAACAAACTAGAGAGACAAACAGACACACACATGACCTTAGACAAATCTATGGTTATGCAGACCATGCATATCCAATGGTGCACCAGGACACCCGAACATGTGCCATGTATACACTAGTGGCAACCGGTGGTTGGCGGAAAGTGGGACTCCTAGACATCCTACTTTATCTCTAGCATGCGGCTGCCCATTGGATTTGGGAGACTTGGGAGGGCTAGGAGGGCCGGATGTAGGTGTATCGGGCTTGGTGGGCATAGGTGGCCCGGCCCGTGGGAAAGGGGTGTGAAAGTGGACTTCCTCGACAAGGTATAAAGGAAGTGATGGGTCACGAGGCCCACTAGAGAAGGGGTCGAATGGGTCAAAGAGTGTGTGACCCCCGGTTCCTCCATTACATAGTCCCATGTTTGAAATTCATGAAGGTGATGGTCACCTCCATCCATCGTGGTAGATGGGACAGTGTATAGAAGATATGGCTCCTCCCTCGGGATAAAAGGGGTGAAGTCGGGCTCGACCGGAAGCGGGAGGAGTAGAAGAACCTCCATGGTAACATGACCCACGGTGTACACGGAGGTAATGGACCCTAAGGTGGGATGGGTGAAGCTACGACCGGTGGGTCGATCAAAGCCTGGGGCCAACAAGTGCGTAAATGCCAACTACCGGTTTAACCCTTTAAGAAGGTCGTCCAATGTATCCACATAGTGACTAGACCGGAAGGTGGTGTGAAACGAGTTGCTTGGCACTAGAGGTAGTGTGGGGTCCATGGATGGGAAGGGAGGTGGGACCAAGCCATCTTTGAGCCAGCTAAGGAATGGCTCGGCGATGAAAAGCATTCCCGTAATAAACACGGGTGGCTCGGGCGGAGGTGGCTCCAAACAAGACGGCTCCGGATGAAGTTTGGAAGGAGAGGATGGCAACGGAGCACTCACGGGTGATGAAGGAGGGATCTCCATAATGGGAGAGGGCTTGGGGACCCCTTAGGTGGGGCCGGGTTGGGGCTACGGGCTATGGCCTCCCTAGGTGCGGGTATGGCTACCTCCTGCCTCGAAGGTGGGCAAGGGGAGACTAATGACTCAAAATAAGCGCACCTCCTATCCACCCGATCCGAAATCATTTGCACAAGTTCGGCAACGGTCCGGGTTGGAGTAGGGGTATCGGAGTGGACTTGCCCGTAATCATCCGGCCTAGGCTTGGGTCTAGGCTCATCTACGTGTAGGGCTCTTTGCCTCCGACTAGGACCCACTTGGTTGGAGGTGATTGGGTGGGGTCGGTTGGAGGTGATCGGTTGGGGAACGTAGACCTTCCTAAGCTCTCTCTTCATGTCCCACCATGACTCGATGGGCCATTGCCTCCTAACCTCTCTCAAACGTTCAATGTAGTCCCACTTTTCGGCGGCCTCATGAAGAAGCCGCTCTTTGGCGAAAGAGAATTGCATCGCCTCGGACATAGTATAACACTCAAAATATGCGTCCATGGCGGCTTCCCACTTGAGGTAGTCACTCGGGACCTTGGTTCCATAGAAGTCGAGGCTTCGGGCCTACGGATGTGGTGGGGTTGGATTCCCCATCTTTGGTGGTGTCGCCACCATTCATATGAACTAGGCGTTTGGGAACCCATGGGACTCGGGGAGCTAATGGATGGCCATGCCGACACTAGGACAGGACACTAGACCGACTATGCAAGGTTGGAATGCATGCACACTAAGGACAAGACACCAAGACTCGGTACGTGGCGGAGTTAATCGATCCGAAGATCACTCGCGCAAGTGTGCGGCCTTCCCGATAGGCGTAGCCTAACGTTTGGACAACACCTTTTTATATACCGGGTTATAGGAATGCAAATGCAACATTGGACTTAAATGACCCTAGACTTAAATGACGCTCTGATACCAATTTGATGCAGGACGGATGACGACCGGGCTAAGACGTACGACCGACTCGTTGTGCGGCCAGCACTAGCACACTAAGGCAAGCCGGGCGGCTGACCACCGTGGTATTCTCCGGGTGGAGACGTCTCTCAACAGCGACTCTCTTGAGCCCGACGATCGTCCCTTGTGAGGGAAACGCGGGGATCGCGGCGATTAAGAAACCACCGTCGCCTAGGGTGCAAATTCGCGCTCGGTGCTCGACTGGAGTTATGGAACGGGCACTCACAACTCGCACTCACGGTGATTTTACAGCTAGCTAACGGCCCTATTCTCACAAACGCAGCAATATAGAAAGCACACTAAATCAGCAAATGTAGATGTCGGAACGAGCACGTACCTCCACGACTAGGCGTGGGGAAGAACTCCCGGCCGATTTTCGAACAACCCCAATACACAAATGATTAACTTTACAATTTCAGAACTGAACACCCACTCCACATAGGGAGGTATCGGGCTACAATTGATAATTTTGGGGTTGCTGGAACCCGGGTTGACGGGCCACACTCGCAGGAGGCGAGGGACGCGTGCCGGAGCCGCTCGGGTACGCCGACGGAAAGCCGACCCGGTTCTGTCTGCACTAGTCACCCTGCGCAGCGAACTTGCGGAGGCCGGTAAGGCCAGATCCGATGCCCGATCGGAGCGCCGTTTGTTGGAGAATGTCGACGACTAGATGTAGTTCGTCCACTCCGAAGGGCGCGATCAGATCTTTTCAGATCTGGGCGCAGTAACGTTTCTTCTCAGCTTCTGGTTTTGAGCTCCCAGAACGATGCAGCGACACGGTAAAATGATGGAAAAATAGCTGCCGGTGTCGGATTGATACGTTCTTTGTGGGAGATTGTTGGTGACGTCAAGAGAAAGACGTACTCCGAAGATCTCTCACAGATCTCGACTGGATGAGTCGTGGAGGACTCTGGAAGTCGGCTCTGGTTTGGGGCCGGATCTGCTCAGTTCTCTTGCGCGATCTCACGAGAATCGCCGCCACGAACAGCACGGTGATCAGATAGAGGTGAGATCAGTGGCAACGCGAAAACGACTCAAAATCCTATGATCTCTCTTCAGGAACCAGCTTCAGATGGTGTCGGGGTTGGGCTGGAGAAATTAAAACACAGTCATCTTCAGATCTGGGCAGCAATCCGGGACCGATCTGTGCGCCTCCACGAAAAGAATTACTGCCGTCGCTCACGAACTCCGATTGACGCGAAACCAGCGCTGAAATTTTCCTAACTTGCAGAGGTATCACTGGGATTTTTTGTGGAAGAAGAAGATAAGAGGAAGAGGGGGATACGGGGTTGAGTCACACGACCCAATTCTGTCCAGTCACAGGACAGAACCAAGGGAGACACACCCAAGGAAACACAAAGAGATTCACTCTCTAATGCAAATTTCTTTCAACAAACTTTCATTAACCTGTGCACAAACACTATACATGCCTTTAAATAGACAATGGCAAGGGGTAGAGGGGAGGGGGCTGCGTGGGATTCAAGAAGGGAGAGGGGGGGTGCGCATGGATCATGACACTTGGTGAAAGGGAAAGGGAGACAAGGGGACATGGTTGCTCACCTACCTTTGAAATTCAAGGTAAAGGTGGTAGGTTGCAGCCAATTTTGTATTTGACCAGCAGCCATTTGAATGCTCCATGTGGTAAATGAAGGTGGAAAGAAAAAAAATTCAAACAACTAGCCTAATATGACAAAATAGGGGGCGCCCCCTACTTGGGCCTCCAATTGGGCCATTTGGCCATGGCTTAAGCCCACTCCATCATTCTTGTTTAGCCCTTTCCATAGAGCCCATGAGTGAAGGGAGCCCATTCTAGATAGCCCAACCTAGATAGCCCATGTAGGAAGGAAGCCCAATTGGGCCATGCATGGCTTATGGATCCATTACAATGGACCAAGGCCACTCCTTTCTTAAGGAATGCTTAAGGGCCTTAACCAATTGGCCCTTTAAGAGCCTTACAACCAGCCCATTATGCAAACCCAAGTAGAATGTTCATTACAAGCCCAATTTCAATGCAAAAAGAGTCCAAATTGAAGCCACATTGTCCCTAATTTGAAGGGAAGCCGAAGTAGTCCACTTGGTGCTCCGCGTATGGCACCGTCGGTTCGCCGATGTGTCACTGATCGCCCTGGTGTCCGCACCATAGTTGCAAGGTACGGCTTGAGCATGGTGGTCTTCCGAGTGGAAGACGTCTTTTCAGTCTTGTCCCCTTGAGCAGATTGCCTGGGGCGACTTCGTTAGCGCTTTTGAGCGTGCGTACTGTCCGGAGAGCATGGCTACGCAGCGGATGCGTGAGTTCTTGGAGCTGGTTCAGGGCGACATGTCCGTGTTGTAGTACAGGGCCCGATTTGTTGAGCTGGGTCATTATGCACCTCACATCATGGAGCATGAGAGGGTGAAGACTGCGCAGTTCGTTCAGGGCTTGAGACAGGAGCTGAGGCACCATATGATCATGAATGCTGCCACCGATTTGGAGACAGCGTCTCACGTTGCGGATTCCTTGGAGATGGATATGCAGAGGACTCGAGGACCGATTCGCCAGGGGCAGCCCTTGTCAGGTCGTAGTCAGCAGTCGGCTACCCAGCAGTAGGGTTCTTTCCAGTAGGCGTTGGGTGGTTCGGGAGCGCCGGCACCGACAGCGTCAGTGACAGGATCCGTATCGTTTGGCTAGAAGATCAAGAAGTTCCTCGTGAAGGGTTTCCGGAAGAAGAAGAAGAAGAAGGGAGGCCGTGAGCAGCAGGCATCAACGGGCAGTGTACAGCATCCGATTCCAATTCAGCGTCAGGGATCAGTGGATGGATCGCGAGGACCGTGTCCACGGTGTAGCGAGTTCCACCAGGGCAGGCAGTGCACGGCACCGGTCATTTGTTTCCGGTGTGACCAGCCAGGGCACATGGCGCGTGACTGTCCTCAGAGGCAGCAGCAGCAGCTGTTTCCTCAGCAGCAGCAGGTTTCCCAACAGCAGAGGCCGCAGCAGTAGGGACAGTATCCGCCGCTACCCAGGTCAGCTAGTGTGGGGGGCAGGCAGAGAGCTCGAGGCCAGATCACACACATGACCAGGGCAGAGGCAGTGGCGTCGCAGCTCGTGGAAGGTACCGTTCAGATTTTGGGTTGTGCGGCTAGGGTTTTGTATGATTCTGGTGCGTCTCATTCGTTTATTTCGGAGGATTTCGCGCTAAGCATCGAGGAGCCGGTGACCTAGTTGTCCTGCGATTTGGCAGTGGAGTTGCCTTCGGGTGATTTTATAATCACTCCGTATTGCTTCGATGAGGTTCCCGTGTGGGTGGAAGGGCGGAGTTTGCCGGCTAGGCTCTATGCGTTGCCGCTTCAGGACTTTGATGTGATTTTGGGCATGGATTGGCTCGAGGCACATCATGCGTTGGTGGATTGTGGCTTGAAGAGAGTTTATTTTCGGTGACTTCATGGACCCACCTTCTATTTCCAAGGTATCAGGTCTTCCTCTTCCCGCTTTCTTATTTCTGCGATTCGAGCTTGCCGTTTGCTTGATGCGGGTTGTCAGGGTTTCCTCGCTTTTGTGGTCTTGGTAGACCAGTCGTGTCCGGATGTCGAGGACATTCCGGTGGTGTGCAAGTTTTTCGATGTGTTTCCGAAGGACTTACCTGGATTGCCTCCCCAGCGGGAGATTGATTTTGTGATCGCAACCGGGTATGGGACCTTTGGCGAAGGCTCCCTACCGTATGGCCCCCGCTGAGTTGTGGGAGTTGCGGGCGCAGTTGCAAGAGTTGCTGACCAAGGGGTACATTCGTCCTAGCTTTTCCCCTTGGAGTGCGCCTGTGTTGTTTGTGAAGAAGAAGGACGGTAGCTTGCGGTTGTGCATTGACTACCGACAGCTGAATGAAGTGACCATTAAGAATAAGTATCCGTTGCCACGGATCGATGATTTGTTCGACTAGCTTCAGTCTGCTCGAGTATTCTCGAGGATTGATTTGTGGTCCGGTTACTATCAGCTGAGAATTCACAAGTCTGATGTGGAGAAGACTGCGTTCGGTACGAGGTACGGGCATTATGAGTTTCTGGTGATACCGTTTGGGCTCACCAATGCCCCCGCAGCCTTCATGGACGTGTTGCAGAGAGTGTTTCGTCCGTATTTGGACCAGTTCGTGGTCGTATTTATGGACGACATCCTTGTCTATTCACGGTCTGCCGAGGAGCACGCGTACCATTTGGGTGTGGTGCTGCAGACGCTGCGAGATCACCAGTTGTATGCGAAGCTCAGTAAGTGCGAGTTCTGGCTTCGTGAGGTGCACTTTTTGGGGCACATGATTTCTGGTGATGGCATTTCCGTGGACCCCGCCAAGGTCGAGGTCTGTGACCGAGATCTGGAGTTTCTTGGGGCTTGCAGATTATTATCGTCGGTTTATCCAAGATTTTTCTCGCATTGCGGCCCCGATGACTAGACTCACACGAAAGGATGTGCCTTTCATCTGGTCTGAGGAGTGTGAGTAGAGTTTCAGGGAGCTGAAGAGATTGCTCACCTCGGCCCCGGTGTTGGTTTTGCCTTCTGGACCGGGAGGTTTTGTGGTGTGTACGGATGCTTTCGGGGTCAAACTAGGTGCTGTGTTGATGCAGCATGGTAGAGTGGTGGCTTATGCATCTCGGCAGCTGAAGCCCCACGAGGAGAACTACCCTACCCATGACCTGGAGTTGGCGGCTGTGATCTTCGCGCTGAAGATCTGGAGGCATTATCTGTACGGTGAGAAGTTCGAGATGTTCACTGACCATTAGAGTTTGAGGTATGTGTTCACGCAGAGGGACCTTAACCTCAGACAGAGGCGTTGGATGGAGTATATGAAGGATTATGACTTCACCCTGTCTTATCAGCCGGGCAGGATGAATGTCGTAGCCGATGCCTTGGGTCGGAAGGTCGCGGTCAGTGCCTTGATGTTGAGGAAGTGGAGGCTCTGGGAACAAGTGCCCGAAGTATCTTTCAGGCTCAAGATTCCCCAAGAGCCAGGGTTAGCTGTGCTTGCGAGTCTGACTGTCACGCCTGCTATCCGCCGTCAGGTGATAGAGGCTCAGCATGCGGACCCTGAGTTGCCCAGGATTCTGGCTATGGCTGATGTGGAACTCGACGAGGACGGTGCTGCGCAGTTTCGTGGCAAGCTGTAGTCCCAGCTGAGGAGCAGATTCATCGTGTGGTGTTACGTGAGGCTCATGGGAGCAGGTACACCGTACACCCAGGTGCGATGAAGATCTATCAGAACTTGCGGAGGCAGTTCTGGTGGCCTAGCATGATGAGAGATGTGGCCGAGTTCGTGGCCAGGTGCCTGACCTGTCAGCAGGTGAAGGCGGAGCATCAGCGACCAGGAGGTACTCTCCAGCCCTTGGATGTTCCTGTGTGGAAGTGGGACCACGTGACCATAGATTTTGTGGTGGGATTACCGAGGACTCTGAGTGGGCAGGATAGTATTTAGTTGCTGGTAAATCGGCTGACGAAAGTGACGCGGATGTTACCGGTCAAAGTCAGCTGGAGCGTGTCCAAGTTGGATCGTCTTTACGTGGAGCGGATCGTTCCATTGCATGAGATTCCCATTTCCATCGTGTCGGATTGGGATCCGCGCTTCACTTCTGGATTCTGGAGGAGTTTCTAGCGAGCTCTTGGCACGGAGTTGGCGTTTAGCTCAGTGTACCATCCTCAGTCAGATGGTCAGTCTGAGAGGACCATCCAGACTTTGGAGGATATGTTGAGATCCTGCTGCCTGGAGTGGCAGGGGAGTTGGATTCACCACCTGCCGTTGGTGGAGTTTGCCTACAACAACAGCTATCATTCGAGCATCGGCATGGCTCCTTATGAGGCGTTGTATGGGCGTCCGTGTCAGACTCCACTCGATTGGTTTGAGGTTGGTGAGCGTGTTTTGACGGGACCGGAGTTGGTATAGTAGTGTGTAGATGCTTTGCACCTGGTTCGTCAGAACATGTTGGCGGCCCAGAGTCGGCAGAAGAGCTATGCTGACCGGAGGAGGCAGCCTCTCGCGTTCGCCGTGGGCGATCGTGTGTTCTTGAGAGTTTCTCCAATGAAGGGGGTGATGCACTTTGGACGGCGTGGGAAGCTGGGTCCCCGCTACATTGGTCCCTTTGTGATTGTGGAGCGCATCGGTGAGATAGCTTATCGGTTGCAGTTACCCCCTGAGTTGGCGTCGATGCATGACGTGTTCCACGTCTCGATGTGGCGGAAGTATGTGCCCGATGACTCTCATGTGCTTGAGGATTCTGTTTGGCCCGAGGTGACTCAGGACCTTTCTCTCCCAGAGTTTCCCGTCCGCGTGGTGGATAGGCGAGAGCAGCGCCTGCGGAGCAAGGCCATCCCCTTGGTGTAGGTGGTGTGGCAGCGGCACTCTGGTGGTGAGGCTTCTTGGGAACGTGAGGACGAGATGCGTCAGCAGTTCCCTTACCTGTTCGAGTGAGTCTTCCTCTTCTTTCCCCTTGGGTTGATCTCAATTTCGAGGATGAAATTCCTTTAAGGGGGGAGGGCTGTAATATCATGGACCTTTCGGATCCTTCTTCGTGGATTCCGGATCTGGTTTCTCGGAGTGTCCCGCTCCGTTGTGTCCGAAATTTTATTTCGGACATCTTTCATGTTCGGATCGACGCGATCCGGAGTTGTTCTGGAGGCCCGGAAGCGTTCCGCGGCTTTTTCCGCATGTGTTTTCTGATTTCCGGTGTGGATTTCGGTAATTCCTTCGGAACCTCGCTGCAGGTGCCCCGGGTCGTTCACCTGGGCACGAGTGGTACCGTTGCGATCGGTGCGTTCCGAGGATGTCGGAAACGTAATTTTCTATTTTTTGGTATTTTCTAAAATTTCCAGATTTTCTATAAATATCTCACTTTTCTCTCTCTCCCCTCACCCTCTTCTTCTTCTTCTTCTTCCTTCTCTTCTCCCCACCGTGACCACCGCCCTCCCTCTCTCTTTCTCTCTCATTCGGCCGCGGTGACGTCCCCTTCCGGTTGCAGACGACGCGGGGCGACGGCGTGACGATGTGGGCGACGGCGAGGTGATCGTGGCGGCGTAAAGCTTGTGGGGAACCGTGAAAGGACGAGGGTTATCAAAGCGTTCTTTGAGATCTCGGTAACGATTCGGTGGAGCATTCACTCCATTGAGGTAGGGTGACGTTCCCTAGCTCCCCGCCGTTCATTTTCGTGGTTTATAGGTCGAGGGGAGGCCGAGAGGGGCTTCATTGAGCGGGTTTGGGGTTTTCCATGATTTGGGGAGAGCTCGCCCGATCTATGGATTTAGCCCGCGATTTCATATTTTGATGCCCTAGAATCATGCAAGGGGTCCCCAGGGGTCTTCCCCTTTGATTTCCCCCTCTCCGGTGGAGGCATGGGGGCGTGGTTGGGTTTTTTGGGCTTTTCTCGCTGTTTCGCCGTTGGGGGAGTGTGACGGTCCTTTCAGTGACCGTTGTGAACGACGGGATGTGTGTGGAGGAAAGAGAGATTTCTCTCCTTTTTTAAAGAAGAACGAAGAAAACGCAAAGACTGATTGCTCGGTAAAAAGGGGGGGTACAACCTAAAGAAACACTCTAATAGAATAGAGAAGACGAGGGTATAACACTACAACAGAATATTATTCAACACAATCATAACATCAATAAAAGCGAACCATCGCGAGACATTGGTCTTTGCGGGGTTTTTATAAAAATATAAATAGTAATAAATATAAATATGTACAGAAACCACCGCGAGACATTGGTCCTTTGCAGGATTTTTATCAGAAATATAGATAATAATAAATATAAATATATACAAAAGACCACCGCGAGGCATTACTCTCCGCGGGGTTTTTACTATAATATAAGTATATATAACAAGAAATGAAAAGGGGATCAAATAAACCGCCGTGAGATGTCACTCTCCGCGGGGTTTTAAGGCGGTGATAGGGGAATGCTAAAATTAAACAGTTAGGGGGTAGGATGTTAGAGTGCAGAAATTAAATTACTGAAATGAAAATGGTCGCGGGAGGTGACCCACCGCACCAGTTAGAGTTAGAAGTTAGAATACGAAAATTAAATGACAGAAATGAAATGGTAGCGGGAGGTGACCCACCGCGACCAGTTAGATAAAACCGCCGCGAGGAACTGGTTCCGTCGACGGGGTTCGAACAAAATACAGAAGAGAAAACCACCGCGAGAAACCAGTTCCGTCAACAGGGTTCGAACAGAAAAGAAATGACAGAAAATAAAACCACCGCGAGGAACTAGTTCCGTCAACGGGGTTCGAAATGAAAGACAGAAGATAACACCACCGCGAGGAACCAGTTCCGTCAACGGGGTTCGAACAGAAAAGAAAAGACAGAAGATAAAACCACCGCGAGGAAGTAGTTCCGTCAATGAGGTTCGAACAGAAAAGAAAAGACAGAAGATAAAATCACCGCGAGGAACCAGTTCCGTCAACGGGGTTCGAACAGAAAAGAACTGACAGAAGATAAAACCACCGCGAGGAACCAGTTCCGTCAACGGGGTTCGAACAGAAAAGAAAAGACAGAAGATAAAACCACCGCGAGGAACCAGTTCCGTCAACGGGGTTCGAACAGAAAAGAAATGACAGAAAGAAGGGGAGGGGAAGTGTGATCGCCAGGGGCTGAGAACCCCACAGGAAGTGTTCTGATCGCGTTCGTCGCCGGAGCGGGAGCAGTGCGGGTCCTCTCTTCCTCTTCTGTCGGCCGGTCGACGAAGTGGGCTTCCTTCGGTTACCCTGATTTTGTTATTCATTCTTTTTTTCTTTGTTTTAGCTTTTGTTGTTGTTTTTTTTAGTTTTGTTTGTGTTGCCTTTATTATTTTTATTCTTTTATTTCTTTTAAAGAGACATAAGAAAATGATGAAAGAAATCGAGATGTAAAAGATAGAGAAAGAGAGTGAGGTATAGAGAATTAAAATTATTAAAGACCACTAGGAAAATATATATAGAGAGAGAGAGAAGGACTTTTTTTTAGACAAAAATAGAGAGGGACGGGGGTGGAGACTTAACAATAAATAACAATAGAAAGAGAGAGAAATAGAGTAAAATGGAGGGAGGACGGTTGGGTACCTCAAAATAGGAGGGAATGATCCCTTCTTATCTCCGAATTGAGGAATCACGTGAGTTCTCTCCTCCTCTTCCTTCGGCCGGCCGAAGGAGATAGTTTCCCTTTGATGGTTCCCCTGGTCGATGTTGTTTTAAACCCCTTTTATACACAAAGGTAGGCAGATGATATGATGAATGATCAAATGAGGGTCTCTCAAGGAGAGAGATAGAATAGGGATGAGAGATAACGCATGCAATGCAATGCAACTAACAAAATAAGAACCAAAATAAGACGAAGAAGTGAGGAAGCTTATTGAGAGACGATGACGGGCTCGAGGGAGCTTCTCCAAGACGAGGACGGTGCGAGTACACGGTGAAGTGGAACATCTTCTCGTGCGCTCGAACGTCCGGTAACTCAACTTTCTTTATTTCACAGACTTCAACAGAGATCGGACCGGAGCATCTCTTTCCATTCCGTACAGACGCATACACGCACTTACACACACACATCTGCAAGAACACTCACACATACACACCTATATACATATACAGGAATATGTCTATAAAGGGGAGATCGAAAGAGAGAGGGTTGGAGAGAGAAAGGAAGAGAGAGGGGACAACTCTTCTCCCTTTTCTTAGATTTTTTTTTATTTTAGTTTTACATATATAGCATGTATATATACGTAGAGAATATATATAAACTATATAAGATATATATATATATATAGTATATATATATGTTATATATATATATAAGAGAGGGAGAGAGAGAGAAGCAGAGGGAAGAGAGAGTTTACGGGAGAGAGGGAGGGGGAATAAAAAAATAATAATAATAAAAAGAAAGGTGATAGAGGGATCGAGAGAGAGAGAGAGAGAGATCGGGTGAGAAGAAACAGAGGGAAAGAAACGGGAGAGAGTGGAGGAAGAGGTGAGAAGAAATAAAAAATAAGAAAATAAGAGAGAGAGAGAACGTGATAGGGAGAGGGGGGAGAAATAAATAAAAAAGAAGTGGAGATGAGAGAGGGATCGAGAGAAAGAAGAGAGGGTAAGAGAGAGGGTGAAAGAGATTGAGAGGGAAGAGAGAGATCGGGTAGAAGAGAGGGGCAGAAATAGAAAATAAAAAAAATAAGGATGAGAGAGGGATCGAGAGAGGGTAGAGAGGGAGCGAAACAGGGAGAGAGGAGAGAGGAAAAATAATAAAAAAAGGTGAGGGAGAGAGGGGGGCGCGAGAGGAGAGAGACGGAGGGAGAGACAGAAAGAGAGACGCAGGGGGAGAGAAAGAGAGAGAGAAAAACGGAGAGAAGGAGAGAGAGAGAGAGACGCGAGAGGGGGAGAGAGAGAGAGAGGGGAAGAGAGAGAGAAGAGAGAATGGAGAGAGAGAGAGAAAATCGAGAGTGAGAGGGAGAGAGAGAGAGGCAATAGAGAGAGGGAGAGAGAAGACGTCCGCGAGAGGGGGGGGAGAGAGGAGAAGAGAGAGAGAAGGAGAACGGAAGGGGGAGAAAGAGAGAGACACGGGGAGAGAGAGAGAGACGATGGGAGAGAGAGGGAGAGAGGGAGAGAGAACGGAGGGGGAAGACGACGGCGACGGCGGTCGCGGTGGTGCAGGCACGTGGGGACCAGTTTGACGGCGACGGGGTGGAGGGGGTTCCCGTAGGCGGAGAAGACGACGGCGGTCGTGGGGCTCGAAGGTGATAGCGGGGTGGTGACCGGAAGTGGCCGACGGCGTGAGGCGGTGCAGGTGGGGACGACGGTGTCGATGTAGCCGGAGGTCGAGTGGACGCGGTGGCCCTGCGGCAGGTTCACGGCGGACGGTCGCTCGCGGGCGGTGTTGACGGCGTTGGCGGTGCAGACGAACGCGGGGGGGGGGGGGGGGGGGGGGGGGCTTCACGGCGGTGTCGAGGTGGACGGCGTGGCGGTGCCTTGGATGGTGACCGGTGAGGTTGATGACGACGATGTGGGCGACCGGACGACGACGGTGGTGACGGTGGCATCTGGAGGTGAGGCCGGCGGCGTGGGCGGCGCGTCCGTGAGTGTCCGGGAAGTGCAGCGGAAGTGGGCGATGGAGGGGGAGAGGTCGATAGCGGCGACGGACGTGGTGCCGGGGGTCGGTGCAGACGAGCTCGACGGCCACGGTGGTGGCGTGCAGCGGTGGTGCGGTAGCGTCCGGTCGACGATGACAGCGATGATGGTGCCGTGCGGCTGTGTCCACGGGGTGTGTGGTGTGAGAGATGAAGTGGACAGCGAGGGATGGCCGCAGTTGTGGAGATGCTCGACGGCGATTGCGGCAGTCGGTGCGGTGGTGATGCAGTCCGACGACGATGGTCAGAGGAGCGACGACGACGGGGGACGTGGTTGCCGGTGAGGACGCGTCGAAGGTGAAGTGGAGGCGGCCGAAGTGAAGAGAGAGAGGTCGGAGGTGGCAGTCGCGCTGGGAGGTGGGAATGCTGGCAAGGTCTATCGGCAGAGAGAGGAAGTGGTGTGTGTTGTTTTGGGAGAGAAGAAGAGGGAGAGAGGTGTGTCGTCGAGAGAGGTTTGGCAGGTGGTCAGGTGTAAAGGGAGATGGGGTGTGGTGGATGTACGTGACAGGAAAGGGGGTGAGTTGTCCTGGCCCCTTGGAATGATAAGGGAGAAAAGAGAATAATAGAAGAGGAGGGAGCAACGAGGAGTGGGACGCGAGGAGAAGATTCCTCCTGTCGGGAGGCTGGGAAAGAAAGAGTGGGATAGAGGTGGACGTAAGGAGAGAGTGAAAGAGATACGAGGGTGATTAAGAATAATAAAAAGAGATTAAGGATAAGAAAATAAAGATTAGAAAGATTAGGTTAAGAATAGATAATAATAATTATATATTTTTTATTATTTATGTTTCTCTCCTTTTGTTTTGAGCTTTTGTGATTTTTATATAAAATTTTATATTTTTTTGTGTTTTTTTTTATTTTTTGTATTTTCTTGTAACCTTTTTTTGATTTTTTTGTATTATTTTTTTGAATTATCTTATAAGATCTTTTTTATAAGCTTTTCTCATTTTTTTATATTTTTTAACCTTTTCTGATTATTATTATTATTATTATTATTATTATTATTATTTTTCATGTAAAAGCCTGAAAAATGACTAATCACTCACATGAATCAAATGCGCAGGCCACTTTGGGGCATCACGGTGTAATATGAGATTTTCTCACCGTAACGTCAGAAATGGCGTGTCTACAGTTGCCCCGCCTTGGCATCCACTTTGTAGAGGAGGGACGTGTAATGGAATGAAACGAAGTGTATTGGAATGAAATGGAGTGTACTGAAAAGCGGATGCTAAGGTTAATGAGACACGCTTCCAGCGTCACATGATGGGAATCTTTCCCAAGTTTTAGCGAAGCAACCTTGAAGAGGGTCCTCTGAAATCAACGATTGTTTGGATGATAATAAACAAGGAAGGACAAAATGTGCTCTGGGACACAAATAACTAAAAGGACCAACTTCACGGTGTGGAAGTACCTGGGTCGTAGATCCGCAGGTTTCACCATTGGAGAGCGGTTACCAGCCATTGTGGAAGTGCTACAGCCAAGGTGGGTCCGAGGGGAATAAACATATGAATTGGAGACAAATCCAAACAATGGTTTCTTCCAGAGAAATATTTCAAGGCAACCTCGGGAAAACTCAGTACTCGACTCAGAATGAGATATCTCATATTTAAGCATTTAAGCACAGTGGCTCACACAATCAAAGTAAGTGAATGATTTTCCATAATAAACTCAAAGTCCTACATGAATGCATGCTGGGTTTAAAAGGAAAAATTAAAACAAAAGGAAATAGAAGATAGTCAAGGATAATATTACTAAGTTGTGAAGAGTGGGTCAGGATACCGATGCGGTGAGCTGATACTGAGCCGGGACCCGTTTATCCACGCATCGACTCATCGAGCAGAACCATCGTCCCTATTCTATCACAACTTAACGGCATATCCGTACGACTCGAACTCCTCCAAGATCATCACTGTTTTTGTTGAAGGGGAACTCTGATCCCAGATTCGTCCGGACCGTAAGGTCCTTGGCATATTCTAATAATATAGCTATCATATAATATAAGATGCATGATGAGGGGGGACCACAACGATTGAATGATGAGGGGACAAGGCGAGACAAGGTGGGACATCGGTGGGACAATAGTGCCCCCACTCGATAATTAACATAATAAAACAAAATCACAACTATGCAAGCAAATTATCACACAACAAAATGAAACTGTTAAGATCTTTCTAGATTCCTTTCCTCACTATAAGTATCGCCCCTTGGCCTTAAGAAAATGCATTCAAGGGCGAGTTTAAAGAAGTTGAAGCTTAAGAAGAGGTCGAAGTTTCGAGATGGGAAGCGAATCTTCCCGTCCCGTGAAAAAAAGCAAGCCCAGCAACGAGTGCAAGCGGCTCACCGACCTCAAAGGGCATCTTAGCGAGAGAATTCACTCTCGAATGGTGAGTTAACATCTCTTTTCGTGTTTCTACAAGACTTTCTTACACTCATTTTTGCCTTCTCCCCTTTTCTTTCTAGCCGTACCCTCTCTTTCCTGGCCCGAGAAAGTTTTCAAGGTTGCCATGGCTGTCAAAGCTCACTTCGAACATCTCGATCAGCATGAGGGCCATCAACACAAAGTGGCACCACCAAAGGCTCGTAATTCATGCCAAACATTATGATGAAATTCACATGGATTGGGCGGCTATGGGAGCACTGGTAGAGCTTTGGCACCCTCAAACCCATACATTCATTTTCCCCACTTTCGAGGTGACTATTCTTCTCGAAGAAGCAGAACTTCTACTTGGCTTGAAGAAATTCAAGAAAAATGGTAAGGTAAAGATCATGCGCATGCTAAAAAAGGTGACTTCCGAGGGGGTGCTCAGAAGCTTCATGCCGTCCGGAGCTATCAAGGGCGTCCAGACTCAGAAGGGAATCCATCTGCAAAAACTTACAGATTGGGTCATAAATGCCCTTGAAAGATTGACAAGTGATGATGATCGCATTGAAGGGATCATGAAGGGATTCACCATCTGCTTAGCGGGTGCTCTCCTATTCCCTTATACTGACAACATAGTGGAGGAGGATCAGCTAAGCGCCATTTGTGGAATTTGGGAAGGAAAGAGAGTGGGACCCGTTGTCCTTGCTTATCTCTACAGTGGACTCACGGTTTCCAGCATGGGTAAGCCTCCTTTTGGTTGCGCACTCCTTCTGAATTGCTGGGCTGATTTGCATTTCAAATTTAACCATCGTGAGGGAACGTCGACTACTTCAAGACTCTTTCAACAAAGCCCACTTTACCACATGGCCAATGTGTTAGGCTCTAGTGGCAGTATGGCAAATCGTGTTCCCTGGCTGAAGAAACGCGAAGACTGGCGGGCTCACTTCAGCACCATTGAAGAATACATGTTCACTTATGCGCCGACATGCTTACTCCCATATGAGCTTCCCACGAGGTCTTCTCCTAACATGGAGCTCTAGCTTGTTGGCGCGTCTGAATTCATCCTTTACAACACACACCGATGTCATACTCAGATGGGCCTCCCTCGCCATTCATTCCCACTGCTATCCAACCTTCCTTTGATCAGGGGAAGGGAGCTAGGCACAAGGGGTGACGCAAAGAACGTGAAGGCAATCAAAGCGTCATGGAAGGCCAGTATTACACTGAGGGCAACAGAGTCTGTGAGTGAGGACGAGGAACTGCTGAAAACTTATGTAATTGAGTTGGGGAAATTGAGGCCTGAGATGCCCAAACCCTAATGTATCTTATCTTGTAATAAGTATGGAAGCTTTAATGCCATGTACATCCTTTGAGTTTGACTCTTTTCTTTTTTCCTTTTTTTTCTTTTTGGGACAAACATCTGCACTGGCCGATGCTAGACGGCAGCTAACCATTCCGGACAAGAGCTGAAATATCAAGGCAACTAGCATGAGGAGTTGCCCTGAAATGCCCTGAAACTAAAGGTTTCTCTCCACATAATGAGGGGAGATATAGAACGGGAGAAAGTGGAAGGAAAGACAAGGACAGAGCAACATCGAGATTGGGATGAAAAGAGGGCGCAGGAGGCCCAAGAGAAAGAGCGTTCAGACCCGTGACTTACTCTGCAGATTAGAGGAGAATTGGAGCTCATGGTGGAGGAGCTCTTGGAGCTGATGCAGTCTCTATCAGCAACGCAGAGGGCAGCTTAGCCAGCGGCCTTGGATTCAAGAGCTTCGCCGCCATCAGGGTCGCGAGGGAGGCTGGAGGATGTCGAGGAGTAATGCCAAAGAGTGTGGGAACGCACGGCGTGACAAAGTGATTGCTGCGTCACGGAGCTCTGAGGCTTCCCAGGGACTTCTATCTTAGGAAGGAGAAGAGAGGTGACCAGGAGGGTGACGAGGGTTAGTGAGTGGGTTGCACACCCACTCTCTTCTCATGGCAGGCACAAACCCTTATATAAATGTGTGAGTGGAATGACTTCGTTTGAACGTGGCTTGTTTGCTCTTGATGCGTTCCTTCTCCTCTACGTCTCTTCTCTACTACATGGGTTCCCACGTGGCATGGTTGATGAGATTTCACCTTAAAGCATGGGGGGTGCTTCAATGCGGCCATAATTTTCAAAGGGAATCGACCACATATTTCAACAATGTTGGCCCCTAGTCCTCTTTTCCCGCGTGAATGTCCCCAATTTTTTTCTTCGCGCTAAAAGTAGTCGCAATAGGACAAGGGACACGGGGAATCTTTAGACCGAATAGGGAGGACAAGTCAACAAATCATGCCTCCGAATCGATCACTCTACATGGTAGAGTGGGTGCGAGAGTAAAAGGAGGGTGAATTGTCATAAAGGCTGTTGCTAGGGGTGATGGTGATGAATCCAGATCACCTCCTTTCCAATCCTATAAATATCTCCCCTTTTCCTCGACTTGGAAGCACCAAAGTCGTGAGAGCAGATTTGAGGAGTGCAAGTTTGTAAGGAGGGGAGGTAGTGAGTCTTGCTCATTTTTCAGGATGGAGGATGAATCTAGCTTCAGAGCAGAAGGTCAGTCTTCCAGCTCTTCGAAGAGGAGCATATCTGGTAGCAGCTCCAGAAGACTCTCAGAAGTCGAAGGACAACTGAGTGAGAGGACCCGATCACAGCTTGTAAGTGGATCCCTTAGTTCCTTTCTTCATCCTTTCTTCTCCTTTCTTGCTTAGCAAAGCTCCCCTTTCTCACCTCTTGTGTATGTTCAGAGCATGATGCGATCGCACATCTCGTGGGAGCTGGTAGTGGCGGCATATCGAGGTCTCCCGGACTTCCAGAAGGCCAGGCTAGACGTGATGGGGTTCGGGGCCTTCCTCCGAATCGAGCCAATTAAGCTCGACCTTGCCCTGATCCAAGCACTGCGTGAAAGATGGGACCCAGTGAGTCGGGCATTCCTGATGCCGTGGGGGCACATGGTGCCCAGCCTGGAAGACATGGTCCGCATCACGGGCCTGAAGGTAGATGGGGAAGCGGTGACTGGCGTCACCTACGCGGACTACCGAGAAGGTGCCCAGAAGCTGTTGGGGCTGGACCTCGACGGTCGGAAGAACAGGTTAGTAGCCAAGGCATCGATCATGGAGGCGTTAGGGCTTACTGACATTCGTCCACGGGATGATGAGTCCCTGGAGGAATTCATGGAAAGGGCAGAAAGAGGTGCCCGTGCTGTATACTGCGTGGATGCCAGCAACTGGGAGAGGACCAACATGGACCTGAGGAGGTTCCTCCTCTTCCTGTTGGGCAAGTTGCTACTGGGCTCCAAGGGAGACAACATACACTGTCGCTTCCTAGAGCTGCTCGTGGACTTAGAAAGAGTAGGGCAGTACGCCTGGGGAGCTGCCGTACTAGCGCATCTATTCACAGGTCTGTCGCAAAGGACATGCCGAGAGGTGACAATAAGTGGGTTTACGCCCTTCATCCAGGTAAAAGATTATTTTGTGTTGTTTTTGTTTTATGCCTTTTTTTTTCGTATTTGTTGATGTGAATGGCCCATGATGATGTAGCTATGGAGCTACTACTACCTTCCAATGGGGAGAGCTCGACACTGGCGACCAGTGACGATCTCACTGGCTAGACGGTGGCAACCCATCATGAGTACAGCACCACTATCCTACCAACTGATGGTGTTGAGACGAGAGCTGTAAGAGTTCCCTGCAACGATGGTATGATACTTTTTTCCTCTCTTTTTTTTTTATTCATTTTTAGCATTTTTTTTGTATTTTAGCTAACCAAGAAGATATGTACAACCCATCGTAGGTGAACTGGAGGCCTTACTTGAACATGGTCGATGTCGACCAGCCGTGGGTAATTGGAAGCCGTGCCCAGTTCGGACGGGACCTTTGGCTCCATTGTTTGAATGAGATCGAGCCCCTCAGGCTGCGATTAGCCATGAGGACCCTTGGGCTTGCCCAGGAATGGGTGGATATGACCATATCACCCAGCGTCGGAAAGAAGACACGCGGGCCTGCAACTTGTGTTGATTGGAGGGTGCGTTTCCCCGAACAATATGAAGACTGGCAGCGGGGAGGCACGCTCGTAGAATCGCAAGCACAAGACAGCGAGGATTACCTACGCCTCTATAGGGCAATGTATGCGGAGAGGTTCCAGCCTGGAGGGATTGTGGAGGTAAAGTAAAAAGAAACCATTTTTTTTATATTTTTTGATTTTTTTTAATTTTTTATGAACTCATAAGCCATAACTGTAGGATGCCCGTGACACCATAATAACGAACTTACGAGCTCGTTTGGCGGACACGGAGCAAGAGTTGAATGACACCCGAGCGGCTCTGGGTTCATCAGTAAGTGTGTATGTACACGCTCCTGGTATGATTTGAAATTCATGGCCCTAACCACTTAAATGTCACCTCTTATCTGTCGCAGCGTGCCCAGCTCGATGCAGTTTCATCGGCGATGGGGGCAGACGGCGTTTCTTCCAGTCTATGGATTCCTACTTCAGAGTTAGATCTACTCCACGAGCAGCTTGCTCATGCCACACAACGGGCTGCGGAGGCAGAAGGGATGCTTTCTGCACATGTGAGGGTTTCACCGTTTAATATCCCTTCTTCAAACCTTGCCATATGCCTGAGATGAAACGTATGGCAGGAGAAAGAAACACAGGAGGCACTTGCGCATGCCGCGCAGAAGGAAGCTAGAATAGCCGAGCTAGAAGAGGAACTGCAGCGTCGTCCAGGTGAGGACTCTTCTAGGGATGCTGTGGAGCTGAGGATCACCCTTCAGCTGGAGAGGGAAGACAGAGAGAGAGAACGGGCCGAGAGAGAAAGGGACAGGGAAAGAGAGAAGGCCAAGAGATCGACCGAGAAAGAGGAGAAGAGGGCCCTAGAGGCCCAATTATTTGAATTGAGGACCAGTCTCGGCCTCGCCGAGCAGTGGCTGAAGGATGGCGAGGAACGCTACCGAAGAGCACGAGAGCGTGGCTTTCGTGTTAGTAGCTTCTTTGCTGCCTCCGCAGATCGACGTCGGGGAGTGGAGATAGAAAGAGGAGTACAAAGCGGTAGGAATACCGCTTCTCACGGCTTGGGAACACCCTCTAGAGTTTCTTGCCCAGAGAGCGGCAAGGCGAGTAATGTGGAGAAGGAGGGTGGAACCTAATGTAGACTTTTGTTATTTGTTTTTGGTTGGGAGTGGAATAAAATGTTTTGTTTTTTTGATTCTATGTTTCCTTCCGGTCTCTCGAATCTCTGCACACATTTAAGCAAACAAGTTAGTATTTCTGTTCTGACTTGCCCCTTGCTCAATAAGCAAACGAGGTTTTGAACTGTCCTTGATAACGAGTCAAGGGGCAAGCCCTTATTAACAAAGGCAATAATAAAAGACGATGATGAATGCGACAGACAAGCACACGGATGCAAGCGGAAATTTAAAAGTGGCATGCTGCACACAAATGCCATCATGCAAATTATGATTTTTTTATTATTTTTTTTGAGTTTTCATTCATTTTTTTGTGTTTTGTTGTTTGTTTATTTATTTTTTGGTCTTTTTTGTTTCCATTTTTTTTGCTTTGCATATATTTACATTTTTCTTCTTTTTTTTGGTGTTTTTGGATTTATTTTTTTTTTGTTTTGTTTGCTTTTGATTTGTTCATTTTTATTTTTTGCTAACGCATGATGACCACCCCATATAACATCTAACCTGCATGAGAACAGGGGTTTCTTGCTAACCTCCCAGGTATCCTAAGTGCACATCTAGGTTGATTTGGGCCTCTAGACTCCTCAAGTACTAATCCCGCCGGCTAAGACTTATCCTGATGACAATACCGTCATGCCATGCTTCGGCTCCCAGTTGCTTCCGACCGCAGGGATTCACCCAAAAAGTATTCGAGGTAAATGATTTGCCCGACCCGGGTCTATTTCCTCACAACTCTAGATGGTATGTGATGGAACACCTTGGAACCCTAACGGTCAACCGCGCGACGCTGACCCGGAATCAGACGTCGTTGCACCAATAGGTGACGCGCTTGCATTGACCTAAGCCCGAGGTTAGGCTAAGAAGACATCAAGATGGTAGATAAGGGTCTTAACCGGCCAGAAACACGGAGACTCCTTCACGACAACGGCTTTTACTTTTCAAAAATGGACAACCATATGTTTGTATTGAAATGAGGTTACAAGCTTTGGCAAGCTTCACCCTTCGGGAACTCCATTGAGCCTTCATCTTCAGGGGAAGAAGGAAGAATATTGGGGGCAAACCTCCTGAGAGGACCGGCAAAACCGTTAACCCGGCGAGCCAGTAGGGGCGCACTTAACTTCCCCTTTCGGGCAACTTCAGACCAAATCTCGAGCATTTACATCTCATGACCCCTTTTGTATAGAATTTGACTTTCAGTCAAAGGGGTTTCATTTGTGGGATCAGGCACAGTTACGACCAGGCTTTTCACTTGACTTTGATTTTGTTCTTCTTTTCTGATTTTTTCTTGACAGATTTTTGCGAGGGACATAGTATTTTGATATTATGGAATCCCTCTTGGATGCCTGCGGGGACACTGCCCTCTTCTCGTGCTCTGACCCATGCTCGAGGAATTGGGCCCTACTCTCACCCTAGGGGTTGTGTTCGTGTTTCCCATGCTCAGCGTTTTAAGGGCGCCGGCTGTCTCATTCGGTCGAAGAGAGAGAGAATAAAGATTTAAGCCTTCTGGAGACCTTCTGGGTGAGGCCTCACCATGAGCGATGCTACCGATCTTTTATAGAACACATGTGTACATGCATGTTGCCTTCTTTTGAGGGGGGCATAAGCCGAACTAGCCGGACAGGGATCTCCACGGTTCTGGCAAACCAAGACCCGGAACCTACCAAGTCTTAATAGGCCCTATCCCAACATGGAGGTTGAATGCAATGACTTAACTACATGGTAATCTCCAGGCATTGGCATTTTGAATTTTCTATTTTTTTCTTCTTTTCATTTTTTTCTATTTTTTTCTTTTGTTGTTGTATATATACATATTTTTGTTGTTTTCATTGTTTTCTATTTTTTTGTTGTTTTTCGTTTCATCATTTTTTGACACTATGTACACCTATCTAAGGGTAGTACTTCTTAAGATAAAGCCCATTCCAAGGGTGGGATAACTCGATCCCCTCAGCATTGACTAGCCTGTAGGCGTTGCCAGGATGCACAGCCTGAACCACGTACGGTCCTTCCCAATTGGGTTGGAGTTTAGAACGCGGCCCACCAGGTTTTACAAACATTCTTTTCACTACCATTTCACCGACTTGAAATTTCCTTTCAATGACCTTCTTTTGATAAAAACGTGTGAGTCTGTTCTGATATACACGTGCATGCTCGGCAGCGGCCAGCCGTTTCTCATCTAAGAGTTCCAATTGGGCAAGGAGTGAATCACGACGTTCGTCGAGGGGAAGCTCCTTGTCCAACTGTACCCTGAGAGAAGGAACCAAGATTTCATACGGAACTACCGCCTCCATCCCATAAGTAAGGGCGAACGGAGTTTGCCCAGTGGGAGTACGGATTGAAGTGCGATAGGCCCATAAAGCCTCAATCAGCTTTTCTGGCCAATCCGAGAACTTGTTTGACTCACAGGTCTTTTTATGATTTTAATCAATGTTTTATTAGTGGCCACTGCTTGGCCATTACCTTGTGGATAATAAGGTGATGAATGATGCAATGCAATTTTATACCTTTTGCAGAGGTCCTGAAGGTCCTGAGAAATGAATTGTGGCCCATTGTCGGTGATGATTGTGCTTGGAATGCCGAACCTGGCGATGATGTTCTTCATGATGAATTTGCAGACTGTTGATGCTTTAATCTCCACGTAAGCTTCGGCTTCGGCCCATTTGGTGAAGTACTCCGTTGCAGTAAGGATGAATGATTTTTGCTTAGTGAGGGAGTTAGGATTACCAAGAGGACCAATGACATCGAAAGCCCACATGGAGAAAGGCCATGGGGAGGATACTGGATGAAGTGAAGAAGATGGGGAATGAATTTTATCGGCGTGAAGTTGACACTTGACACACCTGCGGACATAGACGGCACAATCCTCTTCCATGGTGGGCCAGTAAAAGCCTTGCCGAAGGATTTTCTTGGCAAGTATTTGGCTATTCACATGGCCACCGCACACACCAGAGTGTGCTTCCTCGACGCATTTCCAGACCTCCTCTTCGTCAAGACATCTTAGAAGAACACCAGTAAGACTTCTCTTGTACAACACTCCTCCGACCAGCATGTATCTTTGTGCCACTCTCCTTATGGTTTTTCTATCTTCCGATGTGGCTTCTCCAGGGTAGGACTGATCTTTGCAATACTTGGCAATTTCGTAAAACCATGGCTTCTCCTCATCAGCCAATTCTTCTTCTAATTCTGCCAACATGATTTCCCTCTTCTCAAGGATTTCTTCCTGTAGGGCCTTCCTTGCTATCCTGTCATTGATATCTACGTAGGAAGCGTCATCGATTGCAGGGGCGTGACGCTTGTAGATGGAAATGGAATCAAACCATCTTCCTAGAGGGAACCTTAAAGATGATGCCAACGAGGTGAGGGCATCGGCGAGAATATTCTGATGACGAGGGACATGGACAAAGATCAGTTTGGTGAACAGTTTGGCAAAGGCAGCAGTGAGTTCTTGGTATGGGTTGAGCTTGGGATCGCGAGTGCGATATTTGGTGAGCACTTGGCGAAGAATGAGTTGACTATCACCTATGACTCGTAATTCAGTGATACGAAAAGAATGAGCGAGTTCCAGGCCAGCTAGAAGAGCTTCATATTCAGCTATATTATTGGTAACTGGGAATTTGAGCTGGTATGTCAATGGGAATGTAAGGTCTTCAGGCGATAGGAGGGCAATGCCGATTCCTTTCCCTTGGGAATTCAGAGCTCCATCAAAATGTAACGTCCATATGTAATCATCTGATTGGTTGATGGACATTAGTTCCTCATCTGGAAACTCTGATTGGACAGGATCGAATTTGGGGAGAGGATGGTGAGCGAGATGCTCAGCTATGGCATACCCCTTGATCGCCTTTTGCTGAATGTATGTGATGTCAAACTGAGAAAGAAAGCTTTGCCAGCGTGCTAATCTATCTGTAAGGACAGATTTTTCTAGAAGGAACTTGATAGGGTTCATTCGGGCAATCAGATGGACTTCATGAGCTAGAAAGTAGTGTTTCAACTTCTGCACTACCCAGACAAGGGCGGCACAAGTTTTCTCCATAGCCGTGTACTTCTGCTCACAGGGGTTGAGGAGTTTGGACAAGTAATAGGTCGCCCTTTCCTTGCCCGCTTCATCGGCTTGTGCTAGGACAGCTCCCACGGAGTCGTCCAGGACTGAGGTGTAAAGGATTAAAGGTTTGCCTGGCGTGGGTGGAATTAGGACCGGTGGATTGGCCAGATATTCTTCAATCCTTCAAAAGCTTTTTAGCATTTAGAATTCCAAAGGAATTCTACTCCTGACTTAGTCAACTCGTAGAAAGGTTTGCACCTTTGCGAGTGCTGGGACACAAATCGACGAATGAATTGTAACCTTCCGATTAACCCTCGAACTTCTCTCAGGTTTTTCGGAGGTGGCATATCCCTAATTGCTTTAGCTTTGTTGGGATCTATTTCAATACCCCTCTTACTCATAATGAAACCAAGCAATTTGCCCGATGAGACACCAAATATGCACTTTTTTGGATTCATTTTCAAATTGAACTCCCTTGATCTTTGCAGCACCTTAGCTAGAACTCTCGGGTGTTCTGCCCTAGTCCTGGATTTCACCAGTAAATCATCCACATACACCTTTAAATACACATGCATCATGTCATGAAATATTGCCATCATAGCCCTTTGATAAGTAGCTCCAGCATTCTTCAAGCCAAACGGCATGACTAAATAACAGTAAGTTCCCCAGGGTGTGGTGAATGATGTTTTCTCCTGATCCTCTTCCGCCAAACGGATCTGATTATACCCTGAAAATCCATCCATAAACGAGAGAGTTTCATAGCCAGCCGTGTTATCAACCAACACATCGATGTGAGGCAAGGGGAAATCATCTTTTGGACACGCGCGGTTAAGGTCCCTGAAATCGATACATATTTTCACATTTCCATCTTTTTTCATGACCGAAACAATGTTTGCCACCCATTGAGGATATAGGACGACTCTAATAAACCTGGCTTTGTGGAGCTTATTGACCTCTTCCTTCATTTTTAAAGCCATTTGGGGGTGGAAACGTCTTAACCTTTGCTTTACCGAGACGGACCCTGGTTTTAGCGTTAGGCGATGTTCGACCAGGGTGGAATCCAATCCCGACATATCCTCGTAGCTCCATGCGAACGTGTCCCTATACTCCTTTAGAACCTTGATCAATTCCTCTTCTTCAGATGGCGGCAAATTATCACTTATGAGGACGATCCTAGGGTCTTCCTCGGTCCCCAGGTTGATCTCTTTGGTGGGTTCTTCTATAGCGGCTGATGGTTCGTCAAACCTCCTCATTCCGCTAGCATATGCGTCAGCCGCGTCCTCATATTCTTCATCCCCTTCTTCAATAGGATATTCTTCATCTGTGAGCTCGTAAACTCCATATCCTTCATCAATTGTGCAATTCTCCTCACATTCTATCTCCGGCAGATGGATGGGATTTTCTAGCAATTGAGGAATGGATAGAAAGACTTGACACCTATTGGCTAAATCTAGAAGAAATCGACGAGGAATTTCCTACCCTTGATTTTCTTCTAGGAACTACCCTTGACTCGTTATTCCTAACCTGACTGACTTGTTCTACAGACGAAGAAGAAGTTGAAGAATGTACAGGAAAAGACCCCTCAGTGGAGGGGTAAAGAAGGTCGCTCAAGGGATCTTGAACGAATGGCCCGTAGGTCGGGGCGCACTCGTGGGAGATGTAGGAGGTCTCCTCAAAGGAAATGCACTGTTGAGGAGTTTGAAAATTGACATTTTTTTTCATTTTCAATTACAAAACAATTGAAAGAACTTAGGGAATGAGAGGAGGGGACTATAGCTAAGGGGTTGTAAGGCTCGTTGAGCAGATCATGGTTGAAAATTTGGCGCGGGCTGAGAAACCCACGCAAGAATGTGAGCAGAGAAGGGGACCTGGGAATATCATCAGACAAACGTCTGGCCCAGGAAAGATTCAACAACAACGGCTGAGGGGAATGATTAGATAGAATGACAGAAAGTGATCCATCAGTGGCAACGTCCTCTTGGCGAGGAAAACTTGGAATTTCGGCAATGTCAACGACATCTTTTGGCACCTCAGAGATCAAAAGTGGCCCCTCTAAATCCGGAGGTGAGAACATCTACTGTAGCGCAATGGAAATATCATGTATATCAAACCACTTGTTCCACTCGCAGTCCGGGTCACCGTGCTTCCCCTTCTTTGTAGCTCTCGAGCAACTTTCAGCTAAATAGGCAATCTGCAATTTCCCATGTGATTCTTGTGGGTAATTCCCCAACTGTATAACCGGCCCCTTCCTGAAATGAGAGTACAAGGTCCATGTAAGAGGTTCCTCATATGCTTCAAGTGGCCCTTCAAAGCCTAGGCCGGCTCTAAGGGTTAACCTTGTCTTGTTTGGCAGTCTCAGTCTCCCTTGTAACTGTGCACCCAAGCCTTTACCCTGTTGGTAGCCAATGTTTCTCATGATCTCCCATCCCTTAGAATGGGAAGGGTGACATGACTTTGATGCCTGAAACGGCTTTTGCATTAAAGGGGCGCGACGAGGGTCACACACATCTAGCAGTGAAAGAATTGGCTGGTGAGTCGGCCAAACAGAAGGCAAAGAGGTATTAATAGCATCCACTGTAGAAAAGATGGGCATGCTATTTACCTTGATAATCCAAGCCTTGTATGGAAACTTTAAGCACTGATGATTGGTGGAAGGCACAGCATTCATAACTTCAATGTAAGGGCGGCCTAGTATGGCCTTGAATGTGGGATCCATATCAAGGATATGGAATTCCGTGAAGATTGATGTAGGGCCCAATTCTACATTCAAGATGACCATCCCCATTGGTGGCTTTTTGCTATTGTCATAGGCCATAACCGTGATTGATGAATGCCTTATCTGTTCCGTGTCAACCCCACATAATTGGAGGGTGCTCATAGAGATCACATTTATAGACGCACCAGTGTCCACCAAACATGGGTCTATAGACGCCCCATTGATCTTTACTGCAATACACAAAGCATATTTTCGAGCCTCCTTGGGGGCAAGCTCATGGTGGTGAAATATAATAGCCGGTTGTGTATCAGTCGGCGTCAATACCGATGAGATCTTCTCCACTGGGAGATCCTCATTTACCATAACCTTCTGAAGATACTCCATCAAGGCGTCCTGATGGGTTTTCGACCTCTTGATTAGCTCGAGAATGGAGATCCGAGCTGGTGTTTTATCCAAGTGTTTCAACAGGTCATATTGTGTCCCGGGGATAGACTCCTCTGGCTGCTCTTCGGTGTCTTTCTCTGGCTGAGACTGCTCGGGGACCTGACTGTTTTGGGGAAAAATCCGATGGAACATCCTTCCACTACGGAGCACCATGGCTTGTGGGTTTGGCGGCACCTCTATGGAGTTAGGTATGGGGTCTAGTAGGGGTTCAAGGGGTAGTGGTGGAGGAACAATTGAGGAAGCAGGTGCGATGACAGGTGTAGGGGCTCTGATGAGTGGTTTGTTAGGTGGAGGTATGGTGGGAGTGGATGAGATCTCAGATGGACGGTGAATGACAAGGGGTTTGGAAGGTGGAGGGATAGTAGAGGTTGATGGGGCCCCGAATGGGCGATAGGTAATGAGGGGTTTCGAGGGTAAAGGGGTCATGGTGGATGTGGATGGTGCCTTAGAAGGGCGTTGGATAATGAGGGTTTTATTTGGTGAAGGCGTAGCGGAAATGGATGATGAAGTGGAGGCGTGAGAGATGATGAGAGGCTTTGAGGGTAACAGGGTTATGGTGGAGGTAGATGATGTTTGCTGGGGACTCAGTGGGAGGTTAACAGCAGGGATGCGAATGAGAGGTCGTGATGGCAGTGGAAATGGGTGAGGCGTTGTTGTAGGTTGTGCTATGGGTCGAGGATAGACAGGAGCGGTGGAACATGATTGGCGACAAGGATAGAGCTGCCTTCCGTATGCCAATCTTGCCCTCTTCCAACTTTAGAGAAGGAAGAGATGGGGTTGACTTGGTGGTTGGGTTGTTGGTGCGCCGGTAATGGATTTTGGAGGATGCCCATGTTTGGCTGTTGTTGTGGTGCCTGCTGAGGCTGTTGTTGTTGTTGTTGTGCTTCTTGTTGTTGTTGTTGTTGTTGTTGTTGCTGTTGTCTAGGAGGAGGTCTCCTGGCCTTCATCATGGCGACGTATCGCCTCATTTCATCCCAATCTATTTGATGTTCATCATTCATATCATAGATATAATCTCTGAAATGGAAACAGTTTTCCACTGTATGACCCGGCTGTCTATGGAAGACACAATATCTGGAAGTGTCAACGTTCGGGGGCCATATGGCTCTTTCCTTAGGCAAGGTGAGTATATTAGCAGCCATGAGAGCATTAAAGATGTCCGGCAACGACTCCGGCAAAGGTGGGTAGTGAGCTCTCCTAGGGCCGATCGGCCTCCTCTGTTGTTGGGGGCCATAGTCCCCGGGTGGTGGAACCTGATTATATTGAGGAGGTCGATGTTGTTGTTGTTGGAGATGGAAGGGTTGAGGCATATTGTTCTGGAGGAGGTTGTTTTGTGGGGGAGGACGATAGGGTTGCTGACCTTGTTGGTCCTGATGAAAGGGGAATTGTGGAGCTTGTGGAGGCCTGGGGTTGGCTTGCCGGTTGGGATTGCCAACCGCACTCACCTGCTCATTCGTTACGACCCCTTCTGTCACCCCACCTTGGACACCAGTGCTTGGCTTCCTAAACACCCTTGGCTTTGATGGCTCGAACATATGCATGAGGGGGGAATCTTTCAGCTGTGTTTGGATATATCGAGCTCTCTCACACAGTTCCTCCATAGTGGTGAGCTTGTTCATTGCCAGGACGTGTCTGAATTGCGGAGTGGCATTAGACACGATCATCTTCACTTGTTCCGATTTCGAAATGGGGTCTCTCACTTTTTCTGCCAAGGATCTCCATCTATCGGCAAATTGGACGAAATCTTCATCCGACTTCATTTTTTCGGCCACTAGGTCGGTAATAGAATGGGAGGGACCGACCCTATCCCTATATTTCTGTAGGAATTTCCGTTGCACTACGTCAAAGTTCTCAGCCTCACTCGGCTCTAGGGAATAGAACCATTCTAAGGCGGGGCCATCCAATGATCTCCTGAAGAGATATGCCAGGGATCTTTGATCGTTCTGCCAAAACGAGGACTCATACATAAAGTCCTTTAGATGAATGAAGGGGTTGCCTATGCCGGTGTACCGTCGGTACGTTGGCATTTCAGAAGGAGGGAGACGGAATACAGGAAGGATTGGTAAAGAGATCTCAGGCGCGGATTTGACATCCACAATCTTTTTGAAATCTCAGAATTGTTCGTCCATCTTGTTCAGCCTATGAAGGAGAGATTGAGTGACCTCATCGTAAGGAGCAGGTTGTGGTGGCCACTGAGGCCTCGCGGAAAGCCTGAGAAGGGAATTCCGGATGAGAGGGACGTTGTGGCATGTCAGTAAATGGAACTGACTGAAATGTTGTATGAAGAATTGGTGGAACTTGAGACTGGGGAGGTAATTGGACAGAGGGAGGTTGCAGACTTATCTGCGCGAGAGGGAAGGAGGAAGGGATTGCCTGTGCAGGCTCTTGAGTAGGGGGAACAACTGGTGTTGGGTTTTGAGGAGTAGAAGCAATAGATTTCCCTTTTAGGATGGCCTGAAAGGCTCAGACCTGCTCGGGATTAAGCAGTGTGTTCGCAAGGACACCTAGTAGGGAGGAAATATCTTGCGGCGGGGATGTTTCCCCAACGGTGGTTCGCACCTCATATGAGGGCTCACGGGAGGAACCTGCGTCCTCAGCAGGGACATGTGTCCCCTGATGACTCGGGGTCGGATTCTGACCGTTCCCGGACATTTCTTGATCTTTTTCGGAACGCGAGATTTTGTCGGAACGTAATAACATACACACTCAAACCAATAGCAAAGATTAACAAACAAGTTGATGCTTTACGCCCTTTTTTGTTTTCTTTTTCTTTTCTTTTTTTTCTAATCTAATGTTCACACCACAGGAGGGACCTTAGTTGCAATATTGATTTCCGCCGTGTGATCTAAGGACACTCGACTCACCACGAATGGGTTGACTATCTCCAGGGAACTTCAGTGGTACAACCAGCCCAGTGAACGAAGAGGGAATCCTTCGATGTCGGGGACTTACGGAGGTCCCGATGAAGGAGATCCTAGTCCGTCGAGAGGAATTCCGACGGAGAGTCCTTCCTTCACCAAGAAAGGGTGATCCTAAAAAAAGGAACAAAAAAATAAAAATAAAAGGGAGATGATATGCAATGCAGTGCTGAATTTAACAAGAGATATATAAACAGACAACAAATATATACAACAAAAGAAATTAAACAAGCATCACAACACTCCTTTTCCGTAACAACACGAATCTCTTCAGACTTCACAGGGCACTCTGGAGTAATGCACGTAGTGCACGAGGGATGAAATTGGAATGCCAAAAGTGATAGCGGGAACACGAATATAGCGCACGCGGGCGCAATCAGGAGGGGCACACGTGGGTGCCGAGTGGAGGGGCACACGTGGGTGCCGATGGCAAGAGTGCTACTGGGAGCACGAATGTAGCGCACGCGGGCGCAATCAGGAGGGGCACACGTGGGTGCCGAGTCGAGGGGCACACGTGGGTGCCGATGGCAAGAGTGCTACTGAGAGCACGAATGTAGCGCACGCGGGCGCAATCAGGAGGGGCACACGGGAGTGCCGAGTGAAGGGCACACGTGGGTGCCAATGGCAAGAGTGCTACTGGGAGCACGAATGTAGCGCACGCGGGCGCAATCAGGAGGAGCACACGGGAGTGCCGAGTGAAGGGCACACGTGGGTGCCGATGGCAAGAGTGCTACTGGGAGCACGAATATAACGCACGCGGGCACAATCAGGAGGGGCACACGGGGGTGCCGAGTGAAGGGCACACGTGGGTGCCGAAAATATTTGGGTAACCAGATAAAACAAAAGATGTCCCACCGTGATCGCCAAGAGATGTGAACACGTCACGTGGTACGGAGGAAAGAGAGGTTTTTCTCCTTCTTTAAAGAAGAATGAAGAAAATGCAAAGACTGATTATTGGGTAAAAAGGGGGGTACAACTTAAAGAAACACTCTAATAGAACAGAGAAGACGAGGGTATAACACTACAATAGAATATTATTCAACGCAATCATAACATCAAAAAAAGTGAACCACCGCGAGACATTGGTCTTTGCGGGGTTTTTATAAAAATATAAATAGTAATAAATATAAATATGTACAGAAATCACTGCGAGACATTGATCTTTGCCGGATTTTTATAAGAAATATAGATAATAATAAATATAAATATATATACAAAAGACCACCGCGAGGTATTACTCTCCGCGGGGTTTTTACTATAATATAAGTATATATAATAAGAAATGAAAAGGGGATCAAATAAACCGCCGCGAGATGTCACTCTCCGCGGGGTTTTAAGGCGGTGATAGGGGAATGCTAAAATTAAACAGTTAGGGGTAATGATGTTAGAGTGCAGAAATTAAATTACTGAAATGAAAATGGTCGTGGGAGGTGACCCACCGCACCAGTTAGAGTTAGAAGTTAGAATATGAAAATTAAATGACAGAAATGAAACGGTAGCGGGAGGTGACCCACCGCGACTAGTTAGATAAAACCGCCGTGAGGAACTGGTTCCGTCGACGAGGTTCGAACAAAATACAGAAGAGAAAACAACCGCGAGCAACCAGTTCCGTCAACGGGGTTCGAACAGAAAAGAAATGACAGAAAATAAATGTGAGGAACTAGTTCCATCAACGGGGTTCGAAATGAAAGACAGAAGATAACACCACCGCGAGGAACCAGTTCCGTCAACGTGGTTCGAACAGAAAAGAAAACACATAAGATAAAATCACCGCGAGGAAGCAGTTCCGTCAACGGGGTTCGAACAGAAAAGAAATGACAGAAGATAAAACCACCGCGAGGAACCAGTTTCGTCAATGGGGTTTGAACAGAAAAGAAATGGGGAGGTGAGTTAGAGTCAGTATGGAACCTCCGCGAGGAACTTGTTCCGTTCGCGGGATTTGAACAAAAAAGAAATAAAAGAAAGAAGGGGGGGAAGTGTGATCGCCAGGGGCTGAGAACCCCACAGGAAGTGTTCTGATCGCGTTCGTCATCGGAGCGGGAGCAGTGCGGGTCCTCTCTTCCTCTTCTTTCGGGCGGCCGACGAAGAGGGCCTTCCTTGGTTACCCCGATTTTGTTATTCCTTCTTTTGGTTTGTTTTAGTTTTTCGTTGTTTTTTTTTTTTCATTTTTTTGCCTTTATTATTTTTTGTTCTTTTATGTCTTTTAAAGGGACAGGAGAAAATGATGAGAGGAATCGAGATATAAGAAAACAAAGAGAGATAGTGGGGTATAAAGTAGGATAATACAGATATTAAAGATTGCTAAGAAAACAGATCGAGTGAAAGATTCTTTTTGTTTGTTATTTAGAAAGAAATAGAGAGGGACGGGGGTGGAGACTTAACAATAAATAACAATAGAAAGAGAGTGAAATAGAGTAAAATGGAGGGGGGATGGTTGGGTACCTCAAAATAGGAGGGAATGATCCCTTCTTATCTCCGAACTGAGGAATCACGTGAGTTCTCTCCTCCTCTTCCTTCGACCGGCCGAAGGAGATAGTTTCCCTTTGATGGTTCCCCTGGTCGATGTTGTTATAAACCTCTTTTATACACAAAGGCAGGCAGATGATATGATGAATGATCAAATGAGGGTCTCTCAAGGAGAGAGATAGAATAGGGATGAGAGATAACGCATGCAATGCAATGCAACTAACAAAATAAGAACCAAAATAAGACGAAGAAGTGAGGAAGGTTATTGAGAGACGATGACGGGCTCGAGGGAGCTTCTCCAAGATGAGGACGGCACGAGTACACGGTGAAGTGGAACATCTTCTCGTGCACTCGAATGTCCGGTAACTCAACTTTCTTTATTTCACTGACTTCAACACAGATCGGACCGGAGCATCTCTTTCCATTCCGTACAGACACATACACGCACTTACACACACACACCTGCAAGAACACTCACACATACACACCTATATACATATACAGGAATATGTCTATAAAGGGGAGATCGAAAGAGAGAGGGGACAACTCTTCTCCCTTTTTTTTAGATTTTTTTTTATTTTAGTTTTACATATATAGCATGTATATATACGTAGAGAATATATATATATATATAAGAGAGAGGGAGAGAGAGAGAAGCAGAGGGAAGAGAGAGTTTACGGGAGAGAGGGAGGGGGAATAAAATAATAATAATAATAAAAAGAAAGGTGATAGAGGGATAGAGAGAGAGAGAGAGAGATCGGGTGAGAAGAAATAGAGGGAAAGAAACGGGAGAGAGTGGAGGAAGAGGTGAGAAGAAATAAAAAATAAGAAAATAAGAGAGAGAGAGAGAGAACGTGATAGGGTGAGGGGAAAGAAATAAATAAAAAAGAAGTGAAGATGAGAGAGGGATCGAGAGAAAGAAGAGAGGGTAAGAGAGAGGGTGAAAGAGATTGAGAGGGAAGAGAGAGATCGGGTAGAAGAGAGGGGGAGAAATAAAAAATAAAAAAAAGAAGGATGAGAGAGGGATCGAGAGAGGGAAGAGAGGGAGCGAAATAGAGAGAGAGGAGAGAGGAAAAATAATAAAAAAAGGTGAGGGGGAGAGAGAGGGGGCGCAAGAGGAGAGAGACGGAGGAAGAGATAGAAAGAGAGACGCAGGGGGAGAGAAAGAGAGAGAAAATGGAGAGAAGTAGAGAGAGAGAGACGCGAGAGGGGGAGAGGAAGAGAGAGAGAGAGGAAGAGAGAGAGAAGAGAGAACGGAGAGAGAAAGAAAATTGAGAGTGAGAGGGAGAGAGAGAGGCAATAGAGAGAGGGAGAGAGGAGAAGAGAGAGAGAAGGAGAACGGAAGGGGGAGAAAGAGAGAGACACGGGGAGAGAGAGAGAGAGAGACAATGGGAGAGAGAGGGAGAGAGAACGGAGGGGGAAGACGACGGCGACGGTGGTCGCGATGGTGCAGGCACGGGGGGACCAGTTCGACGGCGACGGGGTGGAGGGGGTTCCCGTAGGCGGAGAAGACGACGGTGGTCGTGGGGCTCGAAGGTGACAGCGGGGTGGCGACCGGAAGTGGCCGACGGCGTGAGGCGGTGCAGGTGGGGACGACGGTGTCGATGCAGCCGGAGGTGGAGTGGACGCGGCGGCCCATCGGCAGGCTCACGGCGGACGGTCGCTCGCGGGCGGTGTTGACGGCGTTGGCGGTGCAGACGAACGTGGGGGGGGGGGGGGGGGCTTCACGGCGGTGTCGAGGTGGACGGCGTGGCGGTGGCTTGGACGGGGACCGGTGAGGTTGATGACGACAACGTGGGTGACCGGACGACGGTGGTGACGGTGGTGTCTGGAGGTGAGGCCGGCGGCGTGGGTGGCGCGTCCGTGAGTGTCCAGGAAGTGCAGCGGAAGTGGGCGATGGAGGGGGAGAGGTCGACAGCGGCGATAGACGTGGTGCCGAGGGTCGGTGCAGACGAGCTCGACGGCCACGGTGGTGGCGTGCAGCGGTGGTGCGGCAGCGTCCGGTCGACGACGGCAGCCACGGTGGTGGCGTGCGAATGTGTCCACGGGGTGTGTGGTGTGAGAGATGAAGTGGACGGCGAGGGATGGCCGCGGTTGTGGAGAAGCTCGACGGTGATTGCGGCAGTCGGTGCGGTGGTGGTGCAGTCCGACGATGATGGTCAGAGGAGCGACGACGACGGGGGATGTGGTTGCCGGTGAGGACGCGTCGAAGGTGAAGTGGAGGCGGCCGAACTGAAGAGAGAGAGGTCGGAGGTGGCAGTCGCGCTGGGAGGTGGGAACGATGGCAAGGGCTATCGGCAGAGAGAGGAAGTGGTGTGTGTTGTTTTGGGAGCGAAGAAGAGGGAGAGAGGTGTGTCGTCGAGAGAGGTTTGGCAGGTGGTCAGGTGTAAAGGGGGATGGGGTGTGGTGGATGTACGTGACAGGAAAGGGGGTGAGTTGTCCTGGCCCCTTGGAATGATAAGGGAGAAAAGAGAATAATAGAAGAGGAGGGAGCAACGAGGAGTGGGACGCCAGGAGAAGAGTCCTCCTGTCGGGAGGCTGGGAAAGAAAGAGAGGGATAGAGGTGGACGTAAGGAGAGAGTGAAAGAGATACGAGGGTGATTAAGAATAATAAAAAGAGATTAAGGATAAGAAAATAAAGATTAGAAAGATTAGGTTAAGAATAGATAATAATAATTATATATTTTTTATTATTTATGTTTCTCTCCTTTTGTTTTGAGCTTTTATGATTTTTATATAAAATTTTATATTTTTTGTATTCTTTTGATTTTTTGTATTTTCTTCTAACCTTTTTTGATTTTTTTTGTATTATTTTTTTGAATTTTCTTATAAGATCTTTTTTCTAAGCTTTTCTCATTTTTTTATATTTTTTTAACCTTTTCTGATTATTATTATTATTGTTATTGTTATTATTATTATTATTATTATTATTCATGTGAAAGCCTGAAAAATGACTAATCACTCACATGAATCAAATGCGCAGGCCACTTTGGGGCTTCACGGTGTAATATGAGATTTTCTCACCGTAACGTCGGAAATGGCGTGTCTACAACCGTCACACTATGTGACGCGCCTGGGTGGGTGCGTCACAGCCCTTGTTTAGCCAGTTGGGGGTCAGGGACTATGACGGTCCCACGATAGACCGCCACAGGCGTGTGATGCGCTTGGGTTGGGCCGTCAGAGCGTCCCGACCGTTGGCATCCGACCGTTGATTTGGCTGTTGGGGGTCAAGGCACGTGACACACCAGGACTGGTGCGTCACAACCTTGTGACGGCCCAGAGTGGGTACGTCAGAGTGGTTTCCCCAGGCTGTGTGATGCTCCAGGACTAGACCGTCACACTCTGTGACGCACCGAGTGGCATGCGTCACAACTTGCCCTATTCTCCCTGTGACGCACCTGCGTAGACGCGTCACAGTCTGTAACGCACCAGGGCAGGTGCGTTACATTCTGTTTTTACACGAAGTGTGTGGCGGCCCTGTGTTGGACCGTTAGGGTGCTGTGACGGTCCAGCCTAGACCGTCAGGTGTCTGTGACAGTCCAGCCTAGACCGTCAGATCCTGTGACGCATCTAGGGTAGACCGTCAGGCTCTGGGCTGCACCAGGGAGTTCGCAGTCCCATTTTCTTGTCCGACCGTGGTCGCCGTGCGACGGTGCCGGTACGTGGGGCGGTCCCCGTACGTCGTCGGATGCGGACGTGGTTTTCCATTGACTTGAGAGTCTACTCCGTCAGTGACCCTCCACTAGTCGTAGCCTTCTTACACGCGTGTGGTCCCACCATGGAGTGGTGGAGAGGCTACCCTGAGGACGGTTTTTAGACTGGTTTCCGTCGGGCCCCTCGTCGTTAGCCAGAGTCCGGCTACGGGGGAAAACCAGTCAGAGGGCCAGACCTAGGACGCATGGTCTGTGTGTGCACACGTGGTTGGGGGTAGTTGGACCCGCGCTGACGAGCGTGACCCCAGCTAGTCACTTGGTTGTGGTACTTGTTCGGTGTCCGTGCCTCTGGTAGGTGCTACCACGTCAGACAGTTCACCTGCGGTGCGGTGTAAGTCGTCAGGGGACGCTACCGACTGTGCTTCTAGTGGGAGGTACTCCTGTCGAGTCAGGAGTGTCAGGCTATCTGTCGTCGCGACTTCGACCTTTGGGTTTCGTCGTGTTGACCGTTACGTTTCGGTCTTTCCGTCGTGGTGCGTGTGTCACTTGCGTGCCGTGAGACCGGTGTTTTGTAGCGGCAGGGTTTCCTTTTCGAGGTACTCGCTTACTGCTAGCGTAGCAGTTTCTCCATTCGTGAGGCAGGGTTCGAGTGATCCTTACTCAGTCTTGTTCCGAGACTCATTCCCTGCGTATTTTCACCGTGTTTCAGGCAAGGCGAGGCTTCAGGGGAGTTCATCTAAGGCTCAGCGCGGTTCAGGTGCCCAGCGTTAGTGCCAGAGGTCAGAGCCGGGGTATGCCCCGTGTAGCTGTACTTTCTTTTCTTGTCTCTGTACTAGTTGTGGACTACTGTTGTTATTTTATTATTATACTGTGGACCATGTAAAATGTTAATTTATTTCCTGCTTAATTGTTATAACTGTTTAATTTATGCAATTACTTGTGATACTTGTGTAGTTTTCACACCATCCTTCTAACCCTTCCGAGTCTTCGGACTCGTGGGTGGCGGTGCGAGTCTCGGGTTATCGGGTCTTCCCGGTAATCGGATTCTCGGGTCGTTACACACAGCATCCATGGCTTCAATGTAGGGGCGACCTAGTATAGCCTTGAATGCGGGGTCCATGTCGAGGACATGAAATTCCGTGGAGACTGACATAGGGCCTAGCTCTGCCTTCAAGATAATCATCCCTTGTGGCGGCCTTTTGCTATTGTCATAAGCTGTGACTGTGATCGAGGAAGGTCTTATCTGTTCCTCGTCGACCCCACACAACTGAAGGGTGCTCATGGAGATCACATTTATGGACGCACCCGTGTCTACAAGGCACGGGTTTATGGAGACTCCATTGATTTTTATTGAAATGCACAACGCATATTTCCGAGCTTCCTTGGGAGCGAGCTCGTAGTTGTGGAACATGATGGCCGGTTGTGTGTCTGTTGGTGTCAGGACGGCTGAAATATTCTCTACAGGGAGGTCTTCATTCACCATGACCTTTTAAAGGTATTCCATTAAGGCCGCCTGATGGGACGTGGACCTTTGAAGCAGCTCGAGGATGGAGATCCGAGCGGGCGTCTTATCCAGGTGTTTTAATAAATCATACTGTGTCCCAGGGATGGATTTTTCTGGCTGTTCTCCATTGTCCTTCTCTAACTGAACCTGATCGGGGTTCTGACTATTCTGGGAGAAAACTCTGTGGAAAATCCTTCCACTCCGGAGCACCATTGCCTGTGGCTTTTGTACCTCTATGGGGGTAGCTGTGGGTTTTAACAGAGGTTTGAGGGGTAGCGGTGGAGGAATGGTTGATGAAGCCGAAGTAACAATGGGAGCAGGGATTCTGATGAGGGGTTTGTTCGGTGGAGGCATGGTGAAGGTAGAGGGGATATCACACGGGCTATGAAGGATAAGGGGTTTGGAAGGTGGAGTTGGAGGAAAAGTGGACATGGATAAGGCTTGAGATGGGTAATGGTTTTGAGATGGGTGATGGGTGATGAGTGGCTTTGAAGGCATTAGTTGAGGTATTGTGGAGACATGCGGGATCACGTATGGTTGACGGGTGATAAGAGATGTGGAAGTCATAGGGGTAGATGCAGTAGAGGTGGATGGCAAAATGGGGGAGTGAGAGAAGATGAGAGGGTGCGAGGGCATAGTGGAAGGTGTTTGCTGATAGGTCATTGGTGAGTTAATGGGAGGGGTGCGAATGAGAGGGCATGATGGTAGTGGGAATGGTGAAGGCGGAACTATAGGTTGTAATGCGGGTTGATGAGAGAGAGGTGCTACCCGGGCAAGGCGAGGGGGTTGCATGACGATAGGGTTGGCGGTAGAAAGAATAGAGGTACTTTCTGGGTGCCACACCTGCTCTCTCCCGACTTCCGGGAAGGAGGAGATGGGGTTGACCTGGTGATTGGGCTGTTGGTACTCCGGCAATGGATTCTGGATTATGCCCATGTTGGGATGTTGTTGTTGTGCCTGCTGAGGCTGTTGTTGTTGTTGTGGTTGTTGTTGTGGCTGCTGTTGAAGTTGATGTTGTTGCTGGAACTATGGCCTAGGAGGAGGTCTCCTGGCTTTGAGAGTGGCGACATATCGCCTCATTTCATCCCAGTCAATTCTACCTTCATCATTCATATCGTAGATGTAATCTTTAAACTGAAAGCAGTTCTCTACTGTATGTCCTGGCTGCCTGTGATAGACGCAGTATCTAAAGGTATCAACATTCGGGGGCCACGCGAGCCTTTCCTTGGGTAGGACGAGTGTGTTTGAGGCCATGAGGGCGCTGAAAATATCTGCCAAAGTTTCTGGCAATGGTGGGTAATAGGATCTCTTGGGGCCAATCGGTCTCCTTTGTTGCTGTGGGGGACCATGATTCCCTGGGGGTGGAACTTAGTGGTACTGAAGTGGCGGTTGTTGTTGCTGAGGTCGGGGTTGTTGCTGAGGTTGAAGTGGTTGAGGCATATTGTTCTGGGGGGGATTATTTTGGGGTGGAGGACGAGAGGGGAAAGGACCTTGTTGGAGGGGAAGTCGGGGTATTTGTGGAAGCCTTGGGTTGAGTGCATAGTTGGCATTGTTGACAGCACTCACCTGCTCATTTGTCACCACCCCTTCTGTCGCCCAACTTGGGACACCAGTGCCTGTCTTTCTGATCACCTTGGGCTTCGGCGGCTCAAACATGTGCATAATGGGGGAGTCTTTTAACTGGGTCTGGACATACCAGGCCCTTTCATAGAGTTCCTCTATTGTGGTAAGCTTGTTCATGGCCAGGACGTGCCTGAATTATGGGGTTGCATTGGACACAATGATCTTTACTTGTTCAGGCTCTGAGAGGGTATCTCTTATTCTTTCTGCCTGGGACCTCCATCTGTCGGCATAGCGGACAAAATCTTCGTCAGGCTTCATTTTCTCGGCCACTAGGTCGGTAATGGAAAGAGAGGGACCGACCCTATCCCGGTATTTTTGCAAGAATCTTCTTTGCACCGTATCAAAGTTCTTGGCCTCGCCGGGCTCCAATGAATATAACCACTCTAGCGCAGGACCATCCAATGATCTCCGAAAGAGATATGCCAGGGATCTCTGGTCATTTTGCCAATAGGAGGATTCATACATTAAGTCCTTGAGGTGAATAAAGGGGTTGCCAGTGCCATTGTACTTGCGGTACGTGGGCATTTCAGAGGGAGGGAGATGGATCACCGGAAGGATTGGCAAAGCAACCTCCGGGGTGGATTTCACGTCCACCATTTTCTTTAAATTTTGAAATTGTTCGTCCATTCTATTGAACCTGTTGGGGAGCGACTGGGCAAGCTCCTCAGGAGGTGAAGGTGGCACCTGCCTCTGGGGAGAAAAATGTCTCCTGGAGACTTGAGGAGAAAACCCCGAATGAGAGGGAGCTACCGGACCGCCGGCAGTTGGCCCCGGCTGGAGCGGTATGTGGGGAATAGCAGGGGTTTGAGATTGTGAAGGGAATTGGAATGAGGGTGGTTGTTGCCTAGCCTGCCCTTGAAGCGAGGGATACTGGATGGCTTGCGCCAGTGAAGGAGATGGGATGGCCTGCACCGACTCTTGGAGGGGTGCGATGGCTGGAGTTGACTCCTGGGGGGCGGGAGAAATAGATTTCCCTTTCAGAAAGGCCTGGAAGGCCCAGAGCTGCTCAGAGGTAAGCTCCGTGTTGGCGAGGACACCTAGCAAGGAGGAGATGTCCTGTGGTGGGGATGTGTCCCCTGCGGTAACCTGCACCTCACGTGAGGGCTCATAAGAAGGACCCGAGTTCATAGCATGGACTCGCGGCTCGACATACTGACCACGACTAGGGTGGTTCTCCTCAAAAGACTCGTGAGCCATGCTCAAAGTTTTTTCGGAACGCAAAAACATACACCAACAAGCAGATAGCAGAGATTATCAAACAAGTGGATGCCTTTACGCCTTCTTTTTTTGTTTTGATTTTTGATATTTTTTTGTGTTTTTACGTAGATCCAAGATTCGCACAAAATAGGAAGGACTCTAATTCCAATTTGTTTCACCGCCGTGTCAACTAGGGTCACTCTTCTCGCCATGAATGTGTTACTAGCTCCGGGGAACGTCAATGGTACAACCAGCCTAGTGAACGAGGATGGAATCCTTCACTGTCGGGGACTTATGGAGGTCCCGGTGGAGGAGATTCTAGTCCGTCGAGAGGAATTCCCGAACGGAGAGTCCTTCCTTCACCGAGAGAGGGTGATCCTTAGGAAAAATGAAAAAAAATTAGAAAAGGGGTGGATGCATGCGATGAAGTGCTGAACAGATATACAGAATATAAGAAGACAACAGAGATATCAAAGATATAATCAACACCCAATGAATGGGGCGAAGTGCACGAGGTGCACGAGGGATAAGAACTGAAAGTGCTACTGTGAGCACAACTGGAGCGCGTGAGGGCACAAAGGTGGAGGAGCACACGGCGGTGCCGAACTTGCAAGGGTAACCGAGGGAAAGCAAAAGTTGTCCCACCGTGATCGCCAATCTGTGAGCGACATCACGAGGAATTTGTCGGAGGAGGCGAAGCGGAGCGCGGGAGGGGCTCGTTTTGCTGCAGCACATACAGAAGAGAGAAGAGGAGAGAGACCACCACGGGAGGCAGGGCGTGCGGGATAGATGCAATATAATAAAATATGGGGATTAAACGGCCACAGCGGGAAATGACTCTCCGCGACCTCGGGGGATGGGAAAAGTGCAGAATTTAAGTGACAGAAATTTAAACGGCCATTGCGGGAAATGACTCGCCGCGGCCTCGAGAATATGAGCAGATATGAGAAGAGTACAGAATACAAGCAACAGGAATTTAAACGGCCATTGCGGGAAGTGACTCGCCACGGCCTCGAGAATATGAGCAGATATAACCACAACACATAATATCAATGACGGAAATTCAAATGGCCATTGCGGGAAATGACTCGCCGCAGCCTCGAGAATATAACAGATATAAGGAACAGAATATAAGAGACTGAAATTTAAACGGCCATTGCGAGAAATGACTCACCACGGCCTCGAGAATATAACTGATATAAAGAACATATATAAGAACAATGCAGAATATAAGTGACAGAAATTTAAACGGCCATTGTGGGAAATGGCTCTCTGCGGCCTCGAGAATATGATGTGATCACCAGGGGCCGGAGACCCCAAAATAAAGAAAGTGATCGCGCCTACCTCAAAAGCGGGAGATGGCGGATTGCTTCTTCCTCTCCCTTCGGCCGGCCGATGGAGAAGGCTTTCCTTGGTTACCCTTGCAAAAGAAGAAACAAATAGATAACAAGTGGATCAGAAAAGATGGCAGTGTAGTATTAGTCGATGGATGAAGAATAATGAAATCGTGGCAAGACACACACCTGGTTGGTGTTGTTTTTAAACCCCTCTCAGACACGAGTAGGAGGAGAATGCTATGATGAATGGAATTATGCAGACGTGTATAAAAGAAGACTCCCTTATGAAGGGAGGTAGAGAATGTGAGATGATGAATGCAAAAGAACTACGGAGAAAAAGGAGAGAATTGGCTTATTGAATGTACTGATGGCGGGATCCGGCAGAGCTTTGGCAGCGTAGGGACGACGTGGAAGCACGGTGGATGAAGGTGGTCTTCCTCTTGCGAGCGCGGGCACCCGAGAAGCCGGCAGAACCTCCCCCTACAAAAGACCCACGGGTTAGAAATGGGATCCGACAAAGTCTCTCCTTCCTCTGTCGGATCTGAAGCCCCTTTCCTTCGAGGGAGGGGGTCTTCTATTTATAGAGGGCTTGAGGCGTCCAGGGACCTGGACGCCTCAAGATGCGGGCGTCCAGGACGCTGGACGCCTCCAACAATAAATTAAATATTTTTTATTTTTTATTTTTAATATTTTCATGAAGGCGTCCAGGAGACTAGACGCCTCCATTTCCGCCCACCGGAATCCCGCCAAAAGCCGTAGATGGTGGGTAGAGTGCGTGGTTTTGGTGGGTACCCATGACTCACGAGTGGGCACGTCTAGCTGGCAAGACGTCCCTATATTTTGGATTTTTGCACAACGTCAAATCAGACGGTGGTTCGGCTTGTCCGGGTATCAGAAATTGAAGGCGTCCAGGCACCTGGACGCCTTTAATTTTTGGATTTTTCCGAAGCGTCAAATCGAGCGTCGTGCCGGGATTGTCCGGATGCAGAGTGTGGAGGCGTCCAGGCCCCTTGACGCCTCAAGACTGAGGCGTCCAGGTACTTGGATGCCTTCACAACTATTTTTTTCATTTTTTCATTTTTTTTATTGATGGAGGCGTCCAGGGTCCTGGACGCCTCCAAAAAAATCTGTCGGACCTCCCCCGAAAGTTCGTCGGCAGCCATCCGCCAGACATCTCCCTGGTTTCGGAATCTTCCGGTACGTCCGATTGGTGGCGATGCCATCCGTATGCCGCATGATTTTCGTAATGAGGTAGTTTTCGGATGCCGAAGAAGCGTCACGTTACCCACTCAAAAAGGTGAAAGAAGACCCAAGAATGGGAAGCACTCAAGCGATTCGAAATGCGAAAGCCACTGTGGGGCGTCATATAGTAATATGAGATTTTCTCAGGGTGATGTCAGGAATAGCGTGTCTACAAAGAGGATGCCCTTCGGCCTCAAGAATGCCGGCGCCACGTACCAGCGGGCAATGACCAAGATATTTGACGAGCTGCTGTATAGCAAAGTCGAATGCTACATTGATGATCTAGTCGTCAAGACCAAGGAAAGGGGTGATCATCTGGATGACCACAGGGTCGTCTTCCACAGGCTCCGGCAGTACGGGCTGAAGATGAACCCCATGAAGTGCGCCTTCGGTGTCTCCAACGGGAAGTTCCTCGGCTTCATTGTCCGGCACAGAGGGATCGAGATTGACCCCTTTAAGAGAAAAGCCATCTAGGAGCTGCCTCCTCCGAGGAACCTGGGAGATTTGAGGTCTCTACAGGGTCGACTAGCTTACATTCGCAGGTTTATCTCCAACCTGTCGGGGCGTTGCCAACCCTTTCACATACTGATGATGAAGAATGCACCCTTTAGTTGGGGTCCCGAATGCCAGCATGCGTTCAACCGGCTAAAAGAGTACCTTAAAACCCCGCCCGTCCTGGGGGCACCTGTCAAAGGCAAACCACTTATTCTCTATATAGTGGCTACCGAATATTCACTAGGGGCAATGCTTGCCCAGAATAATGACGAGGGGAAGGAGCAGGCTCTCTACTACCTCAGCCGAAGATTGGTGGGAGCAGAGGCCAAGTACACCCCGATTCAGAAGATTTGCCTTGCGTTGGTCTTTGCAGTCAAGAAGATGAGGCACTATATGCTGTCCCATGAAGTAAGTTTAATATCCAGGGCGGATCCTATCAAGCACATTCTCTCCGAGCCAGTCCCGAAGGGGCGCCTTGGCAAATGGGCCATACTACTCATGGAGTTCGATATCACCTATGTGCCGCAGAAGGCCGTTAAGGGGCAAGCCGTCGCGGACTTCTTCGCAGCACACCCTGTGCCCGAAGATGAAACACTGGAGGTGGACCAGGTCCGACAAGCCGTTTAGCAGCTGTACTTCGACGGGGCCTCGAGAACAGAGGCGACCTCGTCCGGACGCACCAAGATACGGGCCGGAGCCGGCATCGTCCTCAAATCTCCAGATGGGGAGGTAGTGCACACCTCCTGCTGCATCAGTAAGCCCTACACAAATAATGAAGCAGAGTATGAGGCTCTGATCATTGGCCTCCAGGTGGCCCTCCAAATGGAGATCAAAATGCTCCAAGTATTCGGCGACTCGCTGCTAGTCGTCAAGCAGGTCCAGGGGAAGTTTGACGTCCGAAAACCCGAGTTGCTCCCTTATCACACTAAGGTGAAGGGGCTCATGGAACGGTTCTACCTCCTCGAGATAGGCCATGTCGCCAGAGGAGACAATGCACAAGCCGACGCCCTGGCAAAATTGGCGAGCTCACTAGCAGTGCCGCTAGATGGATTACTCAACATCCAAGTGATAAATCAGCGCCAGGTACCCAGCATGATAGAAGAAGAAGAGTTGGAGGTCGCTGCAGCAGAAGTTGTCGGCCTACCTGACTGGAGAGACCCTCTGATGCAGTGGTTCAAACACCGACGACTGCCCAAGCAGAGAGAAGAGAAGATCAAGCTAATTAGGACCAAGGACTCTTATGAGCTCCGAAACGGAATATTATTCCGAATTGTGGCCGACGCAAAATAGAAATTACTCCTCCGATGCTTGTTTATTGAAGAAGCTTGGAGGGTCATGAAGGAAGTCCATGCCGGGACAGCTGGTGCACACCAGGTAGGACCGAAAATGAAGATTGAAATAAAGAAGCTCGGCTACTATTGGCCGACAATGTTCGACGACTGCTGCAAATATGCTAAGTCGTGTCAGAAGTGTCAGGAGCATGCCACCATACCTAGAAGGTCGCCCGTGCAGCTGCATCCAACGGTGCCCAGTTGGCCGTTTGTTCAATGGGGAACAGACGTCGTGGGTCCCTTACCCACGTCATCCGCCGGCTGTAAGTACATTTTGGCTGCAACTGATTATTTCTCCCGTTAGGCAGAGGCCGTCGCCTTAAGAGAGGTTACCGGAGAGATCGTGGCCAGATTCGTCCGTTGTAACATCATATTCCAGTTTGGCACCCCCGACCGGATTGTCTCAGACAATGGCAGCCACTTCCGCAACCAAAAGGTCTACCGGCTGGCGGAAAAGTACAAAATTGACTGGAGGACATCGACTCCTTACAATCCACAGGCCAATGGGCTGGCTGAAGCTTTCAATAAAACACTCTGCACTCTCCTGGCCAAGATTGTTAGCTCTAACAAAAGGGACTGGGAAGAGAAGATATACGAGGCGCTATGGGTATACCGGACCATATACAAGACCCCAACAGGCTGCTCGCCTTTCTCTCTTGTATACGGCTCGGAGGCAATTGTCCCCGTTGAATTGGAGGTACCCTCCCTCAGGGTCGCCATTCAACACGGGCTCGTCCGCGAAGGGCAGACCAACGCCGAGCGAAGGCTCGAAGAGCTCTCCAGTTTGGAAGGGAAGCGACTTCAGGCCCAACAGAACATTCAGGTCTACCAGGCCCGGATAGTGCGTGCCTTTGACAAGCTTGTCAAGGAACGCAAATTCAAGAAAGGTGACCTTGTCATGGTCAAGAGAAGAGATGTCATGGCTGCCAACCCCAAGGGTAAGCTGAATGAAAATTGGCTCGGACCTTACGTAGTCAAAAAAGTCTACGAAGGTGGAGCTTACGTAATTGTCAACCACCGCGGGGAAGTTCAATTCCCGCCTCTTAATGGAAGACACTTGAGACTGTACCAGGCTCCAGCACCCCCATTTGATCAATAATATTTTCCTTAGCCCTGTTTTGGGTGAATTTGCATGATTGCTGTCCGAACGACTTGATCACTATCCACATTTTCAAAAAAAAAGAAAGAAGAGAAGAAAGAAAGAAGAAGAGAAAAGAAAGAGAAAAAAAAGAGAGGAAGAGAAAAAAATGGAGAAAAAGAGAAGAGAAGAAAAGGGAGAAGAAGAGAAAAGAAAAAAAAAGAAAAAAAGGAGAAGAAAAGAAAAAGAGAAGAAAAAAAGAGGAAAAAGAGAAGAAGAGAAGAGGAAAAAGGGGGGGATAAGAGGAAAAAAAGAAGAGAGAAAGAAAGGAAAGAAGAAGAGAAAAGAACGGGGAAGAATAAAAGCAAAGAAAGGGGGGACGGTCCCCCGTCCTAAACCATCGTCCCGCGTCGGTAGGGATATTAAGAGGCAAATGGACCACGTCGGTCCCGCCACCTTGTTGACATCAATAAATATTCCCTATTGACTTGGACCCCCGTTCAGGTCATTGACTAAACAAACTCTTCTCTCCGTCTTCTCCGGGCGGTGACTATTCCCTCTGACTTGGACCTCCCGTTCATGTCATTGACTAAACAAACTCTTCTCTTCGTCCTCTCCGGGCGGTGACTATTCCCTTTGACTTGGACCTCCCCTTCGGGTCATTGACTAAACAAACTCTCCTCTCCGTCCCTTTGGGGGGTGAGCATCCATTTGGCTTGGACCTCCCGTCCAGGCCATTGACTAAACAAACTCTTCCCTCCATCCTCTCCGAGCGGTGGGCATCCCTTTGGCTTGGACCTCCCGTCCAGGCCATTGACTAAACAAACTCTTCTCTCCGTCCTCTCCAGGCGGTGGGTATCCCTTTGGCTTGAGCCTCCCGTCTAAGCCATTGGCTAAACAAACTCTTCTCTCCATCTCCTTCGGGCGGTGAATATTCCCTTTGATTTAGGCCTCCCATCCGGGTCATTGGTTAAGCACAATTCCGCTCACCGCCCCTCCGAGCGACGAGAGACCCGATTTCTGACCAAGGCTCCCCGCCTGAGGCCAGTGCGCAGCTCTGCCGTTGGGCGAGACCGATGATCCACCCATTTGGCACGGTGGAGTGGTCCCCTCGTCCTTCCCCTGGGAGGGCGAGCACTCTCCTGTGCCCCGACATGGGTTCCTGTCTGGCTCCCCCGGAGCGAACTACCGCAAGAACTTGCACTCTGCCTGTGTGTTCCGACACCAAGAAAAGAAGGAAAGAAAAGAGGGGAGAGGAAGAAGAGAATAATACATACAAAAAGAAAAGAGAAAAGAAAAAGGATCCCTCTAGGGCGAATGCCATGCACACTGAAAGGACACGCGGAATTGCAAATGTTCTGTTCTATTCAAAAAGAGAACGGAGTAAAATGACATGTGCTTCGGGGTATACCCCTGTGTTACATTTCAAAAAAAATAAAGGGAAAAGGTAGAGAGAGGAAAAGAAAAGAAAAGAGCTACGGGGTGCGACGCTCAGTCGAGGCCCCTAAAGATGTCTTCCAGAGGGAGGATTCCGACGCAAGGGAAGTTCGTCATGTCGCGTAGTCGGTCCCTCCGCTCCTCAAGGCGGGCGAGCTCGGTCTCCACGGACGCCATCTCAGCCCATGCGACTGCGAGCGCTTCACTCTCCCTCTCGACCGCCCCTTCGGCTCTGGCAAGGTCGGACCTTGCTGTGGCGAGGTAGCCCTCCAGCTTTGCGATCCGATTCTTGAGGGAGCGAACATCGCCCTGGCCCTCCTCCAGGGCCTTCCCGTGCTGCTCTTCATTACTAAGCCGTGCCTCCAGGGTTTGAAAATATTCCTCCGCCTGGGCATCGAGAGCGGCGCGCTCGTCGGGAGCCTGGGTCTTGAGGAACTCGCGATGTTTGACATATTTCAGCAGCAACAAAACCCGCCGCGACCATTCCTCGAGTGGGCAGCCCAACACTTGCAGTGCCCCGGTCAGCTGCTTCACTATACTCTGCACCTCCCGATATGACAAGGAAAGATCGGCGAAGAGCATTGTCCGCAGCGTCACCAGCATTTGTCGGACCGGCGCATCCGACGAAGTATGGTTGACTGAAGGCACAGCCGGAGGAACAAAATCTATAGAGCTGTCCACCTCCGCCCATAAACCAGCGTCCACCGCGGCCGAAGAGGATGGAAGAGCAAGAGTCAAGTCGCCTGGCCCTCGGAGTTCGACGGAAGACCCCTGGCCAGGCGCCGCCAGGAGAGTGGACAAGGTCACCGCCGAGTCACTCAGCGCCGCCGTTATTCGGTGTTCTCCGACCTCCTCTTCCTCCGCCCGCTCCGTCTCCGCCACCATTTCACTGGATGGGGGTGCAAGCGCCGCTGCTTCAACTAAAGGAGGGGCTTCGAGCAAGGCCGGGCCCGAAGCCATCAATGATCGACCTCTCTCCTGCGTCTGGGACCCCTCCAGATGCGCATGGAGTTCCGTGAATATCTTCTTCAAGAGCGGGTCCTCCATCTGAGCCGGGATCTTTAGGAGAGGCGGAAGAGGAATCACCAGCCGGGGTCTGCCTCCTGCTTGCACAAGTGCTGCAAGGATATCCACCCCCGGGCCCGAGACCGAAGCCGGCCCCTCCACCGCTATCGGACCGGTAATCAGCCTCCGTTTAGCGATGGCTTTGTGGACACGGGCATGCGTCTTCCCTGGCGTTGACATTACCTGACCATGTGGAGCGGAGTTAGCCACTCGCTACCTGGAACTAATCATGCAGGATCAAAAGGTAGGGAAGAACCACAAGGCCCACGTGCCTACCTCGGCCACCGGGACGATGCTGCCTTCGGGGGAAATCTCCCCCTCCTCCAAAGGCTCGTCGGCCGGCCCAGGAACACTTGAAGTCTTCGTGACTGTCTCCTGCTGAAGGGCCTCGAACAAAAGGGCTAGCTTGCTCAGGCCCGCATCGGCTCCCGCCGGGCAGTCGACCGGCGCAGCTGGAGCAGCTCCCTCCACAGCCTCCAGCTCGGTTGGTTCCTGAAAATTCAGGAATAACAAGAATAAAATTAGTGGGCGACCATAGAGGGAGTCCTGCACGAACAAGCGCACACTTACAGTAGCCTTCCCCATTAGGCTTGAGGAGCTAGCGAGTAAGGGGGCCTCAAAGATCGGCTTGGGCGACCCAGGTACCTTGGATATGCCCTCGTCAAAAGCCACTTCGTCGGAGGAGTAGTCATAATCTACCTCTTCGCTCGACGAAGACTCAACCGCCACGGGTTCCTCCCTCGCTGGCAAGGGGGCCTCCGCTTCGAGGTCGATGATCGGTGCATCCTTACGCGGGCTGGGCGAGGGTAGTACGCCGGACTTCAACCTCTTCCTCGTGTACATGCGCGTCACTGGGAGATGCAGGCGGGGCCCTGGTGGCCCGATAGCTGCCACGTCAACCCATGCCACATAAAGAGAGGGTGGATCGCACCAGAGCCGATGAGGCCTTAAGAATGAAAGAAGTCAATTATTTGGACGTAGATAAATACCCCCTCCGGCTGCTACAGCACGAGGCGGCTCAAGGGCCTCCTTGACAGGCGAGGGTGCCCTAGGAGCTGCAGTCTCTCTCTCGCCCGGGATCGGTGCAGGTGCCGGGTCCTCCGTATCGGCTGAAAGAGAAAAGTACACATGTCATGTGTGCATGAAAACCCTACCCCCGGGAAACAAATAAATCCCAAAGAATGTCAGCGGTGAACAAGTCTCACCGGCGAGGCGGCTCGGTTCGGCCCGAGTGACTTCGAACTCCTCGAATGACAAAATGGGAGACACCGAAGAGACAATCGCCGAAGCCGGGGAGACCTCTGCCCTCCTTCGCTTTGCCTCTGGCCGCCCAGCTGCTTTGGCGGCAGCCAACGCTTTCTTAACAGGCGACTTCGCCCTGGATCTCTCCTTGACTCGTGGTCAGGGAGTCAGAGTCGGCGCTGAACTCTACCCTACTGCAACCGCGGCCTCTCCCGCGTCGGGAATGCACGCGGGTGCTTGCTCCGCCACATCGGGGATGGGCACAGGAGCGGGCTCTTCCACGTCAGGAATGGGCGTGGGTGCAGGCTCTTCCACAGCAGCTGAGACAAAAAGAAGAAGAGACATTCATGTGTCAAGGCCTTCCCTCGAAATGGAAATAGACCCTAAAGGGCACCGATGGCTGGAAATTCCAACCGACAGGCTGACTCGGCTCGGCCTGGGCGACTTCAAACTCCTCAAAAGATGGAATTCGTGGCACCGGAGGAGCAGCCACCGAAGCCTTAGCGGCCTCTGCTTTTCGCCGCTTCGCGTCCCGCTGCTTGGCCACCGTCGCAGCATCCATTGCCTTCTTCACAGGCAATTTAGCCCGGGACCTCTTCGTTGCCTTGGGCAAGGGGGTCGTGGTCGGGGCCAGTAACGCAGCGTCAAAATAGGCGGGCTTCTATACGAGCCGAAGAAAGTTTCGGTACGTCGCCATTTGTACGCTATCGGGGTGGTCTATCAGAAACATATATATATATATGATTAGCATCCGATACCCTGCAAAGGTCACAACGATGATGGAGGAGAATAAAAGGAAGAGGGAAGATCAAATACCATGGGGGCCGGTGTACATCCGAAGCGTTATGGGCCAGTAGCTCAAGGACGGCTCCTTGTCCCGACGTGTCGCCTCCCGGACTAGCCAGCACACGTCCTCGATTTTCTGACAACGGTCAGTGAGGGCATCCAGGTCCGCATGCTTCTTCGACGAAAGGTGGAAGAAAATATTGAAGTGGTCCATGCCCCACCCGTCGGCATAATAGTACGAGACATGCAGGCGCTTGCCCAGGATGGCGGTCGTCTGATCCTCAATCTTCAGCCCGTTCACTCGGAGGAGGACATACAGCCATGTGGTGTCCTTATAATTTTCGGGCTTCCTCTCCTCCCGCCTCATGAATGTGCGGTACGGGCAGATCGGGTCCCTCTCCGGGCGCCAGCTCTTTGCGGGAGTCCCCTCTTCCTCCATAGGGAGTGGATAATTAATGAGCTCCAGGCGGTCGCTCCCGATCCGGTAGAGGTCCCTTAAAGTCTTCTTGAAGTCATCCTTGGCCACCGGGGGTAGCTTTGCCTGTGGTGTTGGCCTCGCTTCTCGAGCCTCCCGGCGGCCGGCCAGATATGCCACCACCTCCTTATCCTGCCTATTCTTGAGCCGAAGGAGGTGCTCCGAGTCGATGTCGAGCACTGGGACTGGTTGCCTGCTCAGAAACTTTCTCTCCGCCCCGTCCCAGCAATCGGTCTTGTGCAATCGATAAAAGGCCGTCCGGGCGTTCCACCATTTTATGTACTCTGGGGTCACCCGAGGAATACGGCATGGGGCTGGCACCCTGAAAGTCGCGGAGTCCGCCCGATGAAAGAAGTCCCACCAGCTTTGGGCATGCTCGGCGGTCGAACTCCCCCGGAGGCTTCGTGAAGGCAGGCCGAACTGTGCATGATAGACGGGGATATGCTGATCATATCCGAAATTTTGGCCGAACCGGAAGGGGTAGTATGGTTCTAGCAGCAAATTATCTCCCTTCCTGAATGCCAGCATGCTCTGGTGAATGGATAACGCCCAGTCCCTAAGCTCAGGTTCCAGCAATGGGCGGACTACATTCTCGTGGCTGATGGAGTGGACGTACTTCTCCACCTGATCATCTTTGTATTCCCTCTTATTGTTCACCAGAGGTCTCGAATGTGCGGCCAACGCCCAGAAGTGGATGGTGCCGGCCGCGTCCCGCGGAACCGTCGTCACCCGGCCCCGAATATCATATAGCCGCTGGGAGGTAGAGCCTGGCTCCGCGCTGGCAAACTCCAACATCCTCGGCACCAGTCCCCAGTCTTGAAGAGCGCGCGGGGCGAACTCCAGAAATAGCAAACAGACCCACATGTTGAAGAAATGCAGCGGACACACATATCGGGCTTGCCTCGGGAATTGGTGGGTGCTAACGTCCTCCAGCGCTTTGTATATCAAGCAAAGAGTAGCCGGGCACAAGGACAACTTGACCCCCCACGCCATTTGACACGCGAGATAGATGGCATCCGACCGAATGACGGTCTCGTCCCCGTAAGGCATGGCAAACGAGCACAGCCAGTACGTCAGGAACGCGGCGCAATGTGTTAGAGGGTCGACCCCCATCGGGTTAGGGCCACTCCGGCGTCCTCTGGAAGGGATCCTCACATCAGTCTTGGGCTTGGCGCATTTCTTGCCAGCAACGGCGGTGCCGACACATGGAAACTCTGCATATTGCTTCAGCCCACCATAAAAATACTGCAGCCACAGAGTCATGCGGACCCTCTTCCAGTCCCCACGGGGAGGCTGCCTCCCTCCGTGTGCCAGTTGGTACAGTTCCCGGTAAGCCTTCATGAGATACCGGTATGAATAGCCAAGGGAATAATATCCATCCCCATTAGTTTCATCTTTGATCAGATCTGGGAGGCATACTTCTTCATAAGGCTCCAAGTCAATGGGCAAGCCGCTGAGCTGACTAAGACTCCACAAGTCGAGTGAAGTCTCGCCTTCTGCTGTATAGAAGGTGTTGGTCTTAGCACTGAACACCTCTATCATGCCGCAGCGCAGGCCCTTGGAAATGGGGTAGCCGTAGCAGGAGGCGTAGACGCTGTGGTAAATGCCAGCCCGGACCAGTAATAGGGCGTAGTTGAACAGCACGTACTCGGTGAATTCTACTGCCCCTTCCCTGAAGCTGTGAACATCCTGGAGCTTCAGCTCCCCAAACCAGCCCAGCGCCAACTCGTACTTGAATCGGACGGCCAGGCAATCCAGCGTGAAGGGCTCCTCCCTGTAGCCCCATTTCAGGGGAGCCAAGAACAAACCAAAACGAGGCGACTCGCCTTGCACCCGCCCAGCGGACATGTCCCATTTTGCTGGGGTGAATTGAGGTGCTCGCACCAATCTGTCTTCGGTCGGCAACACTCCTTCGATCCCCAGGACATGCTTCCACTCCCGGGCCTCCCCCACCAAATACATCGGGATGCTTCTCGGGACGCTGTACAACAAACTATCGCGAGCCTGCAAGATCACTTGCTCGACCTCCCGCACAGCCCGCAGCTCCCTCCTCTCCCGGGAGCGGAAGTACTTCAGAAAACGGATCAGATGCTTGTCCTTCGGGAAGTCTTTCCGATACTCGCCGGCCCGGTCAAAGGTGAAGCGATTCTCAACCCGAGAGAGCCGATGATAGTCCATCGTCTCGGCCTCGGAGCCCGAGGACTCGGCTAGTGCGGCTATTTCAGCGTGCTCCCTATCCAGCTCCTCCACATTGAGCCATGTGACAGCTGGCACCGGAGGTGGGGGAACAAGGCCCGCAGTGGCAGCAGGAGCAGAGGAACCACTTGGGGCAGCCATTTATCTGTAAAGATACAACGAACAAAAGATCAGAACAAGCCACGGGCGAAGAGAGATGAAAACTATAAAGGGGCTCTACTACAAGTAAAATTAATAAGAGACTGCCAATTTCTGACAAAATTTCGGCAGAGTTTCCCCTAGGCCAGAGGCGTAAGGGAAAACACGGGTGCGCGCCCACAAGGAGTGACGGCCCTAACAAAGTCACAGTGGGCCCCGAAAGGTAACACCAGAAGTCCTCGGCTACACAAGTGTATGCCCCTCCCTCTCGCTGGTACACCTTGTGGGGGCTTCCTCGACACGCCCCTAGCAGTCCTTCGCCGGCACACCCTGTGGTGGCCTTCCCTGGTACACCCATGCGGGCCTTCGCCGGTACGCCTATGGGAAGCCCTTCCCCGGCACGCCCTGGGCTGACCTTCCCCGGCACGGCCCTGAAGCTGCTACCCGGCACGCTCAGTGCCCTGCTTTGCCAACACACCTAAGGAGCCCCCTCTCCGGCACACTTCCTAGCGTCCTCCCCGGTGCGCCTAAGGCTCTCCCGTGGCGCGCCTTCGAATGCCCTTCACCGGCACACTACCGCACCCAAGCCGCCGGCACACTAGTGCCTTCCATCCCCGGTGCACGCCCTGGGTCTTAGCCCGGCACGGCCAACGCCCTCCTCGCCGACACACTCCGGTGGCCTCCACCACGGTGGCACCAACGGTGCTCGCCACCGCCCTTCCACGCCGAGAAGAAGAAGAAAGGAGAGAAGAAAGGAAAGAAAAGAAGGAGAAAAGGAAGATGAAAGGGGAGGAGCCTAGGGCTCCACCGCCCCCCGAAGATGAAGAGAAGAGGAAGGAAGGAGAGAAAGAGAAGAAAAGAGGGGAGGAGGAAGAAGAAGACGAAGAGAGAGAAGGGGGAGCCCCTCCTCGGCGGCCTCCTCACCCCGGCGACGGAGAAGACGGCGACGACGGTGGCGTTGCCGTCCGGCGACGCAGAAGATGAAGAGAGAGGAGGGGGAGGGCGGTTCGTCCGCTCGGTCACCGAAGAGAGAGAAGAGAGAGGGAAGGGGAAGAGTTTGAAAGGGGGGTGGCCCGTTCGAGCCACCCCGCCCCTTTATATGTGGGGCAAGCAAAAAAGAGAAAGAAAAGAAAAAAGGGGGGGAAAGGAGAAAAGAAAGAAAAAAAAAGAGAGAAAAAAAAAGGAAAAGAAAAAAAGAGAGAGAAGAAATTTTAAAAAAAGGGGGGGGAGAGAAGAAGAAGAATAAAAGGGGGGGAGAAACAAAAAGGGAAGAGGAGAAAGGAGAAGGCAAAGAAGGAAAAAGAAGGAAGAAATTACGGCAAATATATATATATATATATATATATATATATATATATATATATATATATATATATATATATATATATATGTATGTATAATAATAATAGTGAAGATACTAGATAAATATAAATATATATATATATATACCTATATATGTACATGTGCGCACATAGATGTGAGGGCGCGCGTAAATAATGCACGATGACAAATGTCCCCGTGGGGATGGTCCGTCTGCACGCCCCTACGTATCGACGGGCATCCGCACGGGCAAAACCGACTCCACCCCTGCGTTAGCATTACCACCTCGCCAGCAAATAATTCCTTTTCCGGCGCAAGGCTTCATGCCTTAGCCACCTTCCATCACACAAAATCGCCATTGCAGGCCTTACGCCCGAATCGGCAAGAATCTTTATCCTTGCGCTGGCATTAGTCCCTTGCCAACGAATAAGTCCCTTCCCGGTGCAAGGCTCCGTGCCTTAACCACCCACTCTCACACGATATTACCATTACGGACTTTATGTCTGAATCGGCAGAAAATTCCCCGTTGCGTAGGCATTATCTTCTTGCCAACGTATGAACCTTATCTTTCGGCGCAAGGCTTCGGGCCCTAGCCAACAATTACATATCACCCGCTCGTCAAAAAAAAAGGGAAGAAAAGAAAAAAGAGAAAGGGGCTTAAAATAGAGGTGCCCCGCCGGACTTGCCCCTACACGGGGACAAGGGAAAAAATGGCAGCAACCCAGCTGTGGCGAAAACCCAAAAGGGCGCTACAGGCAAAATCGGGTACCCCGCCACGTGAAAAACTGAAAGGGCACGTGGGCAAAAGCAAGAGGGGGCTGGTGCTAGCGAAAACCCGGAAGGGCGCTTGTACCGGTAATGTGGTTAAAAAAAAGAAAGAAAAGAGACAAAGAGACTAACATACTACATCAGTCCCCGGCACCCCGTCGGCACTGATGAAGAGACGAAGAGACCAACATACTATGTCAGTCCCCGGCACCCCGTCGGCACTGATGAAGAGACGAAGAGACCAACATACTACGTCAGTCCCCGGCACCCCGTCGGCACTGATGAAGAGACAGAGACCAACATACTACGTCAGTCCCCGGCACCCCGTCGGCACTGATGAAGAGAAGAAGAGACCAACATACTGTGTCAGTTCCCGACACCCTGTCGGCACTGCCGAAGAGAAGAAGAGACCAACAAACCACGTCAGTTCCAGGCACCCCGTCGGCACTGATGAAGAGACAAAGAGACCAACATACTACGTCAGTTCCCAACACCCCATCGGCACTGACGAAGAGACGAAGAGACCAACACGCTACGTCAGTCCCCGGCACCCCGTCGGCACTGATGAAGAGACAAAGAGACCAACATACTACGTCAGTCCCCGGCACCCCGTCGGCACTGATGAAGAGAAGAAGAGACCAACAAACCACGTCAGTTCCCGGCACCCCGTCGGCACTGATGAAGAGACAAAGAGACCAACATACTACGTCAGTTCCCGACACCCTGTCGGCACTGACGAAGAGAAGAAGAGACCAACATATCACGTCAGCTCCCGACACCCCGTCGGCATTGATGAAGAGACAAAGAGACCAACATACTACGTCAGTCCCCGGCACCCCGTCGGCACTGATGAAGAGACAAAGAGACCAACATACCACGCCAGTCCCCGGCACCCCGTCGGCACTGACGAAGAGACAAAGAGATCAACAAAACCACGTCAGTTCCCGACGCCCTGTCGGCACTGATGAGGAGAAGAAGAGACAAGCATATCACGTCAGCTCCCGACACCCCGTCGGCGCCGACAAAGAAATAAAGAAACCAGCACACCCGCGGGCACCGCCCGGCTCATCCTTCGCCTGCGCTACCCGTGGGTGGGGGGCATTTGTGGACATGCAAAATTACATGCCTGGATGTCCCAACCAGTCCAGCATCAACAACAACATCAACTGAAGAAACTGTGTGGAAGAGGAGCCACCCGGACTCCCCGAACGCACACACACTATCGTGAAGCCGTCTCCGGAGTTACGACAGTGAAGAGAAATCAACCACCAGGAGCCCCACAATCCCTGGGCCTCGAAGAAAATCAAATGGGCCACAACTCGTGCTCACGACGGGCTCAGAACTGCCCATTTAGCCCCTTCAACGGCACGCCCCCATAGGCCTTCAGCGGCACGCCCCAACGGCCTTCAGCGGCACGCCCCAACGCCCTTCAGCGGCACGCCCCTGATGCCCCTTCAGCGGCACGCCCCCATAGGCCTTCAGCGGCACGCCCCTGATGCCCCCTCAGCGACACGCCCCAATGGCCTTCAGCGGCACGCCCCAATGGCCTTCAACGGCAAGCCCCAACGGCCTTCAGCGGCGCGCCCCAATGGCTTTCAACGGCACTCCCCAATGCCCTTCAGCGGCACGCCCTCAGGCCCCTTCAGCGGCACGCCCTTTGGGCTCTTCAACGGCACGCTTGCCGTGTCTTCCAGCGGCACGCCCTTTTGGCCCTCTCAGCGACACGCTTGTTTAGCCCGCCAGCGACACAACGTTCAGGCATTTCAATGGCATGTCCGGCAAACCAAATCTCGTGCCCATGCCCTACAGATCTTTGGCGCGCAGTGGGCTGTCCGAGGTGTCGGCCGGAGGTTGGGCCACGCAGGCTACTCCCCTGACATCAAGGACGGGGGAAGTCAAACCCCATCATGACTGGTCGCTTCCCGCTTTCGACTGCCGTGTTCGAACGCTCCCGCCGTGTGGGGTATAAAAACCCCTCTTCTTCGGAGCACAAAAAAAAGGAGAAAAAAGAAGGGGGGGAACAGAAGCACACACAGACAGACAGAGAGAGGGGGAGACAAAGAAGAGAAGAAGAGAGACAAAGAAGAGAAGAAGAAAAAAGGAAGAAGAAGAGGAGGGGAGGTTCTTGCTTCCCCCTGCTGCTCCGTCCACCGCCGTCCGTGCGAAGAGGAGGAGAAGAAGAAGAAGAGAAGAAGAGGGAGGCCCTCCGGCGACCACCGACGAGTGAGAGAGAGTAAGGGAGAGCGAGAGAAAGAGAGATGTAGCAGTGGGAGTGGGGAAGGGCAGGGAGCCGTCGCCCCTATTCGACCCCAAACTCCCCCATTTTTCACCTCCTTTTCTTTCCCCCCTTCTTCCACCGCTTGTATTTTGAACTCCGGTGTTTTTGAGGTGTACATGGCCGGTTATGGCCTTTTCTCTTCATGAATGGAAATTTCCCCCTTCTTGGGTTTCTTGCTATCGTGTTCGATTTATGCCTGGAAGTGTGCGTTTCAACCATTCTTCCTCCTCCTTCCGACGGTTTGGCCCCCAGTGGGGACCCTTCTTCCCCTCCGTCATGGCCCTTGTCATGGGGTCCCTGACCTTCAACCTCACCTACTTGCCTGAAAAGGGGGAGGCCCCTCTTCTTCTCCTGAACGCCCAGCCACCGACATTGTCCCTGGCCCTTTCCTCTTTGGCTCCATCACACTTAGGGAGTCTTTGGCCCAGCCCCTCCAGTCCTTAGGCAATATACCTTGCTCAGTCCTCCACCGGTCCACCCCTATCCCGGTGCAGCCTCCCCAGCTCCCAGCGGTACGCCCTGGCTAAGCCCTTCACCGGCACACCCCATTGAGCCCTTCGCCGGCACACCCCCATTGGGCCCTCGCCGGTGCACTCTTCAACACCCTTCTCCAGCACGGCCTTGGCTGCCCTCCCCCGGCACGCCTATGATAGCCCTCGCCGGTACGCCCCCTTTGGGCCTTCCCCGGCACGGCCTTAATGGCCTTCACCGGCACACCTTTGGCCTCCCTGGCCCGACATGCCCCTGAGTAGTTCTAGAGGTTTTTCCCCCCTTTACCCATCGTTGTTTTCAGGTTTTTCGAGGCTCTATTAAAGGTGCTGCCGCCTTCGGGTGCCCACCTCCAGTTGTCGGGTTCCGCCACTCCATGTGGGCGTATTCCCTTTATCCCCCTTACGCTCGGGTCAAGGGGAGATGCTGCCGAATTCTCGTTAGAAATAATAACACGTTGAAGAGACAAAAGGAAGCAACAAACAAATATAATAATAACATACCAAAAGATAAAAAGAAACAACGAACGAATGGAACAATCGGCGATAGGACATTCTAACCGGAATAAGGGACTGCGGATAACATGAGAAGAATTGGATTAAACGACTATGTGGTAAATTAAACGCTCAATCTGTAAAGCAAAGGTTGGGGGAAGAAGGAGAAAAGATTTGTATAAAACTACATAAAAATCAAAGGAAAGAAAAAAAGAAAAGCCTTAAAAGAGGTAAAGGAGGAGTGGGCCTTCACCGGTACACATATTCCAGCCTTCGCCGGTACACCCTACCAACCTCCCACGGCACACTCCTCTACTTCCTTGAACCTCTCCGGTACACTCACAGCTACCTTCCCCGGTACACCTTCTACCCTCCTTGGCCGGCACACCTCCCACCCATCTTCCTTCAGCGGCACGCTCCTTTTGGAGCGTCTTCACCGGCACGCCACCCTTCTTACTTCACCGGTGCACTGCCCATGGCCTTCCCCGGCACACTCCATGCCACCTTCGCCGGCACGCTGCCTACAACCTTCACTGGCACGCTCCTGCAGTCCTCTTTTGGCCCTTCAGCGGTCAACTCTCTCCCCAGAGGTATGCGTGTAATATATAATATATAATAATAATAATAATAATAGTAACAAATCAATAAAAATCACGATGACTAAATAAATTTGGATATATATATAAAATAAACAAAAATTATGAAATAATAATAACAGTGGTGAGAGAAATTTCTAATAATAATAATAATAAACAGCATGGATAAATCATTCAGGATAAATACATAAAAGGGAAATAAGCAATAGAAAGAATACATATATATAATTAGAAGCCCATATAAAAGAAACGGTAAAATCTACATTACAGCCCCGTCTCTCCTGTGACATGGTGGTGAAGGGAATAACAATGCTGCCCCTGCGGGTCGGGCCTGAGTCGCGGGGACTGCCTCAATGCGGCCACGACCCGACCTCGCCTCGAGCTGACATTCTGATTAGACCGGACCCGTCTCTCAAGACCGGACCCTTTGCGAGCCATCATTAAAATTGCTGCGCGTTCGGCAGACATTTGAACGGATTCATCCCGGCTTCCACCGCATTTCTATCACGGACCTTCGTCCGAACATGAAAAAGGTCCACGAGTGACCAATATAGCCTGTGGCCCGTATCCCGATGCGGATCTCAATGTGATTTACTCATGTTTCTTTCTTGCGCGGTTAGTATTAGTCCTTTCGGCCGCAGGGCCCCTAATTTCAGTAATTAATCAAGGGTGTTCCCTCGTACGGGGGATGTAAATGACGTCGTGACCTTTACGGCACGACGGGATCAGGTCCCGACACGAACCACACAATCGTCTGACGAAGTCAGGTCGAGCGCACCATGGGCTCTTCGGAGCCCGAATAAGTTGTCACTCCGGTGACTGGCATGCCCACGCACTTAATAAACCAATAAACGATCGACGATCGCCAACCGGTCGAAAAGTGCGTCCACATTCCCTCTTACGCCTAGGCTACAGCCGATGTATATGTCCTCAAAGACGGCTCAACATATGACATGGCACACCGAAAGAGCACGCCGTGCCGATGATATAATCAGTCATCCTACCGATGGTGAAGCTTGGACTCACTTCAGTCGTACTCATCTTGCTTTCTCAAAGAAGCCACGTAATGTTAGGTTGGGTTTATGCACAGATGGTTTTAATCTATTCGGTGGTTCAGTGGCATCTTACTCTTGTTGGCCACTGTTTATGACACCGTACAACCTTCCGCCGAACATATGCATGAAGCGAGAAAATCTATTTTTATCCTTAGTAATTCCAGGTCTAAAAAGTCTGACAAAAAATTTGGACATATATCTCAGACCGCTGATTGATGAGCTGAAATTTTTATGGACTGATGGAGTTATTACTTATGATGCATGTAGGAAGTAAAATTTTATTATGAAGGCTGCACTGATGTGTATTTATAATAAGTGACTTCCCTGTATATGGAATGCTATCTGGTTGGAGCATACATGGGAGGTTAGCATGTCCTTACTGTATGGAATATACTAAATCATTTGTATTGAAACATGGTGGAAAAGCATGCTAGTTAGATTGCCATCGGCGGTTTCTACCAAGTGACCATCCTTTCTGAAGGCAAATGGACTCATTTCAGAGAAACACTATTTAAATGGATGAAGCAGATTTACAACGAGTATCTAGTCGACATATGGCGACTGATAACGTGAAAGTTCGTCGTTTAAAACACGTGTATAACAATCTTAAAACCGAACTCGCACAAAATGATCAAAAGAGAACGTAGTACTATGGCAAGCACGGGTCGAATCCACAGGGAAGAAAAGATTTTTAGAGTTAAAAACCTTAGAGTCCTTTGAAAAAACACTTGTGATTTGGCTTTGCTTAAAGAAAATAGTGAAATGAAGAACAAACCAAACACTTAATTAAAACACCTATGATTATGCGCCTATGCTATAGAAATTAATTGCATGAAGTGAAAAGAAGAGATAGAAGAAGGGGGTAGAGATGGAAGAAGATCAAGAACTAGATCAAAAGAACAACTCTCTTCATTAACTTAAAAGAAAGAGTACATGAAGTGCAAGATAAGCTTACAACAAAGAGGTGACAAAATTACAATGAAGTAACATAACACAAAAGTAATAATAAAAAGAGGGGCATGAGATGTGAAGATAGTAGTAGCAATGGAGATGACGCCGTCATCTCCTCCTCGCCGAGCCTTGGAGAGGATCGCTCCGCCTTGAAAGAGATTGCCGTGGAAAGTGATGGATGAAGAAGCCGTCGTCGTCCACGTCACGAGCATTGGAACATCGCCCATCTTGTGTGCACACCGCCATGAAAGGAGAGTTGTGGAGGATAAACTTTGGAGAGAAATATAGAGAGGAATATGGAAGGGTTTGTGTGGAGATGAAGAAGGAAGAAGATGAGAGAGTGAAATAGTAGAAAAATAAATATAACTCGTAAACTAAGAAGAATTGAAGGAAGTGATAGAAGAAGAAAATCTAGATCTACAAGAGAGGAAGAACTTTAATGAAGAACTCAGAGAGAAATAAAGAAGAGAAGGGCTTCAAAACTGAGGAATAACAGAAACTAGAACCTCGGAAGAACAGTGAAATCACAGGACAGTAAGTTGAAAAACGAGAAATAACTTTCAAACCAGAAAGAATTAGAAGATGATGTAGAAGGAGTTGTAGAAAACTTAAAAACAAAGAACTTTCATGAAGACAGTAAGAGACGAACATGAATAGAAGGGGGAGAAATATGGGAAAGAACAGAGAGAAACATGGGTTTACAGATGAACAGGACAACACAGTGAAAAATATGAAATAGCTTAAAAACTAGAAAGAACTAGAAGATGCTCCAGAAGAAGAAGTTGTAGAGAACTTTAAAAAAAAGAACTTTGATGAAGAGTGCGTGAGCTGAAAACGAACTTACAAGGGATAACTCTGAGGCCTAAGGTTGGGAGAGAAATTGCCAAAAGAAGAACACCCTTCTCCTTCTTGTCATGGGCTATTTATAGGAAACGTTGGGTAGATGGAGGTTGGAGATTGTATCAAAGGAGATGGATGGATGGGATTTAAGTAGAATATGATACATGGGGAAGAGAAAAAGTAGGTGAGTACACCCTCCTTGGGCTTTGGACAACCCCCTTCCCAAGACTCATCATTCCTCTCCTTTATTTTAAACTTTGAATTCAATTCTCCCTCCAACCGAAATATGTGTTTCTTTTACTCAATTTTAAACTTTTAAAATTTCTTTTCCCTCCAATCAAAATATGTACTTTTGACTTGGTCAACATGGTGGTGACAGTTTTGCCCCCGGCTTCTTTTGTAATTGCCTTCGGTGTCCTACACACACATAATTGCACTTTAGTCCATAAAAATTACCATAATGTGCACATAAATCTTTAATGCTCATGATTATGCAATGGAGAATTAATACTCATGACCCTCAACTTTAATTTATTATTAAATAAGATAATCGAATTAATCAATTTACGTGAAAGCACCAATTTAAATGCGGAGTTGAGGTTAACTATGAAATATGCATAATTGCCTAATTATATGCACATAAAATGGTGTATATGTAATGAATTGTCATAAGAAATGGACACTTATCACACCCCCCAACTTACTCATTGCTAGTCCCTTAGCAATGTAAACAATTAGAAAATTAGGACTAGCAAACACTCATGTGTCACAGTTCATGGCAAGAACATTATGCGTAATGATTTAGACTTTGGAGTATTACAAGTTCAAGTAGAATATATTCGGTATAAATTTCATCAGTCCATGTGTTTAGACCTTTCCTCAGGATACACTCAAAATTAAATATCTCTTTGTGTATGAGTGATATAACTTGACTAATGACTACCAAACAGTCTAGATGAATGAGTCTTCTACCTTTCACTTAAAGATGATTTTTAATTCTGCCCACATCTTGAATTAAGCTTCTCGAATTACAGGTAGCTTCACTCTGCCTGTTTATTCTCTTTTTTTTTTGACACACGGTGCTGCACATCCCTTTGCCGTTTGACGCGAACCTCAACTCTTGCCTTAGGAGAAGCAGGCCCGGTTACTAAGTTCAGGGGCATTTTCCATGTATTTTTTTTCTTCTTTTGGCAGGTAGCTTTTTCCGCACGATTACTTTCACCGAATGGACATAATATCCATCATCACCTAAGTGTCCAGCAAAATTCCCATCATCCTAATGTTTGTCATCCACCAATCTTGTTATTGTGCAATTGTGTGCAAGTTCAATAGAATTTTCAAGTGTATTCTAAGGAAAAGGCTAAAGACATAACCAATTAATTCATCCCTTTAACTTGCAACTTTCACGAGTAAGACTCTAAGTCCTATCATTTTAAGAAAAGTTTCTCATCATGAAATATGAACATGAAACACTTGTTAGGAATGTGGTGAAATGTTACAATTATTTTGAGAAAATTAGAGCTCAAGCTACCCCCCAACTTAGGTGACATTGTCCCTAATGACATGAATAAGATATAAAGCCATAAAAAGTAGAGGGAAGGATAGATACGACCTGAGAGAGAGATGCCGTCGTCAAAGAAATATTACTCCATGCTCCATGCTCCGTAAACAAAAGAAGAAAATCAATCACAAATTTTTTTTTTTGAAAAGAGACAGGATAATTGGCTTGCCTCCCAAGAAGCGCTAAGTTTAACGTCTTCAGCCAGACGCAATGTAGCTCACAATGGGTCACTCAGCCTGAGAGAGTCCTCCTGCAGCATTGGAAGATTTTCAATGTAAGGTTTCAAACGTTGACCATTGACAGTGAAAGTTTGACCAGTTTTAGGATCAAGAATTGTTATTGCACCATGGTCAAATATTTTAACTACCACATATGGTCCATCCCATCGAGATTTCAATTTGCCAGGGAATAATCGCAGTCCAGAGTTAAAAAGCCAGACCTTTTGGTTGATTTGAAAAGTTTTTCGTGAAATGTGTTTATCATGGAATGCTTTAGTCTGGGCTTTATAAATCCTAGAGTTCTCATAGGCCTCATTGCGAAGTTCCTCTAACTCATTCAGTTGAAGGGCTCTATGAGAACTAGCATGTGCTGAATCAAGATTGAATTGCTTGATTGCCCAATAGGCCCTATGTTCCAAATCGACTAGCAAATGACATGGCTTTCCAAAAATGAGCCTATAAGGGGACATGCCAATGGGAGTTTTGTAGGCAGTCCGATAGGCCCATAAAGCATCATCTAATCTTTCTGACCAATCTTTCCTATCAGGCCTAACAGACTTTTACAAAATGTTCTTGATCTCCCTATTAGAAACCTCCACCTGGCCACTAGTCTGGGGATGGTAGGGGGTAGCAATCTTATGTGTTATCCCATACTTCCTAAGCAAAGTCCGGAATTGAGAATGGATGAAATGTGAACCCCCATCACTAATGATAGCCCTAGGATACCCAAACCGAGAGAAAATGTTCTTACGAACAAATTTCATGACAATTTTGTGATCATTAGTCCTTATGGCTATAGCTTCTATCCACTTAGACACGTAATCCACCGCCACCAAAATGTACTCATAACCAAAAGATGGTGGAAACGGTCCCATGAAGTCAATTCCCCATACATCGAAAATTTCCACAACCAGGATAGGGTTTAAAGGCATCATGTCCCTGCGTGACATGTTTCCTATGTTGTGTCCCTGTGATTTTGATGATAGCAAACACTATAAGTCATTTGAATGCATACAATTCTGTTTGTGGTGCATATGAATGTTTCATTGAAAATCTTATCTGAATTATTGCTGCATTTAAATATGGCTGTGTGGTGTGTGCTTTGGCGCATTTCATTATTGCTGATGCATTTCATAATTGATTGTTATCTGGATTGCTTGTTATCTGGATATCTTGATGTCAGTCTGTTCAATGGGTCGACCCCCCTTCCAGATGGGTCGACCCCCCAAGTCTATACAACGCCAATCTGTTCATGCATCATATCTCAAGTCTACACACTGCATTTTAGGCAAAGTCTGCATATTGGTAGAGTCTGTACATTGCCTTCAAAGCCTTCCAAGTGTGTACATCGGTCTGTTGAAAACTCAAGTCTGTACAGCGCCCAGGTTCCTGCATTTCAGGCGAAGTCCATACATTGGGCCCTTCATCAAAGTCCATACAGTGCACTGTTCATCAAGTCCATACATTGCATAATGTTCGTCAAGTCAATACATTGCACTGTAGATGCATCGAAGGGAAGTATGCACATCGGACTGTTCATGAGAAGTCTATACATTGGAAGTGTGTACATTGTTCAGCTGCCTTGATCAAGTCTGTACAGCTAGCAGCGTTTCTTGCCTCAAGCCATTCTCCAAGTCTGTACATCATTCTGTTGAAACCTCAAGTCTGTACAGCGAGCAGCGTCCTTGTGTTTCAAGCCATTCGCCAAGTCTATACAATGGCTTCGGCACGCCAAGTCTATACAATGGCTTTGGCACTCCAAGTCTGTACATCGCTTCAGGCACTCCTGTGCAAAGTCTATACATTGTATCTTTTACCTACGTTGCTCGAAACAAAGTCTATACACTGCTGGATGATCAAGTCTGAACATTGGCGGCTTTCCCTACGTTCTGGCCAAGTCTATACATTCATACCTTTCCCTACGTTCTGGCCAAGTCTACACAACGCTTGCCTGACTTCTGTTTCAAGTCTATACATTCGTTTCTAAGGCAAAGTCTACACATTGGCTCAGGGTCTTCAAGTCTGTACAGAGTTCAAAGCCTATACATTGTTCACTCAGCTTCTTCATGTCTATACAGAGTCTTCATCTTCTGAAGTCTGTACATTCGTTTGGGAAGTCTATACATTCATTCATATGAAGCTTCATCAAGTCTGTACAACGCTGCTTTGTCAAAGTCTGTACATCGCAGCTGTGTTGAAGTCTGTACAGCCAATCTCTTGCCAAAGTCTATACATCGTGAATCTTCAAGTCTGTACAGACTTTGCTTGTTCAAGTCTGTACACGGTTCAGTTGTTTTGGCATGTGAAGTCTATACATCCGATTGCCTTTGCATTGCTCAAAGTATGTACAGCCAATGCACTCAAGTGAAGTCTATACATTGACTGTTCATTCATCCTTCGAAGTCTATACATCCACAGTGATCTTCAAAGTCGAACATCCGTTCACTTCACTCAAGTCTATACATCCACAGTGGAACGCCAAGTCTGTACATTGGCCTCAAGCTTCACAAGTCTACACATTGTCTTCGGCTTCAAAGTCTGTACAGTGGGTCAACCTGCCAAGTCTATACATTGGACTCTGTTTCGCAAAGTCTATACATTGGACTGTGCTTCGCCAAGCCTATACATTGGGTTCGGCTCTGCAAGTCTGTACACTGGTCCTCAGATGTTCCAAGTCTATACATTGGCGTACTGTTCATGCATCAGTTATCAAAGTCTATACATCGCTGATTGGGCTAAAGTCTGTACAGTCGTTTGGAAAGTCTATACTTTGTGAAGTCTGCACATTGGCTTCTCATTTGCATCAGAGTCTATACACTGGTTCAAGCTGCAAGTCTATACATTGGCGATTGGGCATCCAAGTCTAGACATTGATTTACTATTCAAGCCTTGATTCGAAGTCTGTACATCCGATCGTCTCAGTCAGCGTCTCATGCTTTCAAGTATATACATTGGCATATGCATTCACATGTAAAGTCTATACAGCATCTGCGTCTCATTCAGCGTCTCTCTCAAGTCTATACAATGTTGCATTGCATATGAAGTCTATACAGCCTGTGGCTTGTACATCGACTGAACGTTCTTCAGCAGAGTATATACTCTTCAGAGGTTAAGTCTGAACATCCATCCTTGTAGACTGTACACACTTCAGCACATGTTCATCCCCTTCAAAACGAAGTCTATTCACTCGTTTCCAAAGCTTCAACTCTATACACTCGATATCAAGCTTCAAGTCTATACACTCTATACTTCACACGAAGTCTGTACACTCAGTTAACCTTCAAGTCTATACACTCAAGCTGCATCATGGCTGTACACACTTTGTTAAACAGCCTGAACCAAGTCTATACATCATCTAATATCTTCTTATGACTGTGTGACAGGTACTGCTCGTGAAGCCTATGAAGTGCACGTGATCCGAGGTTGCCACCTGGCACGTGATCCGATGATAACGCCCTAAATGTTGCAGCTATAAATACCGGCCGCCTCCATCTGAAAAAAAAATAGAAAAGCGAGAACAGTGAAGAGAAAAAGAGATCGAGATCAGAAAGAAAGAGAGTGATCGATATAGAAGAAGAGAGTTGCAGAGAGGCAGTGAGCAGAAGCAGAAGAAGAAGAAGAAGAAGAAAGAAGAAGAGAAAAGAAAAGCTAGAGAGAGCCTGCGAAAGAGAAGAAGAAGAAGAAAGAAGAAGAGAAAAGAAAAGCTAGAGAGAGCCTGCGAAAGAGAAGAAAAAGAAGAGTGAGAAGAAGAGAGAGCTAGAGTGATAGAAGCTTCAACTGAAGATCTGTTCCTACTGGGCCGTGGATCAAATCCAGGCCAGCCAGCTCCTGCGAGAGCCACAGTCTGAGTTTACTTTTTCCAGCTTTCTGTTGCTGCGTTTTTGTTTTTCTTTTCAACTATTCACTAGTTGTTCTTCCGATTCTCTTGTGTGAGGTCGGGTTCCCTCCGGTGTGGAGGAAGAGAGACTTGCGTCTCTGGTTGCCTTTGACTGGGAGTCATCGGTTGTTTCCCTCCGGTTTGGAGGAAGGGAGGATGGGTCCTCCGGTTCTGGGCTTGGAGGTTTCGAGTCCAGGGGTCCCTCCGGTTGGGAGGAAGAGAGGTCCGAGACCTCTAGTTTGCAGGTGACTTGGTGTCACTTGTGCTTCCCTCTGGGTTTCAGAGGAAGAGAGACTTGGGTCTCTAGGTTCCCCTCTGGTTTGGAGGAAGGGAGGATTGGTCCTCCGGTTCTAGTCTTGTGGGTTGCAAGACTAGGTGTTCCCTCCGGTTTGGAGGAAGAGAGACTGTGCGTCTCTGGTTTCCAAGTGGCTGGGAGTCACTTGGGGTGTCCCTCCGGTTGGGAGGAAGAGGGGAGGCTGTTCCCCTGGTCAAGCTGTGTGGCAGCATCTTGTTCGCAGACTGAGTCTGCAGTTTTCTAGCCTGTGCTAGTGGAAGCCTCACTCCGGTTGGGAGTGAGGGGTGGACGTAGGTCTTTGGACCGAACCACCTAAAAAATCTCTTGAGCAGTGGTTTGTCTGTGTGTTTGCTTCCGCTAGATGATTGATTAGGAGCGCTCCAAGTGTCTCTTCATATGTTCAATTGAATTAGTTTTTATTCTGGATTTGTGTTTAGCTTCTGAGTTTAATTTTAATTGGGCGATATTTCTAGCAGGATACATTCACCCCCCTCTGTATCCTGGGCTTGCACCCTATCAATTGGTATCAGGGCGGTTCTCTGATTGATCAGATCCAATGATCTGCAGAGGATCCTGTTGTCCCTTGGTGCATTTCTGAATTTACTCTCTGCTGCATAAATCTACTTGCCGATTTAATTCATGGGTTCTCCACCGGTTTACAATGGTTCTAACTTTAATTCATGGGTTAGCAGTCTACATAATTATGTGGAATTGATGGATCCGGATCTGTGGAAGTTAATTTCACGTGGTCCTCACAGACTGCCAAAGGAAGAGTCCAAATGGACTAAAAGTGACAGATCAAGAAATAAAGAGAATCAGAAAGTTTTGAGATTAATGAAAGAAGCTACTGACAAGGCTCTACATTCTTGTTTTTATGACTGCAGGTCCGCAAAGGACATTCTGGATCAGTTGAAGCTAGCTCAGAGGATGAATGAGGACAGCTGCCTGATGGCTGATAAGAGCGACCATAGCACTGATCAAGATAAATTTGAAGATGCTGAAGAGGTAATCAATCTTTTCGATAGTTTCACTTTAGATGACTGGGAAGATGCCTATGCTAATATGTTAAACTCCTATGAAAAATTGAGGAAGAAGAATAAAAGTCTGATAAAGAAGTTAACAAGTCTAGGGGATCCTATTTCTGGAACTGAAAATCTTGAAAATCCTGAAATTCTGAAAACTGAAAATGAGATACTCAGAAGACAAGTGTCGAAACTAGATGGAATCCAATCAGAACTTGATCATGTTAAATCTGAAAACACTAAACTCAGATAACAATGTCAAGAATCTGAACAAAAACTAATCAGTCTTGAGAATGAAAACAAATTGATCAATGAAGAGTTCAAGGCTGTTAGTGTTGCGAACTTAAAATTTCAGGAAAACTTTGAAAACTGTAAATCAGAATATCCAAGTTTCCTAACTGATGTTTTGTTTGATGATGATAAACTTGAGCAGGAGAACACTAGTCTAAAGGAGTAAATTGAGAAACTAAAATAGTTGAACTCCACCATGTCAGAGAGATTGCTGACATTTGAAAAAGGAAAATATGTTGATGAAAATCAAAATGAGCTCAAACTGAAATCAGAAATTGATACCCTTAAAACTTTGAATGATGTGATGCATCAACAAATTCTGGTCTGTGAAGAAGATATAGTCAACTATGAACATCAGGTCTCTTCTCTTCAATCTGAAATAAATGATCTGAACAATACTTTGTCAAAATTCGTAAGTGGGCAGAAAAACCTAGACAAGCTACTAGGTGTAAAAATCAACACTAGGAAGGAAGGGCTGGGCTACAATAATGCTAACAAGAAAGAATTTCAGAGCAAGTTGATGACATCTTTTGTAAAAGCTTCAAATGTAGCCACCACTTCAAAAGATAAACAGCCCATTGTTCAGAAAACCGAAAAACAGAACAAAAATCAGAAAAAGATTGGAAAACAGAAAATAAATAAAAAGGGTTCACTAGGGCATGTTGATCACAATTCTCACACACATTCACATGCATCTAAAAAGATAATGTCATGCCATTATTGTCATAAATTTGGTCATCTGATGCATGAATGTAAATTGATGGAGAAGGATGATATGACTGCTAGGAAACTTCATGATAGAAATCCTTCAATTCAGAAAAAGAAAATTGAATGTTTCCACTGTGGTAAATTAGGACACACAATTGCACAGTGCTGGTTTGCAAGTGATAAGGAAAAATCACATTCATATCATGCTAAATTTCATGCAAACAGTCATGCTGTTAACAAGAACAAATTTGATTCAATAAACCAGCATATGACATGCTTCAATTGTGGAAAATTGGGTCATAAGAGATCCGAATGCTGGCTGAGGGCTGGTGGAAGAAATTCTAACTCATGTCTTCACTGTGGCAAGATGGGCCACACTGCAGCCCAATGTTGGCATGCTCAGGGAAGGAAGTTTAACTATAAATCTGGTAAATTCCCAGTCAATAGAAACATTTCTGGTAGAAATGGATTTGTGTTTGAAAGGAAAACACTTACATGTTTTGAATGTGGGAAGCCAGGCCATAGAGCTGCTGACTGTTGGCTGGCTTATTTTGGTAAACAGAATTTTAATTCTGTTAACAGAAATTTTCATGCATATGCACATAGAAATCATGCTAATAAGAATGTGCATAAATCAAATCTGAAATCTGCTCCATCTTGCTATTATTGTGGTACATTAGGTCATTCAATGAATAATTTCCATTTGATGAGATCTGATGACCTACATGCTAAGAGGTTGTTTAGAACACCTGCCAAAGGTGTCACTATTAACCATGCAGGGCCCAAGACAGTTTGGGTACCTGCCCATGCAACATAGTGTGCTAACTTGCAGGTGTGCCTTGGAAGCTGAAGAATAAAAAAAAGGGGGGGAAATAAACCAAGGCACCCAAGTTGATAAAACCCCATTCAGGTAAATTCTTCACATCTGTTCAAATGAAATTTATGGTTGATCTGATAAGTCATAGTTTCATGCATACATGCTTTTTGTTTGGTTTGACTCTTGCATTGAGCTTTGTGGGCTTTCTTGTTTGTACTTTGAGCTGAGTGCATATATGAGTATTGCATAATCATGCACTTGACACACAATCATTGAAAATCTGATGCATATAGGACTGTTGGTATTGCATTGTCATGCATGACCACTTTGGTATATCAAATGGTAAGCTACTAAAGGGCAGAGGAAATCTGTCTGAGGTTCTTACTTTGTGTGAGATGATCTTTTAGACCAAGTTCTCCGCCAAGTACCAAGGGTCAAATTTGCATATTAGAGAATGTCTGCATCTTCATGTGAATATTTTGCTTCATGCCCGTGCATACATGTAGTTAATTGCATTGCATTTCATTACATTGAAAATGCCAAAAAGATAGATTGAATGCATACATTTAGGGGGAGCATTATTCTTACTCTTGAAATCACACAACTGTTTTTAGATTTACTGCATAGCATGTTAAATCTGTTGTTGCATAGTCATTCATCATCTGCATTGTCTTCATGACATATAAGATGATTTATTATTTTTAGTTAAAGGGAGTCATAGCATAGCATATCACTTATTTTTGAAAAATCAAAAAAAGGGGGGAAGGTAGTGTCTCACTGCATATAGATAGGGGGAGCATGCTTAATCCGTTCAGTTGTGTTTTTATCTGAACTCTTCCTATCCACCTACTTGATTCATCTTGTCAATTCTATAGTGTCAGTGATTCCATCATGAAAGTGGTATCAAATGATCTTTCTTGACTGCTTCTGAAGTTGTTCAAAATCTGAATTCATACCTTATAGGTATCTGTCTGTCTCTCCTAAATCTGCTGAAGGAGAGCTTCACTTCTATTCAGTCATCCTTGAACTTCTATGCTCAAGAGCAGCTCCTTTGCTACAATTTTTCAGAATCCATGCTGTCTGTTGAATATTCTCACTTGAATTACTAAGCTGAGATATGAAGTAAATCTTCAGCCTGAATACTACTTCATAAAAGTTAAAACATCTTCAATGAGGAACCTTCCATTATACATGCTTAAGAACATTTGTTAACTGGAACTGGTTTAAGTCTTATGTACTCTTGTTTGGTCACAAGGAACTTGAAAATATCTGTTTCAACCTCTTAATAAACTTTAACTGTCTGCTTCATGTAAATTCATGTAAGACTTTCTGAAATCTGAAAAGTTGATATCCATGTCTACGCTGACTGAGATATATAGTGTATGTGGTTGTTCCTAAACATCTAATTTGTTCTGAATCCATTTTGAGTAAAAGTATGGACAGAGCAATGACTGTGGTTACTGAGAAACCTGTCCAAAGGATTGAGTCATGAAGTACCATGGTTAACTCTGTTTAAAGAGATGATTGAAAATTATTGTGAAAATATGGCAGAGCAATGGCATAGTTGTATTGAGTAACTGGGGATTCTGGCCTCTGATCAAGGTGTATCCTCATGCCAAAGATACTTTTAATGCTACCTCTGTTCTCTAAAATGGAAGAAGCAATACGGTTGTCACACTGAGTAACTGGGGATTCTGGCCTCTGATCAAGGTGTTTCCCCACGCCAAAAGGTGCTGATGAACCAAAATTGTTCATTAAAAAAAAATTGAATTTGTGTAAATCAATTTCTGAAAGAACAATTAAAATTCAGGTGCATTCACTTATGTTTCTGTTAAAGCTGTCATGGAAAGTAAACTAAGTAAGATGGAAGTTGGTTGAACTAGAATCTTATATGAGCTTGTAGTTCCTTTTTATTAAGAGTTGGTTCAGATATGAGTACAATTTCTCTTTGAAAAATTTAGATTTACATCATTCTTAAACCACATCTGACAATCAAGGTTTCATAAGCTTCTATAATGGAGGAATCTAGAACTTAAAATTATGCTCTATGAAGTTGGTATCTTGCTGAAAAGTTCAATATCTCAATTATCACTAATTATTGAATCTGCTCATCCTATGGATCTTTATCACTGTGTTTTGATTCAGACTGGTTGTCATCCTTGCAGTGTGCTAATGAAAACTTGTCTTTCTCACTTATTCACTGTGATTACAGTCTGTGTTTTGCTGATAGATGCTCATCACTTCACTATATCAATTGGCTTCACTCCATCTAATCAGGGGGAGCTTCCATGTCATGATTCCTTAAAGGGGAGATCTAGTTAGCATTCTTGAGTGTCCCTGTACTTTTGTTGACATTCTCCCTTCATCTCAATGGGTTTCATTCATCAAAACGTTTTCTGATAAGAGGGAGCTTAGTCAAAGGAGGAGTTTTTAATTCACTCATATTATGCAGTCTTATTCTTTCCTCTTCAATTCATGTCTTTTTGCTGAAGTCAAAGGGGGAGAAATATTTGATCAAGTCAGTATGACTCATAGAGTACTCATAGTGTTGCCATCATCAAAAAGGGAGAGATTGTTGTGTCCCTATGATTTTGATGATAGCAAACACTATAAGTCATTTGAATGCATACAATTCTGTTTGTGGTGCATATGAATGTTTCATTGAAAATCTTATCTGAAGTATTGCTGCATTTAAATATGGCTGTGTGGTGTGTGCTTCGGTGCATTTCATTATTGCTGATGCATTTCATAATTGATTGTTATCTAGATTGCTTGTTATCTGGATATCTTGATGTCAGTCTGTTCAATGGGTCGACCCCCCTTCCAGATGGGTCGACCCCCCAAGTCTATACAATGCCAATCTATTCATGCATCATATCTCAAGTCTACACACTGCATTTTAGGCAAAGTCTGCATATTGGTAGAGTCTGTACTTTGCCTTCAAAGCCTTCCAAGTGTGTACATCGGTCTGTTGAAAACTCAAGTCTGTACAGCGCCCAGGTTCCTGCATTTCAGGCGAAGTCCATACATTGGGCCCTTCATCAAAGTCCATACAGTGCACTGTTCATCAAGTCCATACATTGCATAATGTTCGTCAAGTCAATACATTGCACTGTAGATGCATCGAAGGGAAGTATGCACATCGGACTGTTCATGAGAAGTCTATACATTGGAAATGTGTACATTGTTCAGCTGCCTTGATCAAGTCTGTACAGCTAGCAGCGTCCTTGTGTTTCAAGCCATTCGCCAAGTCTATACAATGGCTTCGGCACGCCAAGTCTATACAATGGCTTTGGCACTCCAAGTCTGTACATCGCTTCAGGCACTCCTGTGCAAAGTCTATACATTGTATCTTTTACCTACGTTGCTCGAAACAAAGTCTATACACTGCTGGATGATCAAGTTTGAACATTGGCGGCTTTCCCTACGTTCTGGCCAAGTCTATACATTCATACCTTTCCCTACGTTCTGGCCAAGTCTACACAATCCTTGCTTGACTTCTGTTTCAAGTCTATACATTCGTTTCTAAGTCTACACATTGGCTCAGGGTCTTCAAGTCTGTACAGAGTTCAAAGCCTATACATTGTTCACTCAGCTTCTTCATGTCTATACAGAGTCTTCATCTTCTGAAGTTTGTACATTCGTTTGGGAAGTCTATACATTCATTCATCTGAAGCTTCATCAAGTCTGTACAACGCTGCTTTGTCAAAGCCTGTACATCGCAGCTGTGTTGAAGTCTGTACAGCCAATCTCTTGCCAAAGTCTATACATCGTGAATCTTCAAGTCTGTACAGACTTTGCTTGTTCAAATCTGTACACAGTTCAGTTGTTTTGGCATGTGAAGTCTATACATCCGATTGCCTTTGCATTGCTCAAAGTATGTATAGCCAATGCACTCAAGTGAAGTCTATACATTGACTGTTCATTCATCCTTCGAAGTCTATACATCCATCAGTGAACCTTCAAAGTCTGAACATCCGTTCACTTCACTCAAGTCTATACATCCACAGTGGAACGCCAAGTCTGTACATTGGCCTCAAGCTTCACAAGTCTACACATTGTCTTCGGCTTCAAAGTCTGTACAGTGGGTCAACCTGCCAAGTCTATACATTGGACTCTATTTCGCAAAGTCTATACATTGGATTGTGCTTCGCCAAGCCTATACATTGGGTTCGGCTCTGCAAGTCTGTACACTGGTCCTCAGATGTTCCAAGTCTATACATTGGCGTACTGTTCATGCATCAGTTATCAAAGTCTATACATCGCTGATTGGGCTAAAGTCTGTACAGTCGTTTGGAAAGTCTATACTTTGTGAAGTCTGCACATTGGCTTCTCATTTGCATCAGAGTCTATACACTGGTTCAAGCTGCAAGTCTATACATTGGCGATTGGGCATCCAAGTCTAGACATTGATTTACTATTCAAGCCTTGATTCGAAGTCTGTACATCCGATCGTCTCAGTCAGCGTCTCATGCTTTCAAGTATATACATTGGCATATGCATTCACATGTAAAGTCTATACAGCATCTGCGTCTCATTCAACGTCTCTCTCAAGTCTATACAATGTTGCATTGCATATGAAGTCTATATAGCCTGTGGCTTGTACATCGACTGAACGTTCTTCAGCAGAGTATATACTCTTCATAGGTTAAGTCTGAACATCCATCCTTGTAGACTGTACACACTTCAGCACATGTTCATCCCCTTCAAAACGAAGTCTATTCACTCGTTTCCAAAGCTTCAACTCTATACACTTGATATCAAGCTTCAAGTCTATACACTCTATACTTCACACGAAGTCTGTACACTCAGTTGACCTTCAAGTCTATACACTCAAGCTGCATCATGGCTGTACACACTTTGTTAAACAGCCTGAACCAAGTCTATACATCATCTGATATCTTCTTATGACTGTGTGACAGATACTGCTCGTGAAGCCTATGAAGTGCACGTGATCCGAGGTTGCCACCTGGCACGTGATCCGATGATAACGCCCTAAATGCTACAGCTACAAATACCAAGCCGCCTCCATCTGAAAAAAAAAACAGAAAAGCGAGAACAGTGAAGAGAAAAAGAGATCGAGATCAGAAAGAAAGAGAGTGATCGATATAGAAGAAGAGAGTTGCAGAGAGGCAGTAAGCAGAAGCAGAAGAAGAAGAAGAAGAAGAAAGAAGAAGAGAAAAGAAAAGCTAGAGAGAGCCTGCGAAAGAGAAGAAAAAGAAGAGTGAGAAGAAGAGAGAGCTAGAGTGATAGAAGCTTCAACTGAAGATCTATTCCTGCTGGGCCGTGGATCAAATCCAGGCCAGCCAGCTCCTGCGAGAGCCACAGTCTGAGTTTACTTTTTCCAGCTTTCTGTTGCTGCGTTTTTGTTTTTCTTTTCAACTATTCACTAGTTGTTCTTCCGATTCTCTTGTGTGAGGTCGGGTTCCCTCCGGTGTGGAGGAAGAGAGACTTGCGTCTCTGGTTGCCTTTGACTGGGAGTCATCGGTTGTTTCCCTCCGGTTTGGAGGAAGGGAGGATGGGTCCTCTGATTCTGGGCTTGTAGGTTTCGAGTCCAGGGGTCCCTCCGGTTGGGAGGAAGAGAGGTCCGAGACCTCTAGTTTGCAGGTGACTTGGTGTCACTTGTGCTTCCCTCTGGGTTTCAGAGGAAGAGAGACTTGGGTCTCTAGGTTCCCCTTCGGTTTGGAGGAAGGGAGGATTGGTCCTCCGGTTCTAGTCTTGTGGGTTGCAAGACTAGGTGTTCCCTCCGGTTTGGAGGAAGAGAGACTGTGCGTCTCTGGTTTCCAAGTGGCTGGGAGTCACTTGGGGTGTCCCTCCGGTTGGGAGGAAGAGGGGAGGCTGTTCCCCTGGTCAAGCTGTGTGGCAGCATCTTGTTCGCAGACTGAGTCTGCAGTTTGCTAGCCTGTGCTAGTGGAAGCCTCACTCCGGTTGGGAGTGAGGGGTGGACGTAGGTCTTTGGACCGAATCACCTAAAAAATCTCTTGAGCAGTGGTTTGTCTGTGTGTTTGCTTCTGCTAGATGATTGATTAGGAGCGCTCCAAGTGTCTCTTCATATGTTCAATTGAATTAGTTTTTATTCTGGATTTGTGTTTAGCTTCTGAGTATAATTTTAATTGGGCGATATTTCTAGCAGGATACATTCACCCCCCTCTGTATCCTGGGCTTGCACCCTATCATCCTACAGCCTGACAGCGCTCACAAGATTTATAAAATATGAATGCATCTTTGAATAATGTTGGCCAGTAGAACCCACTCTGCAAAACATTGGCTGCTATTTTCTTACCTGAAAAATGTCCCCCACAAGATAAGGTGTGACAAAATGTCAGAATGCTATGTTGCTCACTCTCAGGGACACACCTCCGAATGATTTGGTCTGGCTCTAAATGGAATAGCTCAGGGTCTTCCCAAAAGAAGTACTTGAGTTTAGCAAAGAAACGATCATTTTCTTGTTTGGACCAACCTTCAGGAATTTTTTTCACAACTAAGTAATTTACAATGTGCACATACCATGGGGGTGAAATGTGGCATACACTAAGGAGGTGCTTATCTGGAAATGAGTCCTGTAAGGGTGTGGTGTCTGATGTTATAATTCGGGACAAGTGATCTGCAACAACATTTTCACTTCCTTTTTTATCCCGAATTTCCAAATCGAACTCCTGTAGTAAAAGGATCCATCTAATCAACCTTGGTTTGGCATCTTTTTTAGACAGCAGATGTCTAAGGGCTGAGTGGTCAGAAAACACAATGACTTTGGCCCCTAGCAGATAGGATCGAAACTTTTCAAGAGCAAAGACAACGGCAAGTAACTCCTTTTCTGTTGTGGTGTGCCTAAGTTGGGCATCAGCGAGTGTGCGGCTCGCATAGTAAATCACCACAGGCTTTTTGTCTACCCTTTGTCCCAAAACAGCACCTAAAGCATAATCTGAGGCATCACACATAATTTCAAAAGGCAATGACCAATTGGGAGTTTACAATATTGGGGCATCGGTCAACGCCATTTTCAACGATTCAAAAGTCTCAAGACATGATAGGTCAAGATGGAATGGGACTTCCTTAGCCAGCAGATTAGTGAGAGGTCTAGAAACTTTGGAGAAGTCTTGGATGAACCGGCGATAGAAGCCGACATGACACAGGAATGATCGGATTTGTTTTACCGAGGTGGGTGGTGGCAGTTTGGCAATGAGCTCAACCTTGGCTTTATCTACCTCAATTTCTCTTGCCGACACTATATGTCCTAGAACAATGCCTTCTTTAACCATGAAATGGCTCTTTTCCCAACTGAGGACAAGATTAGTGTCAATGCATCTCTTCATTACTTTGGCTAAGTGATCAAGGCATGAATCAAATGTGTCCCCAAAAATGGAGAAATCATCCATGAAAACTTCTAAAAAGTTGCCCACCATGTCAGAAAAAATTGCTAACATGCATCTTTGAAATGTTGCAGGCGCATTACATAATCCAAAGGGCATTCTCCGAAAAGCAAATGTTCTGTAGGGACATGTAAATGTGGTTTTTTCTTGATCTTTTGGGTAGATAGCCACTTGATTGTACCCAGAATACCCATCTAGAAAATAGAAGTATTTTTGCCCTGCTAATTTTTCCTAAATTTGGTCAATGAATGGGAGGGGAAAATGGTCCTTCTTTGTCATGGAGTTGAGCTTCCTATAATCAATGCAGACCCTCCATCTCGTGGTCAACCTAGTAGGTATCAACTCTTCTTGATCATTGGCGATCACAGTCAGTCCTGATTTCTTTGGGACTATTTGGGTTGGACTTCCCCACTCACTATCAGAAATTGGGTAGATGATACCGGCATCTAGCCACTTGACCACCTCATTTTTGACAACCTCCTTCATGTGTGGGTTTAATCTCCTCTGCATGTCTCTGCTTGGTTTTGCATTCTCCTTCATATAAATGTGGTGCTGGCAAATGGATGGACTAATCCCTTTAAGATCAGCGACAGACCAACCTATAGCCCCTTTATGAGATTTAAGGATCTCAACTAGTTTCTCCTCACAGTTAGGTTCAAGGTCGCTTGCTATGATGACTGGCAAAGTTTGGTCTGGACCTAGGAATGCATACTTAAGGAAGGCTGGTAATGGTTTTAATTCAACATGAGGAGGAAATTGTAAAGATGGTAGAGCTGGTTCAGATTTAAGCTGAGGCACGGGTTCAACTGGGGGCCACGTCCTAAGTTGAGTTGACAGGATGTCAACTTCTTCTCTCATTCTGATCCTACTATCCACTTCAATCTCCAATAACTCCTCAATGGTGTCAACAACATAGCAATCTCCTTTTTGATCATGAAATTTGGATGCCTTAAAAATATTGATGCTAACTTTTTGGTCCCCAAAAGATATGTCCATAACTCCTGAAGCACAATCTATATTAGCTCTAGCCGTGGCTAAAAATGGTCTACCCAAAATGATAGGAGTATGTTTGATTTCTTGGGGAGAAACCATGTCCAAAATAAGAAAGTCGGCAGGGAAGTAGCACTCATTCACTTTAACAATGACATCCTCAATAAGGCCCTTTGGAGTCTTGATTGATCTATCGGCGAGCTGGAGAATAATGGGTGTAGGCTTGAGCTCACCGATGTCAAACTGCTCATAGATGGAGGTGGGAAGTAAATTCACACTGGCTCCTAAATCAAGGAGAGCCTTATCAAAGGTCACACCCCCAATGTTGCAAGAGATAAGGGGCGCTACAGGGTCCTTTAACTTCCTTGGAAGTTGGTTGAGGACTACGGCACTAACGTTCTCAGGAAGCCGAACCTTTTCTGGGGTCACTCGTGGCTCCCGCCTAGGAGTGCACATTTCCTTCAACAATCTAGCATAGGCTGGGACATGTTTAATGGCATCGAGGAGAGGGATGTTGATGTGTACTTGTTTGAAGAGCTCCATCATCTCCTCATTGTGGGCCGGTTGTTTCTTATTGGGCTTTAAGGCATTGGGAAATGGCACTGTAGGTTGGTAAGTGCTAGGCCCTTCATCTAGTTTTCGCTTTCCCTTGACATCCTTTTCTTGGTTGGGTTTCTCTTCACTATCAGAAGATATTTCTGGGGCCTGGATCAATGAAGTAGAAGTAGACTCCTGGGGATCTTGGAGGACTTTACCACTTCTTAAGGCTGAAATTGCTTTTGCATTTTCGAGTTGTAGGCCTTTTTGTGGTACTTGGCCTGATGGGTGCTGGAGGAGAGGAGGAATTTGCTGGTTCATGGGGAAGTTTGGTTGTGGGAAGCCCGGGGGATTATTTCGTGAGTTGGCAATGGGCTGACTTGGCAGTTGTCCCACTTCCCTTCTCATGGTGGCTTCAGCCAATTGGCCTAATTGGGTTTCCAACTTAGAGATAGTTTGCTGGTGGGCTTGAAGGGTCTGTTGGAAAGATTGACTTTGGGCTTGAATATTTTGTTGGAAGGATTGATTTTGGGCCAGAATTAGTTGTTGTAACTGATGGAATCGATCATCAGTTTGAGAGTCCTGGTGGTGATGCAGAGGAGGTTGATAGGTTTGTTGAGAATTGGAAGACTGCCCATAATTGGGCTGAGGAGGTTGGTATGGGGCCTGACCCTGGTTGAATCGGGGGAGTGGTTTTTGGGCTTGCGGTCCTCGACCATATGCATTTCCTTGAAATGGTGGCTGAGTATGGAATTGGTGTTGGATGGGTGATTTGCAGGCTTGAGACATAGAGGGGATGATGGGCTGATTAGAAGCTTGTTGATTTCTCCAACTGAAATTGGGGTGATTCCTCCAGCCCGGATTATAGGTGTTAGAAAATGGGTCATAGTTGGGCTTAGAGAACCCCTGGGCTGCTTGGACTTGCTCCTGTATAAAAGGTGATAATTGGGTTGTTGTTGGACAATCGGACACATGATGGTCCGAGCTAGCACATAAAACACACACCTCATGGTGTGTTGGGTCTGGGTATGGGTTGGACGTAGGTGGGATAGTGGTTTCTTGTTTGTTTTGGGTCAAGAGCTGGTCTAATTTGTGGGCTAGCATATCAACCTGTTCTAGCTTTTGGGCTATGATGTCCACCTTGTCCAGTTTTTGATGGATGAAATTCACATCCACTCTAGCTTCAGGTTCCACACGATACATCCCGGCCCGTTTAGAGGGCCCAATGGTTCTCTCATATGAGGATAAGGAAACATGGTTGATTGAATTCTCGCTCAACATTTCAAATAAGGCATAGGCCTCATCCTCGCTCTTACTCATAAAGGCCCCTCCACATGATGCATCCACAATCTGCCTAACTTGATCATCTAGGCCCTCATAGAAAGCTTGCACTATTTGCCATTTGGAAAGCCCATGATGTGGGCATTTTCTGAGGAGTTCCTTTAATCTCTCCCATGATTCATGTATTTGTTCATTTGGGAGTTGCGCGAATCCTGTGATTGCACGTCTCATGGTGTTGGTTCTACCGATGGGGTAGAATTTCTTGAGGAACTCATGTTGCATATCTGCCCATGTGCCAATAGGTTTCCCTAAGGTCCCTAGCCAGTATTTGGCTTTGTCCTTAAGTGAGAAAGAGAATAAGGTCAGGTGGAGAGCATCATCTGTGAAATTTTGAATTTTCACTGTGGAACAAGTTTCTAGAAATTCATCCAGATGTTTATAGGGATCTTCATTGGTCTTCCCATAAAAGGATGGGAGCATCTGAATGGTGCTAGATTTGATCTCATAGTGCAAAGTAGGGACATTAGGCAGTTGGATACAAGTGGATGGCTGATAATTCGAAGGAATGAAATATTCCTTCATCTGTTTGGGCACCCCTAATTGGTGTTGTTCAGCCATAGGTTGGGTTTGATTTTGAGTCGGATTAAAAATGAATCGCTCAATCTCACTAATGGGCTCAACTAAGTCAAGGTGTTGAGATCTTCTCCCTTGCATAAACCAAGGTTAAAGATGAGAGATGAGAGAATCGTGTTATGATGTATATTTTTTAAAAAAAAAATTTTTTGTTTTGACTCAAATAAGGACGAAGAGAGATAAGAGGAGATTTTTTTTCTTAATTTCATTTTTATTTTTATTTTTTATTTTTCTTATGCAAACACAAACAAGTTATCACACAAATTACTTAATGCCCTAGATGTGACCTAGACCTACAAATTGGGTTTCACAAAATGGCTAACGTGAAACTTAAGTTCACCCTCAATATTTCCACCGGCCAGGTAAGGGGTGGGGTAGTGGGAGGTTCCCCCTACTTTCGTAGGGACCTAATTATGCCAAACCACTAGTCCGCTTAAGGCGTTTACCGTCCGACCGTCTTGCCTTAGGCACCGGTTTTCATAAGAGGGTAAGCCCAAATAACACAAGAACCACAGTGTGAACCTAGGGTCAATGTCTACTGAATTTTATTTTGAGGTCTAGGTGATGCAAAGATGCAAGAGAATTATGATTTGTGGGCTAAGGAAGGGTGATGAAATCCCGACCTTATCTTGCTTATGGGTGTTGCCCTTAAGATATTTTGAAATGATATGCAACAAAGCAAGTTCAAACAAGGGGTTCTATGCACGCATAGAAATGCATGACCATACTTTTAGAAAAGTTAGAGTGCTCACCTTGCCTCCCACAATCTTCAACAATGTAATTAATAATAATTAAACAACAAGAAAAAATAAATACTATCCTAAATGATGCATGACCTAGAACATGAAAGTGTGATTTCTACTCTTGGAATGAAGACTTTTATGAAGTTTAAGTGAAGAGTTTTTTTTTTTTGTGTGTGTGAACCTATCTAACCACAATATGCAAGAACATTAAGGAAATGAGACAAAATGAGAGGAATAAGTTTGAAGACTTACTTGATGCGCAATCTCTCGTTCTTCTCTTCTTTTTTTTGAAATGAAATGACAAAATCAAAAGATGAAAGAAAGAAATACAAACTTACCTCTCTTTTTTTTGAATTTTTTTTAACCTGTAAAAAAAATAGAAAAGAGAGCTTTATTAGTACACTATATACACAAGGAAAATAAAGTTCTTAAATCAAAAATCATCATTCTTCCCCGGCAACGGCGCCAAAAATTGATAACGCGAAAGTTCATCGTTTGAAACACGCGTATAAGAATCTTAAAACCGAACTCGCACAAAATGATCAAAAGAGAACGTAGTACTATGGCAAGCACGGGTGGAATCCACAGGGAAGAAGAGATTTTTAGAGTTAAAAACCTTAGAGTCCTTTGAAAAAATACTTGTGATTTGGCTTTGCTTAAAGAAAATAGTGAAATGAAGAACAAACCAAACACTTAATTAAAACACCTATGATTATGCGCCTATGCTATAGAAATTAATTGCATGAAGTGAAAAGAAGAGATAGAAGAAGGGGGTAGAGATGGAAGAAGATCAAGAACTAGATCAAAAGAACAACTCTCTTCATTAACTTAAAAGAAAGAGTACATGAAGTGCAAGACAAGCTTACAACAAAGAGGTGACAAGATTATAATGAAGTAACATAACACAAAAGTAATAATAAAAAGAGGGGCATGAGATGTGAGGATAGTAGTAGCAATGGAGATGACACCGTCGTCTCCTCCTCGCCGAGCCTTGGAGAGGATCGCTCCGCCTTGAAAGAGATCGCCATGGAAAGTGATGGATGAAGAAGCCGTCGTCGTCCACGTCACGAGCCTTGGAACATCGCCCATCTTGATGTGCACACCGCCATGAAAGAAGAGTTGTGGAGGATAAACTTTGGAGAGAAATATAGAGAGGAATATGGAAGGGTTTGTGTGGAGATGAAGAAGGAAGAAGATGAGAGAGTGAAATAGTAGAAAAATAAATATAACTCGTAAAATAAGAAGAATTGGAGTAAGTGGTAGAAGAAGAAAATATAAATCTACAAGAGAGGAAGAACTTTAATGAAGAACTCAGAGAGAAATAAAGAAGGGAAGGGCTTCAAAACGGAGGAATAACAGAAACTAGAACCTCGGATGAACAGTGAAATCACAGGACAGCAAGTTGAAAAATGAGAAATAACTTTCAAACCAGAAAGAATTAGAAGATGATGTAGAAGAAAGAGTTGTAGAACACTTAAAAACAAAGAACTTTTATGAAGACAGTAAGAGATGAAAAAGAATAGAAGGGAGAGAAATATGGGAAAGAACAGAGAGAAACATGGGTTTGCAGATGAACAGGACAGCACAGTGAAAAATACGAAATAGCTTAAAAAATAGAAGGAACTAGAAGATGCTCCAGAAGAAGAAGTTGTAGAGAACTTAAAAATGAAGAACTTTGATGAAGAGTACGTGAGCTGAAAACGAGCTTACAAGGGAGAACTCGGAGGCCTAAGGCTGGGAGAGAAATTGTCAAAAGAAGAACACCCTTCTCCTTCTTGTCATGGGCTATTTATAGGAAAAGTTGGGTAGATGGAGGGTGGAGATTGTATCAAAGGAGATGGATGGATGGGATTTAAGTAGAATATGATGCATGGGGAAGAGAAAAAGTAGGTGAGTACACCCTCCTTGGGCTTTGGACAACCCCCTTCCCAAGACTCATCATTCCTCTCCTTTATTTCAAACTTTGAATTCAATTGTCCCTCCAACCGAAATATGTGTTTCTTTTACTCAATTTCAAACTTTTAAAATTTCTTTTCCCTCCAATCAAAATATGTACTTTTGACTTGGTCAACATGGTGGTGACAGTTTTGCCCCCGGCTTCTTTTGTAATTACCTTCGGTGTCCTACACACACATAATTACACTTTAGTCCATAAAAATTACCACAATGTGCACATAAATCTTTAATGCTCATGATTATGCAATGGAGAATTAATGCTCATGACCCTCAACTTTAATTTATTATTAAATAAGATAATCGAATTAATCAATTTGCGTGAAAGCTCCAATTTAAATGCGGAGTTGAGGTTAACTATGAAATATGCATAATTGCCTAATTATATGCACATAAAATGGTGTATATGCAATGAATTGTCATAAGAAATGGACACTTATCAGCGACACGGGTGTAAAATTTATCAGATGTAGTACAAATGTCCGGTAGCACATGATATCTCTCTCGATTTGGAAAGGATCACAACTGGAACAAGAAAAGTATTTTCTAAAAATTGCCTTATTGATTAACTCTTCCAGTATGACACAATCTGGATGTCATGTATATCGAGAAGAATATTTTTGATAATGTGTTCAACACAATCCTGAATATAAAAGGTAAAATAAAGGACAACATCAAAGCGCGTATGGACTTGAAAATGCTTTGTAAACGTCCAGAACTGGAACTGCAGATTGTACATGGAAAAACTGTGCAACCTAAAGCAACTTATGTGCTTAGCGATAAACAGATCAAGGAAGTGTGTCAGTGGTTGAAACAGTTGAGATTCCCAAATGGATATGTGTCTAACATATGTCATTGTGTGAATGTTAATGAGGGAAAAATATATGGACTAAAAAGTCATGACTATCATGTGTTCATGGAGAGGCTGGTGCCCATTGCATTCCGTGACTTGTTGCCAAAGCTTGTATGGGGAGCACTGACCGAGCTGAGTCAGTTTTTCAAAATTTTATGTGCATCGAAACTCGGACTTCGGGGTGTATAAACTATCGAAGATAATGTGGTCACGACCGTTTGCAAGCTAGAGAAGATATTTCCTCCGGGCTTCTTCGATTCGATGGAGCGCCTGATTATCCATTTGCCATACGAGGCTAGAGTCGGAGGGCCAGTACAATTTCGATGGATGTATCCATTTGAGAGGTATGTGAGAATTTTTTTTTTCTTTTGGCCACTACATGTGTACGATATTTATGTCATTGTCAACTGAATTGTTGTTGTAGGTGCATGCATGAATTAAAAATGAAAGTTCGCAATAAGGTGAAGGTGGAGGGTTCGATTTCTGAGACATACATTATTGAAGAAATTTTGAACTTCTGTTCGATGTACTTTGAGTCAGAGATTCAAAGTCGTCATACTTGACCTCCACGTAATGATGATGGGGGTGTTGCTGATTTGTCCGATCGGCTCTCTATATTTAAGCATCCTGGACGTGCGTTCGGACATTGCTCGACTCGGTCGCTCGAAGATAGAGAATTGTACGGTGCAGAGATATGCATTCTTCTGAATTGTACTGAGATTGAACCCCATGTTGAGTAAGTTATTAACTTACATTTCCTTATGTACATAAGTTATTTATCCTTCTTCTTGCCATTTAATGTAGTAGTGTATTCATATTGCAGACAATTTGATTCAGAATTAGTACAAAAATATCCAAATATCAAGGATGTGGAGGTTGAAAAAGAACGCGAGAACTTTTTTGACAGATGGCTGAGATATCGAGTTAGTGTCGATCGTTGAATTTATACGTTCTAATTTACTTCTATTGAGGTAAATGTTAATATTTTAACTATTTTGATTTACATATAAGTTGAACAAGGTATTATTTCTGATGGAAGAGTACAGGAGTTAAGTTCTGGCCCCTCAAAAGTTGCACGTGCCTATCTAGGATATATTGTAAATGGATACAGATTTCACACGAGGGATTATGGACGAAATAAGTCTACGATGAACAGCGGCGTATGCGTTAAGGGAAGTGCATACAATGAAAATGAACTGGACTACTATGGCATTCTTGAGGAAGTCATTGAATTGCAGTATCTGGGACAAGACAATCATGTATTCCTATTTAAGTGTCATTGGTTTGATCCTAATTCTGTTCGACATGACACAACATATGGAATTATTGATGTCAAACATAGGTCTAAACTTAATTCATATGAACCGTTCATTTTGGCCGTACAAGCCCAACAAGTGTATTATTCAAGCAATTCATCCTCCAAGAATAAAGATTGGTGGGCAGTTTGTAGGGTTAAAGCAAGACTTTTTCCCACTTATGAGTTGAATCTGAGTGAAACTGTTTCATAGGATGCCAATGCCGAATATTTTCAATCAGATGAAGTTGGCACTGTAGGTTTCACACATCTTCATTTGGACGAATCTAATGAGCCACTGTCGTTAAAAGCGGGAAATGAAGTGGAACAAGTCGATCCGATGGACCTAAATGTTGATGTTATAGGGGAGGAGGAGTCCGATAAAGATGAAGAGTTTGAATCTCATGAGGCTAGTATGGATGACGAAGATGAGGCTGAGTTAGATATATCATCAGCATCTGAAGAGGAAATATATAATATTTGATAATTTAGTAAGATATTTGTACATTTTTACATAATTTTGAATGAGGTTTCTAAATCTTATATAATTGTGGATTAATATGCATTATTTTTATTATTCTTAATAGAGAGATGGTCTGGGGACCTCGTAGTGGGAGTGGGAGGAGATAGGGCAGTGGGCGGGGCTCTACTCCCTCCTCTTTGGCGTCTAATTCGAGCACATGTATATCTAATTCTTACAAGTTTAGCTATATCAGTGTATTAATTATATATCAGCTTAAAATATTTATTTATTACAGGTCCACCACTGCAGCTGACAGGTATGTCTATTTTACCATATGCAATGAAATGTTGTGTCATTATATGTTATGCTTATGATATCTAATTCTTACATGTCCCAGTGCCCTCCCACCAGCTGTGCAGGGCACACTCCCACCACCTCTCGCTTCAGGTATGCATATTTTAATCTCTAGCAAAATATTCTTTGATTATATTCCATTTACTTATGATATCTAATTCTTATAGGTCCCAGTGCCCTCCCACCAATTATGCAGGGCACACCCCTACCACCTCCCGCTTCATGTATGTATATTTTAATTTCTGGCAAAATATTCTTTGATTATATTCTATTTGCTTATGACATTTAATTCTTACATCTCCCAGTGCCCTCCCACCCGCTATGCATGGCACACCCTCATCACCTCCCACTACAGGTATGTCTCTTTCAATTTATAGCCAAATATTCTTTGATTAAACGTTATGCTTATGTGATTTAATTCATACAGGCCATAGTGCCCCTGTCGGCTCCTCCACTCAACTGCTACAGTCCCTCGGCACTACTCACAAGGGCGAGGGAGGTGGGGCCCATGATGGACGTCTGTCGTGTTGGATCTCTGGGTAAATTTATATGGTTATGAATTACATTCATTATTTATCCTTCAACTATCTAATGCCAACTATTTTAACATTGGGACTTGTAGTGATAAATTTGAACCTACCAAGGCTGTCTGTCATTCTATGAAACAGGTAATTGCACATGTTCCCAGGCCGGCACTATCTTTCAGGCAATTTTTGATGGGTGTCCGGGATTTATTGTTCAACATGTTCACAGTAAGTAATTTAATCATTTAATTCACGTATTTCCTAAACTCAATTCAGAACAGTATACGTATTAACCTATATAACTTAATTTATTTAAAGCGAACTTATCAGTTCACGAGTGGACATGACGCGGCGAGAGGTCGTAGAGTCTGGGAGGCTACTATCCATGCAAATTATCGAAAGAATTTCCATGAGGACCGAAAAAAGGCTCAGAAAAATGCTGGTGGGAGTCAAGATCGACAGCTGTGGAAGGAGCACCGTCCTCCTTGGATGATGAAGGAGCATTGGAACACTGTATGTGACAAATGGGCCGATCCCAAATGGATAGAAAAGTCCCAAAAAGTTGCAGCAAATAGGGCATCACAACCAGACACAAATGTGCATACTAGTGGGTCTGTCCCTTTCGCGACTCATAAACAAAAATTGGTGATGGGAATCGACGCCGAGCATGTACATTTACTTTTACATTTATGTCCTTTTAGTTTATGTTTATATCCTTGGGAAAGTATATGCGCAATTGTACGACTTTATAAGCCAATGCGTCATTCCCACGGATTGTGTGGGTTTCTATCTAATTTGTCAGTAGGACCATCAAGGGGGCCCTCAGCCCTCTCCCATTGGTCCATGTCACCTTATGGGGCTGGTCAACTATCCTAGGTGGACATCTAGAAGGTTGGACTAGTCATATGCCACATGGGTAGACAAGGGGGTAAGAATTTCCATGGTAGGCTACCTACCATGTCAAACTTGTCCCCCTTGCCATTCTTGGTCAATAGGCCGCCCCCCCCCCCCCTTGTATATTATATTTATTTTTTTGTGTTTGTGGCATGCAATCCAGGCCATCCATCTCACATCCATAGATCTAAGGGTGGAGGTTAGATTTGGTTGGAAGCATATAAAACCATGTATTTTCATGTGAAAATTAGTGAAAAATCAGAAATTTTGTTGAATGCCAAGAAGGCTCTTGCGCCCCAGCCCTCTCCCCCTGGTTTCCTCTCCTCAAACCTCCAATTCTAGAGTGTATCAATCTTCTATATCCCCCTCTCAACCTCTGATCTTCATCTGTGCCGCCGCCGCCGCCGTTCGTGCCGCCTTCGAGCCGCCGCGAATCCGTCTTCGGTTTTCTGTCCTGCTGGACAGAGGTGTCTTCCCAAAATTCCTGATACCAGCCACGGCCTCTTCGTGGTTTTTAATTTTTATGGTGTGTTCCTATCTTCCATCCCATCATCCAAAAAAAATTCAAGTCGAAAAGCCTTCGTTTGATATTTTTGCAATTTCGGTCTTCAATCACTCCCAGATCTGTCCTGTCTCTGTCTACAGTGATAGCAGCTTTGAGTTTCCAATCTCCGACCTTCTTTTTGATTTTTTTTGGGGCTCCCAATATTAATGGGAGTTCTGTCCATCATTCCCTACATCCACCATTTTTACTGATTTTTGATCTGCCCTCTATCCAGTTTTCAAAATTCGTGTTCTATCTCTGCTACAGTGTTTTCAGCTAATTCCCATATCCGACCACCTTCCAGTTCAAAAATCAGAACAAATCACAGCCACCTCCAAACCCTCCATAAAAAATATTCCCAGTTTCCTAGTTTGATTTCCTATAACTTTACTGAAGACCATAACCTCAGATTCGGACGTTCACATATCGGTCAAAGGCAACTCTCAGGAAAGTTCCCTACTAGTCTGAGAGTTCAGACACTGTACAATAGCAACATTCAAAATTCGCCAATCATACGTACAGGCTTTTTTATTTTTCTTTAATCCCATAGGGTTGAAGCCCTTCGAAGCAGCTTTCCAACGGCACCAGTTTCATCGCATTCCGACGTCGGGGCTGATTGCAGCGTCCGTTCTCGTCGGAGCGCGCGCCGGAAAATAGAACCGGCAGATCCGTGGCCAGTCATCCCGACCGGTGCCGAACGGAGCCGCCTGGCCTCCGGCCGGCGAACCAGCGTGCCGCCAGCCCAGGGAACGCTTCCCCAAGCGTCTCCACTACAGCGGTGCCACCTGGTCCCACACGGCCCCTCCAGACAGCACGTGGGCCCCACCATCACTAGTTCGGGTGTTGCCGAATCAACGCGAGAAGCCACCCGTCAACCCGAATTCGGTCCTCCCGGATCCCATTGTGTAGCCCTTTACCTCCCTACGTGGAGTGGGCAGCGACTTGTATTGCTGTAATATTGTGTAGTATTGTTCCGGGAGTACGAGTTTCGACCGGGACCGTCTTCCCCACGCCGAGCGCGTGGAGGTATCGTATTCGCTCCTTGCTTGGCATTTCGCTTATTTTCATATATGCTTTATATGCCGCTGCTAGAGAGCATGTTTTAGGACCTAGCTTGCTATATATTTTCATATCACCGCTGCTGTGAGAGAGAGCGTGACCGTCCCGTGACCCGATCCGGGCACACGAGAGAGCCGACCACCCTAGCTCACTGCCGGTTTCTCAACCGTGCACGTCCGACGCTTCCCTCGTTAAGGGACAATCGCGAGCTTGTCGTGTCCGTGTCTCGTCCCGCATCAATTTGGTATCAGAGCGAGGTTGAGTCTAGGGTGTCCAAAAAAAAAAAAAGAGTGTGTCATTTAAGTCTAAGTGTCTAAGTCGGTCTTAGGAGTTACATTTGTATACCATTAGTCGGTATATAAAAAGGTGTTGTCCGAACGTTAGGCTACGCCTATCGGGAAGGTCACACACTTACGCGAGTGATCTTTGGATCGGTTATCTCTGCCACGTACCGAGTCTTGGTTTACGTTTAGGGTCCTTAGTGTGCATGCATTCCAAACTTGCATAGTCGGTCTAGTGTCTTGTCACCGTGTGTATGCATGTCCATATCCGCTACCTATGGCCGTTCCCCAAGACCATACATCCGAGTGGTCAACCTTTGTGGCCAAAATCAATGTCCTCATGGACCGAGCCCTTAGTTTTACCCCTCTCACTATGAAAGTCGCTCTACCCAACGGGTCCACAACGGAACTCCATTTCACCGATAGGGAGTCGGATAATTGGGTTTCTCTTGACATCGTGGAGTCTCTCTCCAAGACAGGCGAGATTGTCCGCGATGGTGATTTTGCTTGTGCTGAGTTCTATAAGAGGATCGGCTCTGTTCTCTACACCGATGGCGCATGGTGCAGGATCGGCACACTTGCTGGTTCATGCATCATTTTAGGGCAAACATGGTTAGGAGAACGAAGAGCTAATCTTGACTGGGGCAAGAGGACTTGCACCTTATACCCACCTTACCTACCCGGTAAGATCACCCTCGTATGTCCAGTCACTCAACCCCAGCGGCCCACTCCACATTCGGAACCATTATGCTTGGAGCCGTCTCACCCCGAGCCACTCGTGTTTCTTATGGGAACGCTATACATCGCCGAGCCACTTTTTAGTTGGATCAAGGATGGCTTGGTCCCATCTCCCTTTCCATCCATGGACCCCATCCTCCCTTTAGTGCCGGTCAACTCCTTCCATACCACATTTCGATCTAGTCACCATGTTGACACATTGGACGATCTTGTCATGGGATTAGATTCACAATGGAAGTTGACACATCTTTTGGCGCGAGGCTTTGACCAACCCGCTAGTCTTAGCTTCACCCATCCGGCCTTCGGGTCCATTACCTCTGAGTGCACCGTGGGTTGTGTCACCACGGAGGTTCTTCTACTTCTTCCGCTACCGGACGAGCCCGAATTCATACCCTTTTATCCGAGGGAGGAATCATACTTCTTGCCTACAATCCCCGTCCCACCCGTCACAATTCAAGAAGGTAGCTATCCACACCTTCAAAACTTCTACACGTGGGACCGTGACTTGTGGGAACCCACCACAATGGGTCATACCTTCTTTGATCACTTTGACCCATTCTCTAGTGGATCCTTAGACCCTTCATATTCCCTTCACTTCTTCGGGGAAGTCCACATTCATACCCCTTTCCTACGGGTCGGGTCCTCCATACCCACCAAGCCCGTCCACGATACACCTACACCCGGCTCTTCCACACCCTGCTTTCCTGGCCCACTCAAGTCTCCTAAATCTAAAGGACCGTCCATGCATGACTGAGTCATACTTGGACATTTAGGTGTATCCCATGCCACCCATCTCCGGTTACGTCAAATGCATGTATGGCACATATTCGGGTGTCCTGGTCCGCCGTCATCCATGTACGGGTCTGACTAACACTAGTTTTGTCTAGAGTCATGCATGAGTCCGTTTCTTATTTGTGTTGTTTGCATATGTGTGTTAGTGTTTGGTGAGTCTGCATGTGTCTTGTGCAAGCTCGTTGTCGTTCTCTTATGTGTAAGAGGCTAGTGGACTCATTCGATGAGTATGGGATCGGTTCCACATCTATACCCGGATCAGTCACCTATAGGGACTCAGCGGTGATTCCTAGTGAGTCTTCGAGCCTGCACCCTTCCCTTTTAAGAGTGTCCCACCCGGAGTGTCCACCTCTAGCCCATAGCAGCTTGTGCATATCGAGTATATATGGAATGAGCAGGTGACGGTCACTTGGAGTGGAGTATACCCGCGTTACTTGGCACGGTGACGGATCCGCCGGAGTACCCGAGCACCCATACCCCTACTCGACGGGGTCAAGTTCCTCCCACCCGGGGAGAGTTGATGGGAATCAACGCCGAGCATGTACATTTACTTTTGCATTTATGTCCTTTTAGTTTGTGTTTATATCCTTGGGAAAGTATATGCGCAATTGTACGGCTTTATAAGCCAATGCGTCATTCCCACGGATTGTGTGGGTTTCTATGTAATTTGTCAGTAGGACCATCAAGGGGGCCCTCAGCCCTCTCCCATTGGTCCATGTCACCTTGTGGGGCTGGTCAACTATCCTAGGTGGACATCTAGAAGGTTGGACTAGTCATATGCCACATGGGTAGACAAGGGGGTAAGAATTTCCATGGTAGGCTACCTACCATGTCAAACTTGTCCCCCTTGCCATTCTTGGTCAATAGGCCGCCGCCCCCCCCCCCCTTGTATATTATATTTATTTTTTTGTGTTTGTGGCATGCAATCCAGGCCATCCATCTCACATCCCTAGATCTAAGGGTGGAGGTTAGATTTGGTTGGAAGCATATAAAACCATGTATTTTCAAGTGAAAATTAGTGAAAAATCAGAAATTTTGTTGAATGCCAAGAAGGCTCTTGCGCCCCAGCCCTCTCCCCCTGGTTTCCTCTCCTCAAACCTCCAGTTCTAGAGTGTATCAATCTTCTATCTCTCCCTCTCAACCTCTTATCTTCATCTGTGCCGCCGCCGCCGCCGTTCGTGCCGCCTTCGAGCCGCCGCGAATCCGTCTTCGATTTTCTGTCCTGCTGGACAGAGGTGTCTTCCCAAAATTCCTGATACCAGCCACGGCCTCTTCGTGGTTTTTAATTTTTATGGTGTGTTCCTATCTTCCATCCCATCATCCAAAAAACATTTCAGGTCGAAAAGCCTTCGTTTGATATTTTTTCAATTTCGGTCTTCAATCACTCCCAGATCTGTCATGTCTCTGTCTACAGTGACAGCAGCTCTGAGTTTCCCATCTCTGACCTTCTTTTTGATTTTTGTTGGGGCTCCCAATTTTACTGGGAGTTCTGTCCATCATCCCCTACATCCATCCTTTTTCCTGATTTTTGATCTGCCCTCTATCCAGTTTTCAAAATTCGTGTTCTATCTCTTCTACAATGTTTTCAGCTAATTCCCAGATCCGACCACCTTCCAGTTCAAAAATCAGAACAAATCACAGCCACCTCCAAACCCTCCATAAAAAATAGTCCCGATTTCCTAGTTTAATTTCCTACAACTTTACTGAAGACCATAACTTCATATTCGGACGTTCACATATTGGTCAAAGGCAACTCTTAGGAAAGTTCCCTGCTAGTCTGAGAGTTCAGACACTGTACAACAGCAACATTCAAAATTCGCCAATCAGAAGTACATGCTTTGTTATTTTTCTATAATACCATAAGGTTGAAGCCCTTCGAAGCAGCTTTCCAACGGCACCAGTTTCGTCGCATTCCGACGTCGGGGCTGATTGCAGCGTCCGTTCTCGCCGGAGCGCGCGCCGGAAAATAGAACCGGCAGATCCGTGGCCGGTCATTCCTACCGGTGCCAATCGGAGCCGCCTGGCCTCCGGCCAGCGAACCAGCGTGCCGCCAGCCCAGGGAACGCTTCCCCAAGCATCTCCACTACAGCGGTGCCACCTGGTCCCACACGGCCCCTCCGGACAAAACGTGGGCCCCACCATCACTAGTTCGGGTGTTGCCGAATCAACGCGAGAAGCCACCCATCAACCCGAATTCGGTCCTCCCGGACCCCATTGTGTAGCCCTTTACCTCCCTGCGTGGAGTGGGCAGCGACTTGTATTGCTGTAATATTGTGTAGTATTGTTCCGGGAGTATGAGTTTCGGCCGGGACCGTCTTCCCCACGCCGAGCGCGTGGAGGTATCGTATTCGCTCCTTGCTTGGCATTTCGCTTATTTTCATATATGCTTTATATGCCGCTGCTAGAGAGCATGTTTTAGGACCTAGCTTGCTATATATTTTCATATCACCGCTGCTGCGAGAGAGAGCGTGACCGTCCCGTGACCCGATCCGGGCACACGAGAGAGCCGACCACCCTAGCTCACTGCCGGTTTCTCAACCGTGCACGTCCGACGCTTCCCTCGTTAAGGGACAATCGCGAGCTTGTCGTGTCCGTGTCTCGTCCCGCATCAATTGGTAAGTAATCTTTCAAATTATCCTCTTCCAAATTATTCATATATATAACATTTTTTACTATGAATTGTAAAACAGGCCGTGGACCTCAATCGAGCTCCGTCGTTCCTGGAGGTGTTCGACAGAACACACAAAAAGAAGGGGACATATCAGTTTGTCAGTGAGATAGCCCGCTCAGTAGCGGTAAGTTTATATCTCTGGACAAATTTTTCTTTAAGTTTAAGTTTTTCTTTTCATTTAAATATGATTCATTCATATGAAATTTACAAGTTTTTGTATTCAATTTGTAGGAAACATATAGTAGAAAGTTGACAGAGAAGTACGGGGAGGGAGACGCACAGCAGCCAGAGTTAGATCTGGCGGCATGGGTGGCAGCAGCTGGTGTATCAAAGAAAGGCCGGCTATATAGCTTTGGGCAGAGCATGGAGACTGGCCCGATGATATCATGTTGTGCGAGTTCAGGTGCTATCCCGACTAGTAGCAGTGCCTTTAGCACGCCCCCACCTGGCACCAGTACTTCTTCCAGCGACGTCGGAGATATCATCCGAGCAGAGATGTCTGATGTGCAGGGACAGTTGCAGCAGATGAGGACAGAGATGTCGAGCCACAAGGAAGATATCTTGCAGTCACTCGCTGGCCTCCTCTCCCAGGCGAGAATTCTCCCTCATGGATCCACGCCTACGGCATAGCCCCCTCAGGTGAGTGTTTCTTATATTTTTATTTTGGTAGAAGTACTCGATTCTAAAATCAAAGAATATACATGACTTTAGATTCAAAGTAACAAGACCCTATTTGATATAAAAATAAATCAAGTTTGGATTCAGCGCTCAAATTACTCAATTTGAAACTAAGATAGTTTTCAAAGCTAACTTAGTTTAAAATAATTTACATAACTAGGGTTTTGGGGGTCCAAAATGTAAAATACTGATCAAATCGGTATGTAGATCATTCCAACGCGACATGGGTGATGACAGTGACTTGGGAGAGCTGACGGAATCTAAATCGGATACCCGATTTGGGCTCGGCGCTCAAATTACTCAATTCGGAACTAAGTTAGTTTTCAAAGCTAACTTAGTTTAAAATAATTCACATAACTAGGGTTTCAGAGGTTCAAAATGTAAAATACTGATCAAATCGACGTGTAGATCATTCCAACGCGACATGGGTGATGACAGTGACTTGGGAGAGCGGACGGAATCTAAATCGGATACTCAGTGTGGGCTCGGCGCTCAAATTACTCAATTCGGAACTAAGTTAGTTTTCAAAGCTAACTTAGTTTAAAAAAATGATCCTAACTAGGGTTTCGGCAGTCCAAAATGTAAAATACTGATCAAATCGGCGTGTAGATCATTCCAACGTGACCTCGGTGATGATAGTGACTTGCGAGAGCTGACGGAATCTAAATCGGATACCTGATTTGGGCTCAGCGCTCAAATTACTCAATTCGAAATTAAGTTAGTTTTCAAAGCTAACTTAGTTTAAAATAATTCACATAACTAGGGTTTCGGGGGTCCAAAATATAAAATACTGATCAAATCGGCATGTAGATCATTCTAACGCGACATGGGTGATGACAGTGACTTGGGAGAGTTGACGGAATCCAAATCGGATATCCGATTTGGGCTCGACGCTCAAATTACTCAATTCTGAACTAAGTTAGTTTTCAAAGCTAACTTAGTTTAAAATAATTCACATAACTAGGGTTTCGAGAGTCCAAAATGTAAAATACTGATCAAATCGGTGCGTAGACCATCCTAACGTGACATAGGTGATGACAGTGACTTGGGAGAGCAGACGGAATCTAAATCGGATACCCGGTGTGGGCTCGGCGCTCAAATTACTCAATTCAGAACTAAGTTAGTTTTCAAAGCTAACTTAGTTTAAAACAATGGTCCTAACTAGGGTTTCGGGAGTCCAAAATGTAAACTACTGATCAAATCGACGTGTAGATCATTCCAACGCGACCTCGATGATGACCCTGACTTGGGAGAGCTGACGGAATCTAAATCGGATACCTAATTTGGGCTTGGCGCTCAAATTACTCAATTCGGAACTAAGTTAGATTTCAAAGCTAACTTAGTTTAAAACAATTGACATAACTAGGGGTTCTGGAGTCCAAAATGTAAAATACTGACCTGATCGGCGTACTGATCATTCCGACGCGACTTGGGTGATGAGAGTGACTTGGGAGAGCTAACGAAATCCAAATCGGATACCCGGTTTGGGCTCGGTGCTCAAATTACTCAATTCTTCAAATGCGCTTAATTTAAAATTAAAGAAGTTGGGTTCGGGGGTCCAAAATCTAAAATATCATTCCAATCGACATGCCGATCATTCCAACACAACTTGGGACGTAAAAGTGACTTATGAGAGCTGACGGAATCTAAATCGGACACCCGGTTTGAGCCCAGCGCTCAAATTACTCAAATCAAAACCAAGTTAGTTTTCAAAGTTAACTTAGTTTAAAGCAATTCACATAACTAGGGGTTCGAGGGTTCAAAATGTAAAATACTGGCCTAATCGATATGCCGATCATTCTAATGCGCCCTTGGTGATGAGAGTGACTTGGGAGAGCTTACGGAATCCAAATCGTATACCCGATTTGGGCTCGGCGCTCAAATGACTCAATTCTTCAAATGCATTTAGTTTAAAATTAAAGAAGTTGGGTTCGGGGGTCCAAAATCTAAAATATCACTCAGATCGACATGTCGATCATTCCAACACGACTTGGGAGGTAAAATTGACGTGTGAGAGCTGACGGAATCTAAATCGGACACCCGATTTGAGCCCGGCGCTCAGAAGTGCATTCTTTAAAGACACTTAGTTTAAAATTAAATAAGTTGGGTTCAGGGGTCCAAAATCTAAAATATTGCTCTGATCGCCGTGTTGATTATTCCAACACGACCTGAGAGGTAAAAGTGGCTTGCGAGAGGTGACGGAATCTAAATCGGACACCCGGTTTGAGCCCGGCGCTCAAATTACTCAAATCAAAACCAAGTTAGTTTTCAAAGATAACTTAGTTTAAAACAATTCACATAACTAGGGGTTCGGGGGTCCAAAATGTAAAATATCGGCCTGATCGGCGTGCCGATCATTCCAATGCGACCTCGGTGATGAGAGTGACTTGGGAGACATTGCGGAATCTAAATCGGATACCCAATTTGGGCTCGGCGCTCAAATTACTCAAATCTTCAAATGCACGTAGTTTAAAATTAAAGAAGTTAGGTTTGGAGGTCCAAAATCTAAATATCACTCGGATCGACGTGCCGATCGTTCCAACAGGACTTGAGAGATAAAAGTGACGTGTGAGAGCTGACGGAATCTAAATCGGACACCCGGTTTGAGCCCGGCACTCAGAAGTGCATTCTTAGGCACTTAGTTTAAAATTAAAGAAGTTGGGTTCGGGCGTCCAAAATCTAAAATATCGCTCGGATCGATGTGTCGATTGTTCCAACACGGCCTAGGAGATAAAAGTGATTTGTGAGAGCTGACGAAATCTAAATCGGACACCCGATTTGAGCCCGGCGCTCAAAATACTCAAATTAAAATCAAGTTAGTTTTCAAAGCTAACTTAGTTTAAAACAATTCACATAACTAGGGGTTCGGGGGTCCAAAATATAAAATATCGGCCTGATCGGTGTGCCGATCATTCCAACGCGACCTCGGTGATGAGAGTGACTTGGGAGACATTGCGGAATCTAAGTCGGATACCCAATTTGGGCTCGGCGCTCAAATTACTCAAATCTTCAAATGCACGTAGTTTAAAATTAAAGAAGTTAGGTTTGGAGGTCCAAAATCTAAATATCACTCGGATCGACGTGCCGATCATTCCAACACGACTTGGGAGGTAAAAGTGACGTGTGAGAGCTGACGGAATCTAAATCGGACACCATGTTTAAGCCCGACGCTCAGAAGTGTATTCTTCAAATGCACTTAGTTTAAAATTAAAGAAGTTAGGTTCGAGGGTCCAAAATCTAAAATATCGCTCAGATCGACGTGCCAATCATTCCAACACGACTTGGGAGGTAACAGTGACGTGTGAGAGCTGACGGAATCTAAATCAGACACCCGATTTGAGCCTGGCGCTCAGAAGTGTATTCTTCAAAGACACTTAATTTAAAATTAAATAAGTTGGGTTCGGGGATCTAAAATCTAAAATAGCGCTCAAATCAACGTGCCGATCGTTCCAACACGACTTGGGAGGTAAAAGTGACTTGTGAGAGGTGACGGAATCTAAATCGGACACTCGATTTGAGCCCGGTGATCAAATTACTCAAATCAAAATCAAGTTAGTTTTCAAAGCTAACTTAGTTTAAAATAATTCACATAACTAGGGGTTTGGGGGTCCAAAATATAAAATATTGGCCTGATCGGCGTGCCGATCATTCCAACGCGACTTCGGTGATGAGAGTGACTTGGGAGAGCTGGCGGAATCTAAATCGGATACCCGATTTGGGTTCGACGCTCAAATTACTCAAATCTTCAAATGAACTTAGTTTAAAATTAAAGAAGTTAGGTTCGGGGGTCTAAAATCTAAAATATCACTTGGATTGTCGTGTCGATCGTTCTAACACGACTTGGGAGATAAAAGTAACGTGTGAAAGCTGACGGAATCTAAATTGGATACCCGGTTTGAGCCCGGCGCTCAAAAGTGCATTCTCCAAATGTACTTAGTTTAAAATTAAAGAAGTTGGGTTCGCGGGTCCAAAATCTTAAATATCACTCTGGTCGTCGTTCCGATCGTTCCAGCACGACTTGGGAGGTAAAAGTGACTTGTCAGAGTTAACGAAATCTAAATCGGATATCCGGTTTGAGCTCGGCGCTCAGAAGTGCATTATATTTTATTTGAATTTATGCAATCAAAGAAAATATTTAATTTATCTACTTCATAATATTTTTTATATTATTTAAATTTATACAATCAAATAAAAGATTTAATTTATCTACTCCATAATCTTTTTTTATGAATACATATTTAATGTTATTATTTTTTTAATATAGGATCCTCTAGTGAGTGCCGATAGAGGAGACGAGCAGGATGGAGAGGATGAGGATATGGACGATATTTGTTGATTTTTTTATTATTATAAAATTGATAACTTTTATTGTGTTTCGTTTCTTGCATATCTTTTATTTTTCTTGTGATGGATTGTTTTTATGTTTTTTTATTTAAACAGGTTCTTTATATAAAATTTGTGTATTTTTAAAAAATAAAAAATCATTTGCGACGGATATTCTGACAGATCCGTCGAAAAGTTTATGACGGAATTATCGACGAAAAAATAATTCGATCGAAAAAATAATATATTTATTTATTTTAACGATACAAATTCAGACGGAATTTACGACGATACTGGAGATCCGTCAGAAAAACTCCTGACAGCATTTCAGACGAAATATAATCCGTCGCAACTATTTACGACGGAATTGGGGACGGATATATAGATCCGTCGGAACTATAACGCGCCAAATATTACCGACAAAAGTTACGTCAACCATATATCTGTCGGAAACTTCCGACAAAATATTTTTCCGTCTGAATTAACGACAATGATTACCCGACGGACCGTATGTGTAGGAAATACATCCAAAATCTGTCGAAAAATTACTTTCCAACGACATTTCCGACGGATTTCCGACGGATAAGTCCGTCGGAAACTCCGCCTTTTCTTGTAGTGTGCATGAGTCCAGGGGAGAAAAGAGAAAAGAGAAGGAGGCTCACCGAGACACTAAGCAGGCAGCGGAAACGTAACGAGCACCAGTGCCCGAGAAGAAGATTGCAGAGGTGCTACTCCGAGATCTCCCTACTTCCTTCTTAAAACCTCTTAGAGGTGATGTATCCTCTTCGGCCAGTGAGATGAACGGTCGAAGAGATGCACCCGCCTCCACCAATGTACTCGACGGGAAACCCAAACACTGCCCAGCACCTACTGTACCCGTTTCTCCAGGCATGAAATAGTTGTGCCATGATGATGGTGATGTCACCTGACGAGTGGGGGCGCTACCTTGCCCACCATGAAAGGAGGTAGGTGGCGGGGTTTCCCGTGCCAAAGGAATGTGAAGGTTCACGAAGACCTCCCCCTCTTCGGGCCAAGTACGGATCCTCCCGAACGTCAAGCACATTCTATACTCGAGAGTTGGTGGTTAGTGAGGAAGGGAAATTTCGCTAGGCCCAGCGCGGCCCGATAAGTCCAAACCCATGGTGGTATACCCCACCTCACCGTGGCCCCGTAGGCGCTGCCCAACCAAGGCCCACGAAGGCCTCTCCTGCTCACGAGAGCTTCTCCAAATTCTCGAGAGGAATCTTTGCAAGCGTGCATCCTGGATGCCGCGAAACTCGCCAACAGGTGAACGTTGGGGCTTGCATCACGGGTCTTGCCACTGTAAGGGCTGGGTCGCACCCACGTCGCCGACATGCCCTTCTCGAGGATTTCCCGCCTGGAATGAGCGAGAGGGCGATAGGAGATCCTCACAATCAAGCAGGGCACCACTCCACGAACGACATCATTGCTAAGTCAGAGACATGCCACTGCCTCCTGTATAAATAGACCTCTAGTGGGACCTAGAGGGACACAGGCGAATAGGCAAATGCAGAGAGGGGGCAGACATACGCAGACACAGGTATATTAAGGGATTTCTTCATGTCCAGAAGAATAGAGAGGGCTCCCTATGTGCTTACCTTTATAGGAGACTCCAACAGGAAAGCAGAGAAAGAGAGACCTCTTCACGGTTCTTCTCTTCTCGTCTCTCCGAGCATTCCTTGCACTCTCCAAGCATCCTCCGAGTAATCTCTCGACTCCAGCCTATTTTTCTCCTTCTCCTACTTGCTAATTCTTCTGTTTTACTCTTCCTAGACAGTTCTGACTTAAGCATCGGAGTGTTGTCCCTTGCGGTCACTCTCAGGACTCCATCTAACGATTCTTTCTAGTGCTTGCAGGTTCCTTCAGGGTCGCCGGTTGCTCTTCCCCGTCAAACAAATCTTAAAGTTGTAATACGAGATGAAGGGGACACTTTTTAGTCTCTACGGGGATAAAAATTGGTTTAACTCGGAGTTGTTCTGGATTTGAAAACCCATGGGACAAGGTAGGTCAATCACCCCCATGGAGTTAATCCCCCTACTGCCCTCCCCTCTGACTCCTTGCCTCCATCAATCCTCGGGACTCTCATTCGAAATAATTTTTAAATTTTAATTATTATTATTATTATAAAATTAATTTTTCAAATATCATTAAGACCCTTATTCTTTTTCAAAGATTCATTACGTTTAATGGATCTAACGAATCAAAAAATATATAATACCTCATCACTATTCATTTTAAAGTCATTTATTTTTTTTATTTTTTAAATATTTTAAATAAATTTTATAAAAGGTGATAAAAGTGTTTACGTTAATTATGTTACCGTCTATAATTTACCTCTCATTATTCGCTTTAAACTATTTTATATTTTTATTTATTTAAATATTTTAAATAAATTTTATAAAAATATATTGTTAAATTAAAAATGATATATTATTATTAATATTATTAATTAAAATTTAAAATTGATAAAAGACTTTTAGTTAAGTACGCTATCGTGTACAATTTACCCGTCACTATTTATTTTAAATTTATTTATATTTTTTAAATATTTTTAATAGATTCTGTAAAATAAATATATTGTAAAATAAAAAATTAGAAAAATATCATTAATAACAGTAATTAAAATTTAAAAGTGACAAAAATGTTTATATTTGTTTATAATTTATCCATCACTATTCACGTTAAACTAATTTTTATTTTTATTTTTAAATATTTTTAATAACTTTTATAAAATAGATATGCTGTTAAAATAATATTTTTTTAATAAAAACATCATGAATACTACTAATTAAATGTTAAAATTGACAAAAAGATTTGTGTTGCCGTAGTTTATAATTTATCAGTCAATATTCACTTTAAATTTATTTATATTTTTATTTTTAAATTTTTTAATAAATTTTATAAACTAAATATATCATCAAAATAATAAAAAATTTAATAAAAATATCATTAATACTCATGATTAAAATTTAAAAGTGATAAAAAGGTGAGAGAGTCGTACGATATTTTCTCAAATCAATGCAATTCATATTTATATATATTATTTATAAACAACATATAGTACATATTTGAAATCTAAAAAATATTATTTTTACTTAGACAATAACTATGAAAACTTGAAAACTTTATCCTTGTGTTATAAGTGGACGTTGTGTGTGCAAGAGACAGAGCGGGAGAGTGATAGGAGAGATAGTGAGTGAAATTGACGAAATGAATACATAGTTTTGGGTAAAAAAATTAAAGAGAAAGATAAATTTGATATTTAAGTTATCATTATTTTCAGGTTAATTTACTACCTATCAAATCATCCTGAATTAAAAAAAATAAAGATTAATCTTATTATTGTCAAAATAAAATTGAACTAACCCTAAGTTAAATTAAACGAGTTTGCTCATTCAACCTTTGGACTAATCCTCGGGCGTACTTGTATTCACGATATATCGTGGTGACGTCACCAAATCAGCGGCAGATGGCATGTCAGCCACTGGATTATGGTCGATTAGATTGGGACCTACATGTTGGCGGAAGTCTTCATCCAAGCCACATGGACCGTCGGAACGTTATCCGGGCCCGGGGGACCCTGTAATGCCCACCCAAGGTCCATTAACAAAATGTTCAAAGACCATGGATCGGATTCGATACTATTACTGATTTGTTTGTTGGTTTAGGAGTCCTTTTAATCTTTCACGCACATTTTTGTTGATTTTTTACATGGGAGTTCATATAGGGTCACTTGTTAATCCATATAGAAACCCACCTTAAATTGTTTTGTTCCATGCAGAAGATGCACACTAACGCCATGTCCATCGAGTGACAAATACATGTGAAGTTTCCCCCATACATGTCAAGCCCAAAGAGTGTTCTACACGTACGTGAAGAGTATTTAAAGGGCATATGTGAAGCACACTTAAAAAATAAACCCGATTACACGAAATAATCATTTTCTTTAAATCATTTTTAAAAATATTAAATTAATTGACCACTGTGTAGGCCTACTAAAGTCCAACAACGGCAACTGACCTAAGACCCATACCCATACTTTACGCACTAAATTATCTCACGATTCACGTGGCGCACGTCCCGGATATCATTATGTCAATAATGATAGAGTAACGAACATCAAGTGATAATCCGTGTCCCCTCTATTTCTACTGAGCGGAAGGTTAAGCGCCACATGATCTCACGATGTTAGACAATCGTTCCCCCATTAAGTCAGGAGACGTGGATGGCGAAAACGCACTCAAGGAGGGTGACCCTATAAGAAGTGCCATGGCCGGACGACCAAGAGATAAGTATTCTAAATGTCAAGCACCCTACGCTCAGTGCACTCCATAAACTAGTTGCTCTATTTCCTCTTTCGAGCACTTACGAGCACTCCTCACCCATTCCGAGCACCTGTCTGACGTAACTATCGGATGGTTATCCTCTGAGATCACACTTGAGACTCTTTCTGAAATTCTTCTTTTGCTCGCAAATGTTTCACTCGAAAAGTTTCTCCTCTTCCTTGATAAACAAATCTTAGAGGTGTAACCGCGATTAGAAATATCACTTTTCGATCTCTATACTTATCATTGATGATTTCTTGAAAAGGAAAAGATGTTTTATTTACTTCCCCTCTTCATGAAAATCTTCTTTGAAATAAAAATGACAAGATAAAGATATGTGAATAATATTTTTTAATATTCACCTGCCACGTTATATATATATATATATTTTTTTTTTGTTATACACGACACTTTCCTATCTAAAGGTCCACAAAATAAAATAATTAATATGATGCATGAAAATCTCACATCTTGTTATTTTTTAATTTTTTAAAATTATTCGATATTACGATTGGCATGTACGATAAATCAGAAATAGTTTGACCTCACCTTCAAAAATTTTTAAAAAAAAATTTGATGCACGCACGTAGGGCGTATTAATTAAAGGGAGGGTGCCATAATTAAGCATTACTCTTCAGAGTCTAGTGGTTAAAACCCCACCGTAATTATCAGAGAGTTTTCATATAAAAAATAATTAATTAGGGCCCCCATAAACCGAACTCTATTTTTTTAACATCTTCTACTCGGTTTCGCTCACTTTTTCTCCTGTTTGTCTGTCCAGAGTCTCCTATCTGTAACTCTCGCCATCTTCCATTAGAATTTTTGCAAGAATGACAAAAATGTTACCATATATATTATTTAATACTGCTCCATTAAAATATTTCTTTGCACGTGGCACCTTGTCGCCTCGAAGTATACTTGGCAGTTGGCATTCACGTTACTAGAGCTAACTGGGGTAAACGGCAGGGAGTTTAAGATAAAGAGTGAAAAAAAAAAAGGAGATGAAGTAATAGATAATGTGATAGGAGAGAGAAAATAAAGTCCATACCCTATTAAGGAGTCCTAATTAATTATCCCAAAAAGAATCAAAGCCGGGAGGAGAGCGATCTAATAATTAAGTGTGACGGGCAAGCATAAGAGTTAATATTGTATATATTCTCTTTACATAAAAAATTTAAAATTATCATATGTAATTGTCAAATATCACGTATATCATTATTATTAATTAAAAATTTCAAATGGGTACTCTCTAATCTCGAGGGAGACAATTGTGGGCGGTACGATCTTTTCCTAGGCTGAGATAAAAATAAACATAGTTGAGTTTATGGGTAGTCACGGACGATGGTATTTTGCAGGGTTTGCCGACCCGCTCGACCCGGCCGACCCGGTCTCGGCGCGGGACGGGTCGGGTCGGGCGGGTCGCATAGCGACCCGATCCGCCCCTCTCGAGTCTCGACGTGATTTTTTGGGAATTTTTTTTAAAATTTTTAATGAATTAATTTTGAAAGATTAAATGTTATATATTTAAAAATATTAGAATGTAGAGTTTATTTATGATAATAGATCCATACTACATTATACATAATAAATTATATAAAAATTACATATTACACTGCTTAATTAAACATCCTATTATATATAATACATAAAAATTTATTTCAATTACTAAATATGTAAAAGGAAACAGTGATATAATAATGGCATTCATTCATGAAGTATAAAATACAAAAACTCACTAATCCTCGTCCATGTGTGAAGCCCGAATCCCAAAACTCACTCATCCTCCTCATCTGTGTAACCCGAATCTCAAAACTCACTAATCCTCATCATCAGTGAAGCCCGAATCCCAAAACTCATCATCAGATACATGAGACTGATCACCCGTATAATCTAACTCGATCCTAGTGGGTGGAGGTACATGTGGGTGGGACTGAAAATATGTAACCATCTGCACAAATGATGGGTCGTGTGCTGCGGTGGAGGGTACATGAAAATCTGTAAAAAAAGTCCTCACTACATCTATAGCTTCAATTCTATCATGTATGACTGGTGCTGGTGCTGGTGCTGGTGCTGGTGCTGCTCGAACTCTGGACGTGGAGGAAGATCATGCTCCGCCCTGTGCTCGTGGTGGAGGTACCCGGGACGTAGAAGAAGATGTCCTCGGTGTGCTACGAGAACCGTATCTATCCTGTAACTGTGTCCGAAAGGAATGTCGAACATCTCCCGGAACTCGGTCGCATGCACGAACATCGCGTCCCACTCCCGCAAGGTGCTCCGCAAACCTGTGTATGCCGGTGACGCGATGTTCGTAGTATCTACAGTGCACATGTCCATCACCCTCAACAGAGTATCCATGCTCCCACGCAGGGTGACGCCGTCCGTCCATGATGACCTGCAAATGATGTAAAAGTTTACATTAGTGATTTCAATGACAAGTACAGAACTCTATATATGAAGAAATCTACAATTAATTATTAGTTAGTTATAAATGTAACCAAATGATACATACTAATAAAGACTATGGACCCAAACTGGGCCAGTGCCCATCTCCAAACAATCTGACATTAAATGTGGTCCGCAGATAGGACAGATAGTCTTCATAGCGCATTGAACCTGAATAGTTCTCCCAGTACATGCGTACGTAGTATTCATACTCCTGCGAACCTTGTGCGTACACGACCTCTACTGACGTAGCTGTGGCATAAGGATATGGATACGATGGGAAAAATGAACTACTGTTATCTGAGTCGCCATGATACATCGGCTGCTGCGGCCATGACCGTCCATACGAGCTTCCAGATCCCTGGGAGTCATGTGTGCTCATCCTCTCAAAATCAGACAACATGTCTTGATAGCTTGTACTGTCTGCAACCGAACTTCCATAGTAGGGATCCCAATGATCAGCTGCCCGTCTCGTCCCTGCGGGTGGAGCACCGTAGTCCTCATCTTGCGTGGCATGTGTGAAGTGCTGCTCCTCTGTCCATGCGCCATGTTGACGGCCCCCACGACCTCTACTATGACCACTGCTGTACTCTCTACCACCAGCACTAGTATTCTCACGAGGACTCCGTTGGTCACCTTGAGAACCACCACCTCCATGGGATGAAGACCCTGTGGGTGTACTATCAGCATCGGAGTCATGACTCCCACTAATGCGGGGCTCAACAGAGGGCTCGGGAGTGTCGTCATCTGCATTGGGATCTAATGTCTCCATGTCTGCAATATCTATCGGATTTAATGGTGGTCCCCTGTCCTTCTTGCTGGTGAATAATGTGGTCCATGATGATTTTTTCTTCTGTGGAGCAGGGGGCGGCATACATGCTGCATGTTGTGTCCCTCTAGATGCCTGAGAAGCAGAAGCCTGCTTAGATAATTTTTCAATTTACTTTCTATTGTGTAAGTCTGTACGTATACCTGAGAAGACTGATTGGGTGCCTTAGCCTTAGATGTTGAGCGTCGGGGCGCAGCAGACTGAGATGGTTGTTTCGATGCTACCGAAGACTACACAATTGAAAGAAGAATATATTCAATTACCAATGAATTATATATTAACAAATGTAGAAATGACAATATAATTTCACCTCTCTAAATGAGGAACTCCCCCTAGCCTCTCTTGAAGTGGATAACCTTCTTGGTTCCGCAGATATTGAATGTCGCGGTGCAGCAACTCGGGACCACTGTTCTCCCGCAATGTTGTCATTTACCGGACCGACCTGCAATATATTTCTTACATCATCATACATCAATCTATGACTACGCTATCTAATGAAATTTGCGATTCGATTTTCATGTATTAATTCACCTGAGGTGGCGCTTGACGCTCAAAAATTAGAGGTTGTATCAATCGCTCCCATGCTGTATCATCGTACGCATACGATGTGTCTCCACCACCAATGACGAGGTCTTCATCTAAATTAACTTCATCATCACGTCCCGTTGCTGACTCGTCACCACCCAAATGCACATGGGTGTCATCTCCCTCCCCCACTGCCTCTTGTACAGCCGATGCGAGAAAAGTATTAGGCCGTGGTGTCTCGCCAGGTTCTTCAGCCTCCTCGTCCAATTCTGCCTCACCACGCTCTGTTGTGGCTCTTGCAACCCATGCTACCATAGGGTCATCATCGTCTCGTAAGTACACAGCATCCGTTGGGTCGTAATCTCCCTCTCCTCTCCTTGTATCCATTTGTACATGCCGGACCTTTAGCCTCATGTTGTAATGAACATACACCATTTTGTCTAGCCTGCGGTGTGTTAGCCTATTCCTCAGCTTAGTATGCAAGAAGGAGAACGTCGACCAATTCCGCTCACACCCACTCGACGAGGATGTTTGCGATAGAACTCTCATTGCGATCTTCCTTAATACGGGTGCACTTGTGCCGTAATTTAGCCACCACTCAGCTGCGTTTAAGATAGATCACGTACAATATAATAATTAGATGTAAAAATTACTTCTCGAGATATAGAAGCTACATTGTGAAGACACATTACCTGGGTCGAGTCTATCACGACTGGCCACGGCATTAGGTGTCGCAAATGAACCAATTCCCTCTCTAAATATTTTCATCTGCATTATCAAAAAGTATGAAGTGTATATTTCATTTAATATTGTCAATGTTAAAATATCCAATTATACCTCATTCAACGCATCAGCAGCATCTGTTGGGGTGAAAGACAATCGGTCTACCACAATGTTGACCGATTCTATCAACGTATCGTCATAAGCAAGGGCCCGAGCATATTGGAAGGCCGGATGTAGATAGTACGCTGCAATCGTAAGACAATGAATTACATATTAGTATCAACTGAAAATCACAGCTCATTGATTGGACGAGAATGTAAGTGTTTACCTGCCATGTGAAGATCGCGGCTCATTTGTCTGTCCCATCTGTCCTCCACAATCTCTAGAATGGTGGGTCCATATTTTTTGGACGTTGTAAGGATCTTCCGCTTGGCTGCTTCTATTTTGCTGTACACCAACCCCATGGTTGGTACTCTATCCCCATCCACGCATCGTAGAACCTCATACAGTGGCTCTATCAATGACACTAATACCTTCACTCTATCCCAAAAATTCGAGGTGTTGACAATCCCCTCGACCTCCGCCCCTTCACGTGAAGCAGCAAAAGAGGAACTCAGCCAGGTCTCACCTCTAAACATTTGCTTCAACCCATCTTTGTGCTTCAATAGGCTCTGCAATGCGATGTAGTTGGTGGCAAATCGTGTGATGCCAGGCCTCAACAGTTCGCCGCCACAGTGCTCCCTCATCCATGCCAATACAAGTGTGTGGTTGTAGATATATTTCGTGATTTTTTGTGTCACCTCGACCACAGAGTTTACCATACGAAGCTGCCCAATCTCCTTCAGCATCAGATCTACACAATGTGCTGCACAAGGGGTCCAGAAAATGTGCCGTTTTTTCTTCATTAGCTCCTCCCCAGCCTTCTTATAGTTCGACCCATTATCAGTCACCACTTGTACAATGTACTCCTCCCCAATCTCAGTCACCACTTGCTCCATCAATGACAAAATATATTGGTGACTGTGAATTTGACCAGACGCATCCACTGATTTGTGAAAGAATACATGTCTGTCACAATAAACAAGGAAGTTGATCAGGCTAGATTTTGTGGTACCTGACCATCCATCACACATCAGTGTGACTCCGTACTTTGTCCATTTCTGCTTGAATGAGTCAATGTAACTCTTGATCTCAGCAACTTGTTCATCAAGGTATACGCCAGCCAATTCTCTCGCTGTAGGTGGCTGCACGTGTAGCCCAAGGACCTGTGCTTCCTGAAACATTGACTTGTAGTAAGGGCTATTGGCTGCATTGAAAGGCAGACCCGCATGGTGCCACCATTTTGCAACAGCTTGACCAAGTTTCCATTTAGGTCCCTTCTGGCCATACGCATCGTCCATCCTCGTTTGCTTACCATGCTCTCGAGATAGTGCACCGGGCTCCACATCTTCAATGTTGATCGATTGTGTCCTTTTTCTTTGTGCCCCCGAGTCACCAGTCAATAAACTCCTTATGCCTCGTGATTGTCGAGTCGTAGATGAACCACCACTCCCTGATGCTCCGGTCCTCGCCGCCTCGCGACTACGGACTACAGTCTCCTCGGGATGTCTTGACTCTTCCCTGCTCTGACGTACTGCCTCACGAAACTGGGCTTCGTATGGATCGTTCACAGTGACATACACATCAGGCTGCTGACTACGTGCTTGTTCGTCTTCGTCACTGGGTGTCCATGCACATTCCTCCTCGTTGCTGCCACTTGGGCGCCCGCTCATTGCCGCTTGATCCCTTTTCTTCTTTTTTTCCTTTTCTTGCATCTCAGCTCTCTTCTCCCGCAGGTGCCTAGCCATTGCAAGTTTCACATCTCTAGGCACATGGGTACACCCAGCAACCTCAGAGTATCCTGCCCCGGCTCCTCCTGCCAAATGCTTCTTCAACCGAGACACCCCTCCTCCCCGGTGTTCTATTTTACAATAGTTACAACGCCAACACCTACGGTTGCCATCCAACAAAACTCCGTGTGACCACCCAATATCATTTGTTCGTTCCTTAGGAGCCATAGAGTGTTATCTCCTAAAATTAAGAAATTCAAAATATGAAAATATATTATTTCCCATCTACAACTAACAATGAACATAATTTCATTATTTGCGTACCATGCAAGACTAAATTCAATATTTAATACATCTTCATATAATTTAGTTCAAAATAATATCATTATTTCTATAACATACAAATAAGGTTAATATTTATAATTAATACATATACATTAAATTTAAAATTATTTATCACTAATTAGATATTTATATTTACATCTCTAATTAAATTACATGACACATATAGATTATAAACATCTCTAAATAATTTACATTGTACATATAAATTAACTTTAAAATTATTTAGAAAATATTCAACACCAAATTTATATTTACATTAAAAATATGTCCATATACATTACATATTTACATTATACAATTAAATTAACTAATATACATTATGCATTTAAAAATATTTTACATCTACAACTAATAATGATATTAATATCATTAATTCTACAACATGCAAGACTAAATTTAAAATTTAATACATCTCAATTAAATCTAATATTTAAACATGAATTGAATAACAGATCAAAAAATAAATTTATTTCTACAACATGAATTAAAATATTTTTATATTATTTTTACAGCATGAATTATACAAAACATAAAAAAATTTAGAGATACAACATGAATTAAACAAAAATTATATTATTTATACAACATGAAATAAATAATACAACAATAATAAATTTAAATAATCTAACTAATTTTATTATTATAATTCTTAAACTAAACAAATATCAAAAAATTATATTGCCCCAGCCCCACCGCCCACCGCCCAGCGCCACCGTCCCCCACCCCCACTGCCGCTCCTTGCCGCCCCAGCCCCACCGCCCACCGTTCCCCCGCCGCCGGCTTCGGCCGGCCCTGCCCCACCCCCACCGTCCCCCACCGCCGCCCCTGGCCCAACCCCACCGTCCCCCACCGCCCCACCCCCACCGTCCCCCCCCCCCCACCCTCCAGCAACGCCTGCAACGTCCCCCCGGCGCCCCTACCCCGCCGTCGCCCGCCGTCCCCCACCCCCCCTCCACCATCTCCTCCAACCGTCCCCCACTGCCCCTTCGGGCTCCCACCGGCCAGATCTGGCCGGTGACCGGCCAGATCTGACCGGTGGGAGCACGACGGGGCCGGTGGGGGACGGTCCCCCCCCCCATCCACCACCTCCTCCGCCGGCCCTCCCACACACAGCCCCACCGCCGCCCGTCCCCCTCCGGCCGCTTTGTTATTTTAAAAAAAAATTCAAAGGAAGACAACTTACCTCCGACAGCTGTCCACCGTCGTTCGTCGCTCGCCAGCGTTCGCCGCTCGCCGCCGTCCACCGTTATTCGCCGCTCACCGCCGTCCGGGACCTCCACCGCCGAGTTAGGCACGGCTTGAAGACGCCCCCCACCGGTCCATTAAATGGACAGACCGGAACGGGCGGGCCGTCCCGCACGTACCAACCCGTCCCGTCCACGGACCGGTCTGGTACGTGGCGGGACGGACGGGTCGGTGCGGGCCAGTCCGACCCGGCCACGACCCACGCCCCGCCCGACCCGTTGGGCGCCTGGGATGGGGCGGGTCGTACAGGTCTGGCCGACCCGGCCCGATCCGGCAAACCCTGGTATTTTGAGAAGATTGCGTTACATTTTCAGACATAATATTTTTACTATTTCAGTTCTAATAATAATTTATATATGTTTCTAATATATTGTGGAGGGGAGCTCGGCTTTTCCAGCCCGTATATGGGGGGAATAACAGCAGAATGCACTTTGTGTACTCTAACTTAAGTTGCTGTAATCTTTCAATATGAAGATTACTTGTTCAAAATTTTTAATTTTTGATATACTATGATTTCAAAGTAAAATTTAAAATAAAAAATGTCTAAAATTAATTAATCAATTTTAATCGCCATCATCATGATCATCATCATGATCATCATCATCATCATCGTCATCGTCATCAAAATCAAAATCAAAATCTTATCCTAATTATTTAAGATCGAATATATGAATCCTATTTTGTCATAAAGATTAAAGTTCTATATTCATATTTAATGTCTTAACCTTCCCCGAGTTCTTTTATTAACATCCACTAACAAACATTTAATCGATTTTGATATATCAATTTAATATCATTGATCAATGATTTATGACAGATGTGCAAAACATAATAAAATTGTAAGACGGTAGATTGCATAAATTAAATATATATATATATATATATATTGAATATTCTAATATTCAAATAGATTATCCAAAAACCCTGAACTTGTAGATTAGCTTTAATGGATAAATCAATATGTTGGTTAACGAGTAAAGAGAACTTTTCCGACGACCAACCGGTAAATTTTCATTTGAAACGAGCCATTTGGAATAAACAGCTTTTCCTGATCAGTTCCAGCCACCTGCGAGCAGAAATCAATTTGTGAATTCGCTGTGGGACTGCATGCAGGAATCAAGGTTCATAATACTAATAATACTGTTCTTCCTCCACAATCAATACTGTTCATTGTCTACAATCACCTCCAAACACAAACCCATGAAATGCTTCCCAAAGCACATTGGACATCTAGGGTCAGACAAATCTGGTCTAAAGGAAGACACGTTCTGTTCCCCATCCGACCCGGACCCTGATGTCATCTCGTCCCTTGTGCAGCAAGAACCCAATAAAAAGGGTCTTGCTTGCTCTTGCTTCTCCGACATGGGAGAAAACTCTCTTTCTCTCTAATCTTATATCACATGTTCCTTTCTTCCTTGGAATTCGATTGCCAATCCAACAACCCACGAATCCCAAACAAGCTAGAATCGGATCGGTTCCCCTCTCTCAGGGAATTAATAGACAGCCAATCTAGATGTTCTTCTACCTGTACAAGTCTTGAAAGCTTCCATATGCAAAACACACAGCAACTCATTTCCTGGTTCCTAAATAGCTGATGATGTTGGTTGATATGGCGACGGTGCTCGTCACCACCGCCAGAGCAATCATCGTCCCCGCCATCAACTTGTCCCTCCTGCTGGCGATCCCGTGAACATCCCTGCACCATTTCAGCCCCAGTGAGCAGCCAATATTGACGAGCTCGTGGGAGACCATGCATGGTTCTCCCCACATTACCACAAACAGGTGTTCCCAACTGTGCTTCTGAAAAGAGAAGAAAACTAGAACAGAACAGAACAGGAGGGCTTCTTGTGCTTGATGCATGGTTACCTGAGAACAATGGAAGCCGGGAATATCAGCGACAGGCAGACGGCGGTGGTCGACCCAAAGAACTGGAAGAGCGTCCAGATGTTGGGGATGGCGATGGCAGCCAGGTAGACGAAGCCCATCAGCCCCAGCGTCAGGGCGACGAACCGTGGCGCGTGGGAGGCCAGCGGCGTCGACTTGGGGAACAGCAGACCGTCGACGTTGATCCGAAGGGAGTAGTTGATGAGGGGGAAGACGAGAACGAGGTGCAGCCCGTAGCTCAGCCGGACGATGTCGTTGACCAGCGGCGCGACGCCGGCGCTGGAGCTCCGGTCGAAGTTGGAGAGGATGTCCGCCATGGTGGCGTCCCCGAAGAGGAGGTACCCGGCGAGGCCCACGGTGGCGTAGATGGCGGAGCAGAGCACCAGGGATATCCGGACGGCCCTGGTCATGTCCGAAGACTTCTGCAGCTCCGCCCGGATGGGATGAACTGCACATGCATGGAAGGTGGGTTAGTCCAGGAGGCCATTGCAACTGGGAAGCTAGCTAGTTAGCCCTTCCATGGCGAGAAGTGGGGAGAGGTGGGGGGGGTGCACAGTACCGTTGAAGTGGAAGGTGAAGGCGAGGACGACGACGGGGACGGCGGTGAAGAGCTCGAAGAAAGAGGTTGTGCGGCGGAGGTCGGGAAGGAGGCGGGGGGAGCTGGTGGCACCGGTGGAGACGGCGTAGATGGCCAAGGCGGAGGTGATGCCGACGAAGACCACGGCCAAGAGGACGGACACCGCGGATGTGAACCTCAGAGAGTCTGGATTATTTCATTATTGGTTAATATAAAATGAAAAGTCATTTTCTTCCACAAAAGGTATAATTTCTGCATGTGAGAAAGATTATTAATTTTCTAAGAATATAATATCTTCATTGGATGACAACTATTAATTTTCCATAATTGCTTCATTTACCCACTGCTCAGGAGTGGTTAAATGCACATGGTTTTTGTGGGCTCGAGTCAAGTTTGCAGCTTAATTTGTCTGTCAAAAATAAAAACTAAAAAAAATCTGATTTTACATGAAAAATTTGCAAAAAAAAATGTATTTAATGATACTCTGTAAGTCGTAATATCATGAAACCTTTCCAAGCTAAAAAACTAGAATTGACGATCTGTTTTTTTTATATAATATATAAAAATCAGGGGCAGATATTACGATGGGAAGTCAAACATCGTGGATGCAGACAAGTGTCAATGTGCTCGAGTCTTCTTCATAACTAATTTGAAAAACGAAAAGTGGTTTAATAGAGAAAGACTTCACCTGTCACCAAATGAAAATGGAAATTGTTTAAAAGGTAAACTTGATGCCCTTTCTGTTCAGTATATTTCTCTTGTTATTCTGTTACTACCATACGAGCAAACAAGAAGACAAAAAGATTATACGAAAAACAAGGGGGGGAAAAAGGGTTTATCTTTTATGCAAAGGACATATTCAATAACAATGCTTCAATCAAATAAGAGAGCGATTCTCAATAAATATGATGAAAATATGACGGGGAAAAACTTTAGACCAGCATTCTTTAGGCAATAACTTTCAAATTCAAGCTTGACCATTCGCTTAACATAATATTTTACATAACAGCTTATTGACCATACTTCTAAAAACATAATAAATTGTAGAAACAGCATTTTTAATAGCATATGTATGAAAACCTTAGTGCTCGTTATTTGATTCTTTTTGGCCCACTCTTATATAGGAGTAGGATAGCAGGGGTAACTTATCCGATATCGTCAAAAGGTCGAATATGCTATCTTACCCCCAATATTAAAGTGAGCCTTTAAGGATAACGATGTGTAAATCATCACGAGACCATCTTGGTCATCAACTTCATTTCAGTAGGTCATGGCGCTGCCTAATTTGAATTTTTTTTTTTTTTTTGGCGGGGGGGGGGGGGGGGGGTGGGTTTAAGTACACTGGGCGCCGCCTAATTTGATCGCCTGTCCTGCCATAGGGAAGGCAGGCTCCCCCTCTGTTTTGAGGAGAGTACTTACAAATTCTAGTAATCTTTCCAGCATTCTAACGAGGGAATTTTTTCTCACAACCTCGTGTCAATTTTGTTTCCATGGATAACTTTTCAATCTATATAGATAACGAATCTAAACTTAAACAAAATCATCATGTAGAATAGTTTTTTTATAAGATCTACCCCTGGTAACTTGTAAGAGATACTCGGACATTGCCAAATTTATGAATTAAGTCACTGCTCTCCTCCACAAATATAACTTAAAACCCTCAACTCAACTGTAATTTGTAATTGTAGGCGGCTTCAACGTGAGTCCGCCGAGGGGAAACATGAACCACGTGCTCGCCATGTTGTGGACCGTGAGCTTCAATTATTGTCGTCAGAGTTATCGCCCTCCACTAACTCTTGTGTATGTTGTGTCCGGGTGATGGCCCCACGCCCACCGACACGCCGTGGTCTCATCCCCTCCACGACGCACGAGCCAACTATTCTGGTAAGTTCCCTAAAAAACACTGTTCGCTTCTCTTCTTCACATATTTACTCTTACAATATGAGATATTTGTATATATATATATTATCTCTATTTTTATAAATTAGCAAAATCATTATTAGATACTACCAAATAATTGTAGTTATACATTTTGAGTTCTTATTCTGTGAAGTTTAAAAGATTATTCATAAAAGATGCTGCAGGAAACTGTTGTTAACAAACGAATGCAATGTGTTCTTATATATCAAGATGTCGTAAAATTTAACTTGAGGGTAACTTTATTATCTCGTCATTTAAAATGTACTTGAGTAAGTCACGAAAAAAATTATAATTGCAATTATTTACAAGTTTCATATATATATATATATAGAGAGAGAGAGAGAGACATGGAAAAATCCCATTAAAAGATGATGATGCTAGCCTTTTTTGAAGAAAGTCTCGAGCTATAAGCGAAATCTTAGCATGGTGGCATATAATCGGCTAGCTAGGTAGTAACGTTTTTAATTCACATGAATAAAGAGTAAATAATCAAGTTATAAACTAAAGGACTGCTAGTCTATTAAAATTGTGTGAGGACTGAGGAGAATTATTATGGAGCAAAGGGATACGTAGTAACTTAGATATATGTATATGTTTATGAACTCATTTACCGACACGCCGGAGCAGAAGCAGAGGCAGCAGCACCAAGAGCGCGATGAGCAGCAGCGCCACCGCCCGGCCGTTCCACCACTGCTCCCCGAACCACTCCTGCAGCACCCCCAGGTGCACCGCCCCCTCTGACTCATTCCCCGACACCACATCCCCTGTGTTCCATCCACACCCACATATCAGTATGAGAGGGCTAGCGATCGAGAGAGAGAGAGAGGGGGGGCGAGCCTTACCGATGATGATGAGATACATGATGAGGGCGCCGACGTTGGTGAGGGCCACGCAGATCTGGAGCGCCGCGGCGCCGGCCTTGCCGAAGGACTCCGCCATGATGCCGGCGTACGACATGGACGCCCCCGAGTTGGTGTACCGGAGCAGGAACTCCACGGAGGCGTCGCAGAGCAGCGCCACCGCCGCGATCAGCGCCACCGCCGGACCCACCCCCAGCACCTTCAGCGTCGCCGGGATCGACATGATCCCCGCCCCGATGATGCTGGTCGACAGGTTGAACACCGCCCCCGAGACAGAGGCCGGGGCCGCCTCCTCCCCCGCCGGGGCCGCGAGCCCGTACTCCGGGAGGAGCGGCGCGTACTCTTCGCCGGCGGCGGCGGCTTTCCCCTGTGGCGTCTTCATCGGCGGGAGGGCGGGGGGCGGGGCAGCTGCCGAACCGGGGTACTTCTCGGCCGCCGGGGATGCCCCCCATTTAAAGGCATGTTTCGCCGAGGCCCAAATAATCGTAGTGCGAAATTACAAAACCACCCTTGTGGCTTTCCCTTTTCCGCAGCCGCCCCACGGCCACGAGAACCCGGTGCACTTCGGCGAGATCGGATGGTTTCCGGGCGTCCACGTCATGGGGAGTACATAAGATGGACGGCTGGAATCGTCTTATCCCGGTCCTGGGAGGGTATCGGCGTTGTTTGGTACGAGGGCACTTTAGGAATTTGCAAAAGGATGGGTGGCCCCGTCCACCGCTGTGGACCGCCGGGGCACCACTGCCGGATGAGGTCAACGTCGAGGGTGATGTATGTGGACGCAATTGGGCGGTAGGTTAGCTTGTCTTAAGCGGCGAATGGGGGACGAGAGAGGAGTTCCCAAGTTACCCAAAAGAACCTTGACCATGCACCACAAACTCTTCATGTGCTGACGAGGCTCGTTGCTTCCGTTCCATTCTTTTATGGGAAAATGCCCCACTTGATGTTAGTTTTTTTTTAATTATAAAAATATTATTATTATTATTATTAGTAAATTTATAAAAAATATTTTTAAAAATATATTAGTAGATATATCTCTGAGTAAAATCAAAGAGTGTATCAATGTTGTGTAATACTATATAAATAAGGGTGAGCACGCTTTAATTTGATTTAGGTTTGAAGATTTTTTTTTTCAAATCAAATCAAATTAAATTAAATTAAAAATTTGATTTGAAGTAAATTAAATTAAATTATTTTAAAATTAAACCAAATCAAATTGAATTAATTCATGTAGGTTTAATTTAGTTCGATTTGAATCATATTTCTGTCCCTTTTTAAAAATTAGATTGGATTCAAAAATGAGTAGAGAACGATAGAGTAAAAAAAATTTATCAAATAAAATAAATATTAAAAAATAACATCAAAAGTTATAACTTATAATAGTAAATTTTATGATATTTTTATATACAAAATTAAGAATTTTAATTACAATAAAATAAAAGGTGATTTGAAACTTACTTCATATAATTAAAAATCTCATCAGGATGGGGAGAATTGAATTTTTTGAATTAAAATTTATAATTATATATACACTTATATTAATTTGATAAAAATATTTTTAAATTCAGATTATTCGAATCGATTCGATTTCTCAAATTTCGTAATCAAACGAAATCAAACTAAAATTTTTAATATGATTCAGTTTGAACTCAAACTTAATTTTTTTTAAATTTCAATCCAAATCAAATCGAACCAATAAATCTATTAGTTCGATTTAATTTTTGAGTTGAACTCGAATAATACTCAACCCCACTATAAGTATATTTTTTTACCAAATTTTAATAGGAAATGATCTGAATGTAAATAAAAATAACTTATTTGCATAATATGATTCTATGCAACGATGTATCGTTAATATATTGTTGATAATAATACTTTTATAAATTTATATTTAATAATAATTTATTTGTAAAAAATTTATTATTTATTCTCGTGACGGTGAGTGATGGAATATTTAGATTTTGGATGTCGTATCAATAAAGATTTGGAATTGGAAAACCAACGTGAATGGGATCGCTTAAAAGGTTTGAATGGCCGGTTAAGGCGGTTGCGTCCTCCGTCGAGATTGGTGTGGAGAGGATAAGGTGATGCATGACAAAATAGACAGCAGTCTTATATAAATATAACTATTCGCCGGCGGGACCCGACAAAAATGGCATTTGCCTGTGCGGGAGGATGATGCGAGGGGCATGCTCCTCCGTGCGGAATTTTAGGTTTAATTTAGGGGGAATTAGTTGGTGTCTAGGCAGACTCTCTGACTTATAGCCCCCTTTCCCATTTGAAAATTAGACAAATTTCGGACTTTATTTTAGATTAATTTGATCATCTATACTCTTATTACATATAAAATATCAAAATTTTAATGTCTAGTTGTCAAATATCATATATATATATATATACATATATATATATATATATATATACATATATATGCGCTATCATTATCGATGAAAAAAGTTTTTATAGATGTCATTAAATTATAAAAATATCTCTAGAGTCGGAGTGGAAGTAGGTGGCACTTTAAAAAAATTATTAGTAATAATCTTATATGTGACAACTGAAAATGATAATTTTGATATTTCACATGTGAAGATATATATATATATATATAATTATTCCTATTTTTCAGTGGACCTTATTTACAATCTCTAATGTTAACCAGCTATTAGATGCGTTAACTCTTTAACCCTAAGATCTTAACATGTTGCCATCTGTTCTCTTCGTATAATTCTGGTGAGTAAAATTTAAATTCGAAATCCTTATCCAAGGAAAGGAGACTACTATTGCTGGCCCACGTTCTTATCCATGATATTGTCCTCCAGGGAGATCTACCTGTGCAATTTCCACTGTGAAGTGCATCGAGATACAGTCAACTTAGGTGCAACTTGAACGTCAATGAGATAATGTGAAATAATATAAAATATCTATTTAAAACATTTTTTAGATATTTACACTAATTCATAAAGTAATAGTTTTATTTTAAAAAAATGTCGCATCACATCTTTTCTTTCAGCTAGTACATATCACATGTATATATAGATAATCGCATTCGCTAATTTGCCAAGACTAAAGTAGCAGTAAGAGAGATCGGATTAGCTATACGTGGATTTTCTGAAAAACTCTACCATGTGAATAGTTATATAATCGTCATCCTTAAGTAGCTACTAATATTCATAATCCTCTTGCTTGAAAATAAGTACAAAATTGTGTTTGAGGATATTTGCCATTCAAGATATAAAAAAATATTTTATTTTGATCCATCAAATTCAAATTTTGGATGAAAATACTCTTACAAGAACTATATGTTAACGATACGTTAATGTCAAAGCGCGCGCGCGCGCGCGCGCGAGAGAGAGAGAGAGAGAGAGAGAGAGAGAGAGAGAGAGAGAGAGAGAGAGAGAGAGAGAGAATTTAGGAGATATTAAAGATATTTTGATCTTTTTTTTAAATTTAGTTCAGAGTTAATAATAGAATGTTAATAGCAGGTGATGATAAGGATATTTTTGCATGTATTGCAAAGAAGTGAGATCAATAATATGAATATATGGTTACGTAAGGTTGACAATTCTAATACGTGTGAGACTCACATGTATTCGTTGAATAATGCGAAAGTTAAAGTCCGTTGTTAACATCAAAACCAATATAAAATTAAAAACCAGTAAACTTTTTTTCTAATTACAAAATAACATAATTATATTTTAACACTAATATCAAATTACCATTTTAGGTATACATGCTTTACATCTTCCTAATTTTTATATATACATTATTATTAAAATTAAAATTACATATTTATCATTCTCATATTTATATTTACACATATATCATTAAATATCGATATTATACTATTTACAAAAAAAAGATTACTTAAAACGTATACGAAGAACTATTTTGTACTCTTTCCACTTAATATCAATATTTTTAATAATACATGTGTAAATACAAATGTAAGACTAATAAATTCATAATTTTTATTTTACCATCAGTTTATATGATGAATATTTTTTTTTGACTCAAATAATTGACGCCGACTTTTGTCTTACTTCCTATCCACGCGAGAAACTGCCCATGTCCTCGTTTGGAGTGCAAACGAGATAACAACACGTCTCCTAAATCTAAATCCAGATTGCCAGAAATCATTTGGACTTTAAGACGGTTTCTTGTAAAAGAGAATCCCATTTTCTCAGGGCAAAAAAGATTTCCTATTGCAGGAATTATAAAAATATAATTTCCTTCGGTCCAAAATGCAATGACATCAAGTTATTCATGACATTGGAGACCCAACTGAAGATTAGCTTATAGTGAATGAAAATAAACTCATCATATATACATATTTTCTAGTTGGCGGATTACCGGTCATCGTGTCGGTTTGATCCAACTATTACGTTTGTGCATATATGAACTAATAATTAGTAAATATATAAATATATAAATATATATATATTGAAATGGGTAAGTTTGTTAGATGACTAGATATAATTACACTCTGTAGCAACTATTGCTCAAATAAAAAGTACTATAATAAAAGCCCAATTATAGAGACGTGAGAATGACAGGAGAGTAAAGATGCTATTGGAGTTACTCTATCATGTTGTGAACGTTGGATCATGAGAAGAGAGAGGGGGAGATTGGGTGGAGTGAAAATTTGACTGGCTGAGTGGACATGGTAAAATATGCAAATCACACATGTATTTGCAGGGAGAATGTATTGCTGCACACCCAAACTATTTGCACACTTTGGGGTGTGCATTAATATATATATATATATATATATATATATATATATATATATATATATATATATATATATGGTGAGATGGGAGTTTACCTCGACTACCCATGCATACGAAGGCGAGGAAAAATAAAACATAAAAATATTATGATTTTTATTTTTTGACTTTTTGAATTTATTTTTTTAAACCATCTAATGGGGAGATTAATGGTAGAGATAGATAGGTGAGGTAGACCCCCACTTCAACTTTTTTTTAAAAAAAAAAAACGAAAGCATGTGGCGTGACGAAGATGTAAAAAAAACTCAGGTGTTCGGCGAGACTTCTTGTTTGCAGGCACCCACGAATCTTAGTTAAAATTTGCCATTGACTGCACTAAATTCAATGACATAGAATGCACTCCTCTGACAAATCAAGTACATTTTTATTCACATATAACACACCAAATTATTGTAAAACTTCACATTAAGTATGTACATCGTTAAATGAAAATAAAATTATAATTATCAAAAATCATAATTTGTCGACTCAGTTTGACTCGGGCTGACCTGGCACACCATATCGGATCCACAAGAAATCGGGATGTGATCTGACCGACTCTCGCTCCTCTCTGCCTCTCCACCCTTCCGTGCGACATTCCAAGTGTGCTCCGACAAAGATCTGACGGTGGCGGCGAGGATCTTACAATGGTGACAAGGATCCGACGATAGAAAATGAGATCCAACAGTGGCGATAATGATCTGGTCGAGATTGGAGTTGCCATCCACGGTGGAGGCCTGTTGGGTGGGGCGAAGGAGCCAAGGTGAGAGAAGAAATAGATGTCGGGTGGGGTGGGATAGACCGAGTCAACCCAAATCACATGCGACTCGGGCGTACGTACCGTATCAGATTAGGGCAATCTCGATCTGACACAGATCAACGAGTCAACGATCCAAGCTAAAAACTCTAAGATCATGGCACATTTGATCATAACCCTTTTTTGTCCACCAGAAAAAAATAGCAGCTAATGTCCAAATAGAAGGGGGAAAAGACGTGGTAATAATGACATACATATCTAAAAATCTTGTATATTCTATTTTTATATTCTTCATATTATGATACATACCCCTAAAGAAATATCTGGGATTCCAACACTATCGGATCTAATAAAATATGTTATTGAACATGTCACATATAAGAGGTTGTTTTGTTGCTATCAAATGTCCCTATCAATATGAATTTAGACATTGACATTGGATGGTTATGCCCTATCAACTTTGGCATTATTATATTCCAAAATTGTAGTGCCGCATCCAAATTTGTATTAAAAATGTTACCATCCTTCCTTCACTTTTAATTATATTATTCCTCTTCAAACGATCATTCTTGATACTTCTTCTATATCAATATCAATATTCGATACTTCAAAAATATTAATAGTAACAGTGATATCACGTCAAAACGAATACTCTAACCAAACAGAACATAAAGATTTTGGAGGGATTCATAAAAGGATATGAAAGATCTCGGGAGCATACATGTCATTGTTTGAATTATGAAAGAAAAATAAACAAACATAGATGTCGGTAGAGATATACTTGATGAAAATCATGAAATACGATCTTATTCCGAGGATATAAATAACAATATTTAGAACATAAGATGCATAATAGAATAGACTAGATTCTAATTCTAGGTCACGTTTGATATAAGGATAGGACGGAGATATCCCGAATAAAATTTCACTCGACGCTTGGTATCACCTGAAATCATGGGGATGAGCTAGGTCAAGGGGAATGAGATTAATCCCGAAAATAAAGTTAGAAATGAAGATAAGTCATTCCAACTTTACGTTGGAACGATTTATCTTCATTTTTTAAATTCCATTTCACTCCTCCCCCACTTCTCTCATTATACATTCATTAATGTTAATTATTATTAAATAATTAAATTATTAATATTAATTATTATAATTATTATTAGAATAGAATAATAATTTTATTAGTACTAATTATGATTAAAAATATAAACATATTGAATACTAATCTCATTAATACTAAATATTATTAACAAAAAATCAGTAAACAATATCCTCGTTAATGATAATCAGCATTATGAATAAATCTTATTAAATATAAATCTCATTAATGTTAATCATGATTAAAAATAAAAAAGATGTTAGACAATAATCTCATCAATGCTAAATATTATTAATAATAAAAAATATTATACAATACCCTCATTAATACTAATCATCATTATTAATAAAAATATTAAAGACTAACTTCATTAGTACTAGTCATATTAAGAAGAAATAATTACTAAACGAAAGATAAATCAGTAGTGCTAAATATTCTTAAAAATATTAAATAATAATCTTTTTAATTTTAATTTCATTAGAACTAATTGTCACTATAAATAAAAATGTTACATAATCACCTCATTGGTGCTAAACATTATTAATAAAAAATTATAAACAATACTCTTGTTAGTGTTAATCATCATTAAAAATATTAAATATTAATATCATTAGTGTTAATTATTATTAAGAAATATATATATTAAAGAATAATATCATTAATGCTAAATTTTATTACTAGGGATAAATTATTCAACAATACCCTCGTTGGTGCTAATCATCATTATGAATAAAACATATTAAACATTAACTTCATAAGTACTAACCATGATTAAAAAAAATTATCAAAAAAATGACAAATCATTAAGTTAACTATTATTAAAAAATATTAAATACTAATCTCATTAATACTAATCATCATTATTAATAAAAATATTATATATTAATCTCATCGGTATTAAATATTATTAACATAAAAGATATTAAATAATATCCTCATTAATACTAATCATCATTGTGAATAAAAATATTAAATATAAACTAAATTAAGAACAACAAAATAATCTTTTTTTCCAACATTTATTTATATTTATATCCTTATTTTTTTACAAAATGAGAAATAAAAATAACATCATTATTATCCCCTTTATATCAAATATACGTACATAAGAATAAGGATAAGAATAAATTATCCTAAAATGACTTATACTTGTTTCCTAAAATGACTTATATGTAATCATCCAAACTCAAAGTTTTATTAGAATGTTAATCATCCTTTTGTCGTACTGATCATTTGACTGAACTGTTTTACTCGAAATCTGAAACAGATGCCTCCACACATCTCCTTGCCCTGCTAAATAAAGGCCAGGCCGCATCTGGCTAACCGTGGGTGAGCGGCTGGAGCCTTGGAAGGTTCCTCCACCCTACGATGTGATGTCCTGCTCGTGGAAACGAGAACTTCGGGGGTTAATTTGCATTTTGCAACAATGTTCTAAAACTCGAATCAAATCGGTCGATAGCCTGAGAAGTTTTACCTTTCCGATTTGGTTCATCAATCTGTGTAAAGCTAAAGAACTGGTCACAAAATTGGCTGGTTTGGTCTAATTTATACCCCAAAAAAAAAAATTGGCATTGCAAAGTAAACACTATATTTGCTAATGAAATATCACTCAAACCCACTTAAAATTAACTGAGAACGACCGCCAAACATGAAGTGTACATACCACTGTAGCACGGCGAGTTGTGTAATAACATGGGAAAAAACAACCCTAAACAACATAAATGTGATATTTTATTTATTTAAGTTAAAAATCCAATCCAAACACCAATGTTAAATGGTCAGGCCAAAATACATTTCCTCATAAACCTCCAACGAACAGGGCCCCTCGTGGGGAACTTCCTATAATAGAGTATAATATGATTGTACACTTTGTGAACCTCAACAGAGGGCACAATTAAAATTGGGTTGCGGAAAAAGTTGAGAGACCATTTCATCACATGAACAGAAGAAAATAGACTGCTCAATTTTGTGAACCCTCAGAGGGTAAAATTAAAATTGGCCATTGAAAAAGTTGGGACAAAGCTATGGATCACATTACCAAAACAAATGTACGGGGTCAATAGCTTCTTTTTACCTTTTTCTTCCTGTGGTAGTTATTACCGGCTTCAGCGTTATACCAAGAACACAAGTTACACACCTCGCAGACGCTAGCTTGCTGAGATGCTTTCGAAGTTCTCAAATGAAGGGAACTAGCCATCTCATTTCTTTGCCATTTCCATTGGATAGATAATATATTCTCTTCCATTTTTCTTCAGAAAATGCATCACGCCTTATGAGTCTTTGCCTGCCACATAAAAAATATGAAAGTTAGGGACAGTAATACTGCAGACATGATACAGTCACGAAAGAACTGGTTTTTCACAGATGTAACTATGATATAAGCTAAAATGTCCCATCCATAAAATCCCTAGGTGCATGCAAAAAAAAAATTGATGGTTTCAAGAAAGTAGCTAAGACAATTGCACCCTTGTCTGGCAATTTATAGCAGAAGCATTTGGCGAGGAGCCATTCCAGCCATGCTAGTTTCATCATACTTCTAATAGAGGCCTAAAGGGAGAAATATGCCCAAATGTGGGTGGCGCATAAATAAAAAACTCAATATTTTTCACAGAAATCTTCAAGAGGGGCATTGAGAAGTACAATCCAAAACATAAGCTGATTGTGTAGAGGTTTTTAATAGACTGTTGAAGGAGAAGTAGGTAGAACATGCTTGGAAAAGCATTCTGCTTCAGCAGACCACGCAGCTGGAATAAGACTGTTCTTAGTCCAGATGGAATCTGGTCCCATGGAGGCAGCTACAAAATAAGTCATTGCCTCTCATGAATTATTACTTTCTCACATAGCAACAAAGCGCACACAGCTCTATTTGTCAACGCCTCAAATTCTACAATGAAAAATTGAGATAGCTCCCAATTATATATCACCCACTGAAGCCTTGCACAATTAGACACAGCTACTTAAAACCTATGCTCGCTTCAAGTATCACAGATTTCACAGATAATGTGCCACCGATCTATCATCTATGGTATACCAGTGTCTGACGATACCTTTCTAGGAATTGCTGACAACTGTCAATATTCAATCTGGTGGTTTATCTCTCTAAGGTTTTCTAATAGAGAAAGAAACATCGGAGGGCTGAAATAAATGAAAAAAAAAAGATATGTTGAATAATTTGTAATGGATTCCATGGATGGTATAAATTAGAATAAAATACTTCCATTCTTGTAGTACTTGTGGTTGTATGTTAGGCGGGTTTCATGTTGCTTGAGAATGCCTCAATCTACAAGGTGGTACAAACACTAGTTTGTGGGGTCAATGATTCAAAATGTCAAAGATGATCAATTAAACAAGGCTGTTAGGTCTATGCATTTGCTTCCATTGAAGAGCATACTACAGTTTGAAAACTAGTTACTCTTCCTCACATAGAGTGGTGGTTATCCGAATAGAATGATAAGAAAAGAATTCTAAAAATATCATTGATCATGTTTCAATAACGTTACGTGTAAGCTTGAATCTTCTAGTAGTGCCCAGTTTGGCATATACTGGGTTAGATTTTACAGTTTTTTAAAAGGATACAACAGAACGATGTTTAGAACTTCCAGGCTTCATCCTGGCAGATTTATTGTTTGTCATTTCTTTTATCCGTTTGTCATTTCTTTAGGATAAAACATACGAAGATCCTTATCTGTGCAAGCATAGGATTTAAGTATACTGGCGGATGTTGTTGCTACAGCTATAAATGGAGAATGCATCAACTTGAAATGAAACTGAGTGTAACATTAAGAATGTTTTTAGGAAAATGACAGGGTTTAACTTGAATCTGGCCTGAGGAAAACATTGAGTGCGTGGAGACTAGTCATACCTAAGGTAATAAGAGCACACTGTTTCAGCCTCGTCTAAGCTGTAACGAGGAAAAAAGACACGAGCATCTAATGGAACATCTGGCAGCTCTTTCCGAAGCTTACCAACAGCTGTTGAATGAGAAAAAGCCCCCACCATCATGTCATTGTGCATCATTGACCTATAAGCACTCACCTGCAAAAGTGAAGATAATGGAAAAACCACGACGTAATAGCTACTATCAGGATGAAAACATGCACTGAGATAGTAGCTGAAGATGACCAGTTAATGGACATCTAAGACCAAGAAATATCAAGGTCAAGCACAATTTACTGATAGAATTGTTCAAAGCCTAAAGAAAAAAACAGGATACTATCCCTACCAAACCGTAGTCATGTCTTATGCCATCAGTCTTATCATTGTTAATTTTCAATCAAGACCAGAGTTTAAACTACTGGTCTAAATGAGAAATTTCCAACTTTTGTAGTTAATCCTCAGTAGTTTATTCAAAATGACCAATCAAAACTTAAAAAAAAACATCCAGCACTCTAATGCCATTATGCCAATAAACGGTACAATTTTAAAGGTTGAAGAACACAAACAGTCCACTCTGAAAGCAATGTGTATTTCACTAGATAACAGGTCATCCGCAAGCTTGTTCCATTGCGGTACGAATTGACCATTTACAAGATTCTTTTTATGCCACCTCGTGTCATCTGCTGAGTATATGGAGGGAGCAAAATAATGGCCTATTCTGGGGAAGTAAAATTATATTGAAAACATTGTCTCTTAGAGCTTTCTTTGCTTTATAATTGGAGTAGATTTATTCTTGATGTTGACATTCAATCTTGGAGGGGCATTCTCAAATAAATGTACGCTATATTTTTTATCAACTTTTATAGCGCATTTGAGAGCACTTTTGTTTCTGAAGCTATTTCATTCTAAAAAGTTACTGGGTTTATTGCAAAGACAACCCTCTTACACGCATAATTGCAAAATTGTTCCTTTTATTTTAATATATTTTTAACAACCTCACTACATTGCAATACTTGCAAAAATACCCCTGTAATCATTAACCATTTGCATTCCTTTAAAATCTCTTATTTAAACTCGGTTAGCCTTTAAATTTGAAAAAGGACTAAACCCTAATCTCTCTTAAACTTTTTCTCTCCCTCTCTCTGGTACAACAGTCAAAATAACTCTTTTGTATAGGCGTACCTCTGTGCATCTTGAATGGAGGTTAACAGCAAGGGTATTTTTGCAAGTATACAATGTAGTGAGGTTATTAAAACAATATAAAAATGAGGGGAAATTCTGCAATTATGCATGTAACAAAGGTATCTTTGCATTTAGCCCAAAATTATTCTCTTTTTTTGACACAATTTTTTAAATTAAGTAAATTAATTGCTAATCTGTTTAGCAGAATTTACATAATTTTAAAAAAAAATGTAGAGACATGTTTGGTACTTCTTTTTTAAAAAGTTTCTCCTCATTAACTTGAAATAAACATGAACAATCTCTTCCCTAGCTCCACCTTCTGCAGATCCATCAAAGACTATCATACCAAGAGGAAAATAATACCACACCATGCGAGAAGGAAGATGATGTCATGCTTTTGTGTGAATAGGAGAGGAAGAAAATGTGGGAGGATGAAGATGTGAGAGGAAGGAATGCAAATCCATCAAAAACAATATCATACCAAGAGGAAGATAATACCACACCATGCAAGAAGGAAGATGATGCCATGCTCTTGTGTGAATGGGAGAGGAAGAAAATGTGGGAGGAGGAAGATGTGAGAGGAAGGAATGCAAATCCATCAAAAACAATATCATACCAAGAGGAAGATAATACCACACCATGCAAGAAGGAAGATGATGTCATGCTTTTGTGTGAATGGGAGAAAAAGAAAATGTGGGAGGAGGAAGATGTGAGAGGAAGGAAGATGAATTGAGGGGTGGGCTGGGACTTGATGAAGAAGATGTGAAGAGGAGGAAGCCAATGTGAGGAGGAAGAAGATGTGAGCAGGGGGAAGACCTGGTGCATCATCCCCATGATGCTGCCGCTGCAGATTGAGAGCTCCTCATGTTATGGAGCTGGCGATGGCAGGTTCCACAGTTTGGCGAGGAAGAAAACAGAGACTGGAGTAGCTCCCAACCTCCTCCCTAAAAATTAGGAGAAGACCTACCAACCATGTATAACACCTCACCAGGATAGGGGGACAGTGCAAGAAAGCACATCCAAACACCCTATTAGTTTGTTTTTTGTGGTTGAAGAGGAACCTCTCTTTGCCTTTCATTGTACTACTACTATTTATGTCTAACAAATTTGGCGGCGAAATCTTTCCTTCAGGGGGAAAAATTCAATGCAGCCTTATCTCTCTTCATATACAAGCAAAGATAAGAGTCAAGAAAAGAAGAATCTGTCTTGATACTTTGAAAAGTATAGTGCATATAAGGTGCAATTGAATACATGAATGTCTTAATAAGCCCACAAAAAGCTGACAGCAGCAAAACTGTATCAGTCTCATCTTCACGTAATCCTAGGTTTCAGATCCCCATGAAAGTGGAACCGTTACAAAAACAAAGGTATGTAAGGGGGAGGGACATTTAGAGCATAGACTTATGCAAGTCATGAAAAAGTTTTGGCCATGGTAAGTGGACAAACCACAAGGTTGTTATCATTGTGAATCAGATCCTTGGGGTTGATCAATGAAAGACATCAGAATTAATTATAAAAAAAGCACAAAAACAGGGAGAAGTTCTAATCAGATATAAGGAGTTTAAATTTGGACAGTTCTGTTTTACTAGGCATGTCAGGAGCTTATGGCATAAAGTCAAATAAATAACTATAATAATATAATAAGCAATACAAAAACTAATATCTATTACCAAGTACTAACCGTTGAGAGTTCCTTTGCATGAATTGGTTGCCAAGAACGAGCTGTGATAGGCTCCCCATATTCACTAAACGTAAACCAACTGTTATACTGGAGACATTAAAAAAGAGGAAAAGCAGTTAGATTTTGATTGCAGATGAAACCAAATTTCATGACGAAATATGCAAATATGGTTGGTTTTAACTTTTAACCACACCTGATCAATGGCAAACAGCACAGGAACATCTTTCACCATGGATAACTCTTTTCTCAAATGAACCATTACACCAACTGCAGCGTGTTGCACTTCAATCCCAGTCTGGACCAGGTCAAGCAATGTTGAACCTTCAGGCATAGCCATAGAGTCAGCATCTTTTCTCATTCTAATCCCAGCACCTTCTCCCAAGGGAACTGGATCAAATATTTGTACAGGCAACTTTTGTAAATGAGGCTCATTGAACTTCACAAAATCCTGAGGCATAAGGGTAAAAATTAGAAAGACAGCTGAAGTGCCAATAGTTCTCACTTACCAGGATGTTGATTAACCAAATATGTTTTTGGAAGTATGTTAAATGAATAAATTCCTGTCCTTTTCAACAAGTAATCATCAATGTGCAATAAAAGGAGATGTTTTTTCTAACTGCTTCAACATTGTAAAGTGAATAAGCTAAAGAATTTGAATTTCCTGTCCTGATAGATAGTTCTCAATTTTAATTCTTTGGATGATCCTGTTTATTTTAATGAAGGGAAAAATACCCTTATACCACAAAATCTTTAAAAAATAATCCATATACCCTCACCTTTATCTGATCTACCTCAATAGGCCCAAAATCTACTAAAGTTGTTATGCCCCCAAATTCTAATATACGGGTATTATTCTTAAGATTTCAAGAATGTACAGGGAGATGGAGCAAAGATAAGGGGATAGGATTATTTTTAATAATTTCTGGGATATAAGGCATTTTCCCTTTAATGCGTTATATACCATCAGCCTTTCAGAAATGCACTCTTTACAGGCGAGACTCTTTTTTTTTAGGTGGGAGGCGCGGCTCGAACCCGTGCCCTCCTGCCACTGGCGGGGGGACACAGGCGAGACTCTCTTTGCTTGTTATCCAGAACTATGGAACAGAAGAAAGTAGAATCATATATCCTAACATTTCTATTTGTCTACCATATGTGATGTATACTAATTGAGAAAATTAAAATGCTGCACTCTCTCTCATGAGGATGACAAGATGTTACAAGAAAGGAGTATGTGATTGTTTCACGCGAAAAATGCGGGCACGCTGATGATGAATTAAAATTTGGGGATTTCGGATATCATCAGCATATTTATTTGCATTTATTTATTTCGTATTTTGGGTTTATCAGACGATTTAGGGTTCGTATATTGGACCTTTTCCCACCGACCATGGTCGATACTTATTTACATCGGCGTAAAGTCTGAACATCTTTGATTTACTGTCAAAGAACACATTTTGTCTCGATATCCGCTGTAATGTTTAGGATTTTATCTAATAGTCATGATCTTAATGATCGCCCGTTAAAGATGCATACCCTTGCAAAGAACTTTGAACACTTCCATTTCTTGAACGTATGTAATCTGAATTACAATCGATCTTTTAAGACCTTTACATTTGACCCCGATTATACAATCAGATCTTCTGGTTTACATCCAGTCACAATCCGAGCGTCAGATATGCTTCAGTATGCAACTGAACCTTTGAATTAGCTTATGTCCACGATCGAACAATTGAATTTGAATTCCATCACGTTCAGACCGTTGAGTCACCAAGATGATCGCTACCGGTCTATCGGATCTACTTCCAGTCACGATCTGACCCTTGGATTTGTTCCTAGTCGAGATTTAACTGTTGATTTCAAATTTCATCACAATCGAATCGTTGGATCGACAATATGATCACTATCAGACTGTCAGAGTTAGTTCATAGTTATGATCAATCTTTTGATTGTGATCGGAGCTTTAAGTTAACTTGACGTTCATAAAGGGCATTTCCGCACAAGGCGGAAATATAGTTATAGTTTCTGACCATTTTCTCAGTATTTTTGTAATTTCTGAATCTTTCTAAGTATTTTTGCAATTTTAGACTCTTTCTGAGTATATTTACAATTTTAGACCCTTTCTAGTTATATTTGTCATTTCTTAACAACTTCGAGCAACTATGTCTTTTCTTGACTTTTCATGATAGTTTCTATCATTTCCTGACCTTCCCAGACATTTCCTACATTTCTTGACTTTCCCCAGTATTACTGTCATTTCTTGACTTTCCTGAGTATTACTGTCATTTCTTGACTTTCTCGGGTATTTTTCTCATTTCTTGACATCCCAAGCATTTCCATAATTTCTTGACTTTCTCAGATATTTCCGTCATTCCTTGACTTTTTCGAATATTTTCGTCATTTCTTGACTTTCCCGTGACATTTCTATTATTTCTTGAATTTCTTGAGTATTTCTACCATTTCTTGACTTCCCCGAGTATATTTGCAATTAGCATACTTTTTTGATTACGAGGCACGCTCACCGGTCATCATACTTGGATCTCCTTGGCCGCCCCTTGATGCTTGATCTATGCTTATTTTCTTGATTTTATTTCCTAAATAGCCTTTAGGACTTAGGAATAATTCGCATAAAGGCATTGTTGAATCCAAAAAAATTGATTAAAAAAGGGGAAAAATGACACAAAAAGAGGCTGGCCACCCCTCTCCCTCATATGGAGGGTTTGGACAGGTTAAACCGCCCAAATGAGGGTTTAGACTGGTTAAACCCCCCCCCCCTCTTTGGGGGTTTCGTCTGGATAAACCCCTCATTGGGGGGTTTGAACTGGATAAACCCCCCATTTGGGAGGTTTGGTCCAAATAAACACCCCCATTGGGGAGTTTAACCGGGTAAACTCCCCCATTTGGGTTTGGGGAGTTTGGACCGGATAAACCCCTCTCTCTAGGCATTTGGTCCAGTTAAAACCCTAAGTAGAGTATTTTACCCTGGTTAAACCCATCCTTGGCATTTAGTCCGGTTAAACCCTAAGTGGGGTGCTTTGGACCAATTAAATCCCAAGTGGGTGACTTTGGTCCGATTAAAACCTCAAATGGAGTACTTTGGACCAGTTAAACCCCTAAATAGGGTATTTGGTCAGGTTAAAACCCCCTAGTTGGGTATTTGGACTGGTTAAACCCTCCATCCCATGGGTTTGGACCGGTTAAACCTCCTAGTGAGGCCTTTGATCTGGTTAAAACCCCAATTGAGGAACTTGGTCCGAGTAAACCCTTCATTCCATGACTTTGGACCAATTAAAGACCTAGATTGGCCCCTTTGGACCAGATAAAAGGCATCATCGTGCAAAAATGCCCCTGGGCTCTATAAATACCCCTAGTGAGACCCCCAGGTGAACAGACAGAAGAGAGATCGCAAAGAGACAAAGCTCTGGAGATTCTTGTGCTTGTGCTTTTGAAGGCCCATCCTTTGGAGGGGTTTGTGCTTGTGTTGTGCTTGTGCTTGTGCTCACAGTGAAGGTATGTTATAAAACTTCCCTCCATGAGTCTGCGCACATTATAATCTTTGTGATTCATGTAATTTCTTTGAGGAAAATAATATGATCCCCCAACTTCCATATTTTGTAAAAAGGCCCTTACGAGTCTTGCAATTGTGCATAAATCCGGGATGCATATAGGAAACGTATACAAGTCTTGTTCATCTACAAAAATGGTCTTGTAAAAATAAAAATCTGTTGAAAGAGGACACTCATCGAAGAACACACAAGGAAGACAAACGAAAGGCCGAAGACACACTCGAGTGCTTTTGTGTTTTGTGCTTGGAAGGGTTGTGCCTTGTGCTTTGTGTCTCCACTAAGGAGGGTGTGCACCTAACAAGGGTATGTTGCACATACATCCCTGGGTTGGCATATATACCCCTGTTGGTTGTACCTTATGTAATCTCTTGGTCTGCATAGATGCCCTTGTGGCTATACCCCTTGCGCCATTCCTTCGAGAGGGATTATAAAAAAAATTTCTTCCGAGAGAATCCCCCCCCCCCAACCCTCCGCAAGGGACGCTACCCCCTTGACCCCCCACGACCTGGCTGGGCAAGTCGATCCCTGGCATTGCGCTGACGGAGGCATGAAGCTAGACCACAACCTATGAGAGCTCAAGAAAGAGAAACAATCTCCCGAGAATCTTTGGCCGACGTGCCTCCAACAAGATGGGACTTATGTCTCATGCCAAAATTACACAAATATCCATGTGTTGTTCAAAATTATTAAGATACCCATGAACCTCTCAAAAATTACCAAAATACCCTTGAAGTTCAAAAATAATCAAAATATCACCGGAGTCCAGAAATCATCAAAATGCCCCTGAGCTTCCAGGAAGACTATAGACAAACCCCGACAAAAATTGCATAAAAATCTTGAACTTTGCAAAAATTGCACAAAGCCCTGTTCTATCCTAAAGTTCTCAAAATACGGTCACGCCTCCTGCACGGCTCAGTGGAGCGTGACCATGTCACTTCCCTAAAACGGTGTGCGCTCTCTTGAGCTCTGCTTAAGACTGACCAAAAACTATCAAACCCAAGACCCTGATACTCAAGGAAATTACGGGAATACTCTTGTTGGCGGGAAAATTGCAAACAAACCCTGGAAGGCCAATAAATGGCAAATAAGTCTAGGGAAATCCCGAAATTACGAATAAACCCATGAAGGTCAAGAAATGACAGATAAGTCTAGGGGAATCCTGAAGTTGCAAATAAATTCTGAAAAGTCAAGAAATGACATATATGTCTAGGAAAATCTAAAAATTACAAAAATACCCCGAAAGGATCTAAAATTGCAGAAATATCCAGGAAGGGTTTAAAATAGCAGAAATACTCTGGAAGGGTTAAAAATTGCAGAAATACCTAAGACAGGTCAAAAACTATAGAAATACCCAAGAAGGGTCCAAAATCATATAAGTACCCACAAAGGGTCAGGAAATTGCAAATGTACCTAGACATGTCAGAAAATGACAGAAATATCCTGAAAGTCAACAAATGACAGAATGCCGAGAAATGTAAACAAATGATAGAGATATGTTGGGAAGTCAATGAATGACATAAACGCACAGAAAAGTCAACAAATGACATAAAGGCTCCGAAACACCAAGAAAATGACAAGAATGCCCTAGAAACTCAAGAAATGACAAGGCTACCCCAGAAGGGTCCAAAATTACAGAAACACCCAGAAAGGGTCAAAAATTACATATGTACCCAAGATAAGTCCGACAATGATGAAACTCAAATTCAATGGCCAAATCTTGACCAAAAGCAAATTCAACGGTCCGATCATGATCGAGAGTATATCAAGCCATCCAATTAAGGATAAAAACAAATCCAACAGCTCGCCAAAGGCTAGAAGCAAATCCAACAATCTGATAGTGACAAGAAGCAAATTCAACAGTTTGATCGTCTACGGAATCAATCCAGAAATCCAAATGTAAGCAGAAGCCTACTCGATGATCAAATGACGATTAGATGTAAACCCAAAGACCCAATTATATAATCAGGACCAAATGTAAAGGTCTCAAAAGACCAATTGTAATCCAAACTCTATGTTCAATGAATAAACGTCTTTGAACTTCTTGCAAGAGTATAAATCTCTAATGGGCGATCATCAAGATCATAACCATTAGACAAAACCCATAGTATCACAATGGATATTGTAGAGGCTAAAGATATTTTTGACAGTTAATCAAGGGTATTCGGATTTTAAGCCAATGTAAATAAATATCAACTGCGATCGGTGAGGAAATGCCCCGTACCCAAACCCTAAATCGTCTGATAAACTAAATACACAAAATAAACAATGCACACGCTATCTAAATAGCTAACCCATGTACATCAATGTTCAACAAACTGAACATCATCCTTATATATTTCTTTTGAAATTTTCTATGTTAAACAGACTAGCACGTCCGGTGGGACATTTCCTACCGTTCATCTCTATCAAAGAACATCATTTCCTCTATGAAGGTTGTGACCTTTATACTCTTGCAAACAAAACTCAAAAGATTTTTGCGACAATAGTTGTTGTTACCTACAGTTACCTACAGGCTTCTCGTCGTCGCAAACCACGCCAGCTGTTGCTACTTGGCTTCTTCGGCCAACTACCTGCAGTCGTCGGATCATACTTCTTTCTGAAGATGAACCTTGCTACTGAACCTACCCCGGCCGTTCTCCAGGGGCATCGAAACGAAGGCTTCGTTCCGAAGCCTAAATGCTAAAACAAAACAAGTCCAAAGCAGCTCCTACTGAAAGGGAGGGCAACATCGCTACTACCATGGTAATAAAGCTATTGTGGCTATGACTACTGAGACTGCCCCGACCATGGCTATTGTTGTCGAAAGCATCGAGGCTAAGGTTTCCTTCTGAAGCCTAAGCACCAATACAAGATTTATGCAAGATGGCTCTGTTAGTTGGGGCCAACGTCGCAACCACCACGCTAAAAAACCAGGCATAGCCATATCAAACTCCAACAAGACTGTTTTGTCAGAAATCTCAGCATCCGATTCGATGAAGGCGGACCAATCTTGCTACAGGATTGCCATGTCCCAACTATGTCTACCTCCATCTGTTTCGCCATATACATCAAATTGAGGCGGAGATAAAATAAGCTAGTGTCTAAGCCTCAAATCAGAAGTGTGTGCACCGACAGGAAGCCAAAGCCCCTAAGTCTGAGCGAGGGGACAATCTTATTGCCGCATGTATCAAGTGAAGGCAAAAATGAAAGAAGTTGGCACCCAAGCCTCATGATAAGAAGCAAGCATGCTGGCAGAAAGCCAAAATCCTCCAACCCAAGCGAGGGGGCAATTCTAGTGGAGCGTTGGCAACTCCATATCAAGCAAATATGGGTCACCAGAAAGGGGACCTTGCAATCAAGAGAACGATGGTAGTTCAACCACCCAGCCGTTAGCCCAGCACCAAGCTGACTCCTCGGCCACCCCTGCTGTCGCCGAGGGCATCAAGCCCAGGGGTTCCTCTCGAAGCTTTGATGTCAACACCATCAATGTTCAAGTTGTTTCTATCAAATGGAGGCAACGTCGTAGCTGCAATAGTAGAAAACCCATAACAGCCAGCTCAAATTCTGACAAGTCGATTCTTGCCGGTAACATCCTCAATTGACTCGACAAGGGCGAGTTAATCATGCCACGGGATCGCCATGTCCCTGCTGTACCCATCACCAGCCAATTCAAGTGGAATTAAAGAGGCCCGACGTCCAAGCCTCAACTCAAAGGCAAGTGCACCGACGGGAACCTAAAGTCTCTAAGCTCGAGCGAAGAGGCAATCTCGTGGAGGAGCGTCAACCTCGAATTAAACAGATATGGGTCACCAAGAAGGAGGCCCGTGTAGGCAAAAGGATAAGTGTAGTTCAACTTAGCCAATCATCAGCCCAGCAGTAGGCCAGAGAGCCGGCCATCTAAGATCCCTGAACTCTTCATCTCTGGGCACAAAAAAAAAGGAAAGGGGGGAGCCATAAAAGCACAAAGCACACCCCAAAATCACTCACAAAAGCATATATAGGGCATCTCTGCTACTGTAGACACCATGCCAAGATATGTCACCCCACACAGGAGCAAAGGCATTAAGCAAGAGAGGGCTGTTGATCCAAGAAACTAGAAAGCCAATTTTGACAAAGAAAATGCCAAGAAAAGTTAATGACATATTAATGAAGCAACTCATACTGTACGAGTATTCCACAGTCTTCGTATGCATGTAGCTGAACACCAAAAAATACCTAACGACATAATCAAGCAGGAAATTAGCGCCGCCTTCCAGGTGCAACAACAAGAAGCTGACTAGGTAAAAATGGCATCAAAGAATTTTCATCAATCTAAGCCTTCTAAGGCAAGAACTCAAGGCAAAAACTTCGACCCTGAGGGCATGATCCAATCAACCACAAACTAAACACTCCTTTCCCTCAAGACATGACACGAGGCGAGAAAAGGGAGAAGACTTCATAACAAACTCTAGGCAAAAACAGCAAGGCAAGCCTAAGGAAGAAGGCTTCAAAGCAAACTCAAGGCAAAAGCCAGCAAAGCAAGTCCACAGAAGGCGGCCTCAAGAAAAATCTCAGACAAAGACAAGAAGACAAATCTAAGGAGGATCTATGTCTTTCCTTTTCCAATTTCAGCACTCCCTCAGTGGAGTTCATCCCAAACTCTTAAGGTTTCAAACCTTTCATGACTCCAAACATTCCTTTACGGCGTCAACTTATTCATATATAGGCTCTGACCCATTATTTCGTGCCAAACTTTCTTTGAGCACAAAGTTAACCCTTTATCAACCAAGTCCGAGCTTAGACCCCCATTTGAGCTCCAACACATTCCCTGACATAAGCATGCAAGGGTTATAACCCATCCTTAAGCCCACTTTGGGGTACAAGCTTATCCCTTTGTCAACTAATTTCGGGCTCTGACCCTCATTTGGGCTCTAACACATTCCTTGATTCCCATGCATCCACGAGCTCCAACATATCTTTTGGTATCAAACCAACTTCAAGCATCAACCTAGTCCCATATTTCTCATGATGGAGCCAAAAAAAAAAACAAACAAACAAACAAGTCCCACGACGTCAAACCATCAAAGTCAGCCAATAAATATCTGGCGTCAAATCATTAAGGTCAACCCACAAATTGTCGGCACTCAAAACCATCAAGGTTAGCCAACGAATTGATAAACATCAAATCACCAGGGTTAGGCAGTAAGCCCCAAAATCCCAAATGTTCGGCGTCAAACCACCAAGGTCAGCTAGCAAATGATTAATCCCAAATCACAAAAGATCAATCAACATAAAACCCAAATCTCCCGACTTTTAAATCAAAAAGGTCAGCCAACTCACGACTCACATCGCCATAGTTGTCAAGGCAGGCGCCGCCTAGGTGCCCAGGCGCTCTTGAAATGGCTAGGCGCTGCAGCGCCTTGTTGACACTAGAAAAGGCGAGCTAGGCGGTCGCCTAGGCAGGCGCCAAGGCAGGCCAATGGTGAGCCATCTGAACCGGATCCGACCCGGTTATGTACGTTTAACTCTTTCTTTTTTATAATTTTCTTGATGTTATTATATTCTTTTGTAATATTTCTGAATTTTTTACATTTACTTTTGAATTTTTTGTAATTTTTACATTTACCTTGGCGACTGTACATCATTCCATATCTCAGGTCCTGAAAATGGAAAGAAACCCCCAAATTATCTGTATCACCATAACCTTGGAAGATATTCCATGGTCAGGGAAAAAGGAATCTGATAACTAATAACTTTGCCAAATAAAGAAAATGTATGAGGCATACATAAGTGAATAGTTAAGAATAAAATCAAATCATTAAAAAAACACCTTACAAGCTCAAACAAACAGACTAATATGTCAATTGTAACCCAAATAATAAAAAAATGATGTAAGGTATCAACTATTGCCTTGTGGCAGAATCCATTCAAAATAAAATAAGCCCGTGGATACAAGAAAATAGGGCAAGTTATGCATCCTTTCCAGAGCATGCAGCAAGGACATGCACATTACGAGATGTTTGTTTTTAGCCAATCCCTCTTCTCAATGACTCCTCAATTAGAGAACTGATCAAGGGCATGCACATTAAGCAAGTTATATACATGTTCATCTATTTGTATGGCTACTCCTCGAATTTTTGTAAAATAATTACCGAGTGCATCACTTCTTCATCTTTCTTGATGAATTTTTTACATTTACTTTTGAATCTTTTGCATTTACTTCTAAATTTTTTGTAATTTTTTTATACAATTTAGTTTTCTATAATTGTCACATAATTTAATTACAATAATTTCTTCATGTAATTTATTTTTTTATATTTTTCATATTTTTTATTCTGGATTTATATATTGGAGGATATATATTTTAGATTTTTTAATTAGTGGCCAAAGTGTCGCCTAGGCGACACCTAAGCGGACGCCTTGTCGCCTAAGCGCTTAGGGACCCCGTGAACACCTTGGGTCGCCTTGTCGCCTTGACAACTATGCACATCGCAAATCCCTACCTATCCCATAGCGGCAAGTGCCTCCACAGGATTTGTGTAAACTCGAGAAGTCCTCGACCCCCAAAATTTGTGCCATTGATACCAAAGTCATGAAAGCCTGCCAATCCAAACCCTCAACCCTGGTGCCAGCACCCCAAAGATTGGCCCATCCGTTTCGCAAACACTATAGGTAGCAAAAAAATGGGCTTAAAATAGAGGTGCCTCGATGGGCTTAGTCATTCCCATTAGGGGATATCTAAGAGTAAAAATGTCTCAAACCCGGCTGAGATGAAAATCCAAAAGGGCGTCTCATGCAAAAATGGATAACCCCTTAGTGTAAAAACTCACAAGGACGCACCGGAAAAAACTAAAAGGTGCCAACTTCGGCGAAAACCGGAGAGGGCGGTGAAGTTGATAACGCGCGTGTGTGTGTGTGTGTGTGTGTGAGAGAGAGAGAGAGAGAGAGAGAGAGAGAGTCAGCATCAAACTCCCTAGTCACATGTCTTTCCAAGGGTCCACAAAAGATCACTCTTTGTTACCTCCATACCTCGAAGAGGCCATACCTTGGCTAGCTACATACCTTTGACGGTCAATAGCGGTCCAAATCCACACTATTGATCTCATGCTCTCCAAGCCGCGCGACCACAAAAATCAAATCTTGGTTCAAAACCCCTTCCTAGTTCGCAACCACTAAAATTTGATCCTTTGGTCCCATTCCCTCCAAGACTACAGCCACAAGAAACCATTAGTTCCAAACCCCTTTTGACAAACTCCCTAGTCACATGTCTTTCCAAGGGTCCACAAAAGATCACTCTTTGTTACCTCCATACCTCGAAGAGGCCATACCTTGGCTAGCTACATACCTTTGACGGTCAATAGCGGTCCAAATCCACACTATTGATCTCATGCTCTCCAAGCCTCGCGACCACAAAAATCAAATCTTGGTTCAAAACCCCTTCCTAGTTCGCAACCATTAAAATTCGATCCTTTGGTCCCATTCCCTCCAAGACTACAGCCACAAGAAACCATTAGTTCCAAACCCCTTTTGAGTTAATAACCTCAAAACATTCAATCCTTTGGTTCTATGCTCTCCAAGGCTCGCAACTGCAAATAAAAAAAAACGAGCCTTGGTCTCAAACCGCTTCCGGATAAGTGATCACAAAATATTCAATCCATGGGTCTCATACCTCCCAGGGTCAGAAACCATCCATGAACATATCGCCTTCAGTTCCATGGCTTTCAACCCCCACCAATCAACAATCCGATGCCACTTTCGTGGCCAAACAAAAGGAATAACAACTCAAGTTATCATACTCCGCCCATTGTGACAAGTTCACCTTTATCGAAGCATGTTGGTCTTCAAAAAAAATAAAATAAAATAAAATAAAACTATGGGACTTAAAATAGAGGTGTCCCGAAGGACTTAGTCGTTCCCATTAGGGAGGATGCCTAAGGGTAAAAAGACCTAAAATCTGGCTGAGGTGAAAGAGCGTCTCAGGGGAAAATGAATAATCCCTCGATGTGAAAACACGCAAGGGTACACTGGAAAAAGCTAAAGGGGGCCAACTTTAGCGAAAACCCAAAAGGCCGCCTGGGTTGGTAAAGTGAATATATATATATATATATATACGAAAAAAAGGAGGTTGTCAGCAACCAGCGGCGTGGTCACTTTCCATTCAAAGGTCCCACCACAGCATAAAAGGAGAAGCGACCACTCACTCAAAAAGGAAGAAGAGCAAGAAAACTCAAATCCTCGGTTTAAAACCCCTTCCAAATCAAAAACCACCAAAACAAAATCCAAATCCTTGGCTCAAAATCCAATCCGGATCAGCAACCATCAAAATCAACTCTTTGATTGCCCAAACCTTTCTTGAATCACCAAAAAAAGAAAACAAAAAAAAACCCAAATCCTTGATTTTAAGACCCCTCTAGGTCAGCAACTAACAAGACCAAATCTTTGTTGCCCAGACTCTTTTTGAGTTAACAACCACAAAAACACAAATTCATGGTATCATAACCCCTTCCTGGTCCGTTATCATTCCAAAACCTAAACCTCATCTTCAAGCCCTTTTTCAAGTCAAAAGACTACACGCTTACAAGCCCTTGGCCCCACATCTTCCTTATGATGGAGGGTCAACGAAAATCCAAGCACTCTGTCCCAACATCAATAAGCAGCTACGACGACAAACACCAAGCAATCGACAACCCGCAACAAGCGACACGGAGCAAGCGACAAACAACAACAACGGCAACAGCAACGGCCAAAAAAAAGGAGGTTAAAATAGAGTTGTCCCAGCGGACTTAGCTACTCCTACAAAAGGGAGTGTCGGAGGGTAAAAATGTCATAAACCCAGCTGAGATGAAAACTCGAGAAGGTGCTTCAGAGGAAAATGGGTAATCCCTCAGTGTGAAAAGTTGAAAAAATGCACTGGAAAAAGCAAAAGGAAGCCAACTTCGGCGAAAACCCAAGAGGCGATAAAGTTGGTAAGGTGAAAACAAAAAAAAAAGAAGAAAAGAAAATCATCATCATGAGCAGTCATTCTGGACATCTCTCGTCCGTGGGCTCTGTCGTGACAAACACACCACAGAAATTACCGACACTCAAATATCACACCTTGGTTCGAAGCCCCTTTTTAGGGTCAAAAACCAAACAAACTTAAATTCCCAAAATTTCATGGCCTCATATCATAAAGGTTCGCCACACCAAAATTTCAAATCCTGAAATTCCATGACCTTAAACCAAAAAAGTCTATCAGCTTTGTCTTCAACCTACTACTTCCATTTACGGCACCATACCACCAAGGTAAGGTACCTATTTCCAACTTTTGGCTTTATATCATTGAGGCTAGCCGTCAAATTTCCGGCATCATACCATCAAAGATTAGCCACCTATGTCCAACTCTTGGCACCATACCAAGAGGGTTAGCCATCTCTTTAGTTGACTTCCATACCAAAGAGATTCGTCGACCATCTTGTCATTACTTCTGGTATTGACTTATATGCCGCAAAGGCCATCAACCCCAGTCATTTCCACCGTAGTGTTGGGTTACACGTCACAAGGACTCCCCACTCTACTTGTGTTTCAACTTCTGATTTTGACTTACATGTCCCTTTTGGACTGACAATTCCAGTCAATTCTACTTGTAGCGTTGACTTGCATTCCTTTTTGAGCTGTCAACCCTACTTATGTTTCAACTTCTGATTTTGGCTTACATGTCCTTTTTTGGATGGTTAATTCCAATCAACTCTACTTGTAGTGTTGGCTTACACGTCCTTTTTGGACTGTCAATCCCTACTAGTGTTTCACCTACTGGTTTTGACTTATATGCCATTTTTGGGCTATCAATTCCAGTCAACTCTACTTGTAGTGTTGGCTTACAAGTCCTTTTTAGACTGTCAACCTTACTTGTGTTTCAATTTATGGTTTTGACTTACATGCCCTTTTTGTGCTGTCAATCCCATCAATGTCACTTGCAGTGTTGGCTAACGCGTCCTTAATGGACTACCGACCCCACTTGTGTTTCAATTTTTGGTCTTGACTTACATGTCCTTTTGGGTTCTCAATTCAAAAGACCAATTCAAATTCAAATCTTGACCACAAACCACAAAGGTCGGTTAAACCCAATTCAAACCCTCAGTCAATACATCCCCAAGGGTCGGCCAACACCAACTCCGGCCGATACACCCCCAAAGGTAGGCCAACAACAACTCTGGCCAATACACCCTCAAAGGTTGACCAACATCAACTCTGGCCAATATACCCCCAAGGGTCGACCAACAACAACTCTGACGAATACACCCCAAAGGGTCAGCCAACATCAACTCAGGCCAACACACCCCCAAAAGTCAACCAACACCAATTCAGACCAATACACCCCCAAGGGTCAGCCAACATCAACTAGGCCAATACACCCCTAAGGGTCGGCCAACAACAACTCTGGCCAATACACCCCCAAATGTCGGCCAACATCAACTCAACCAACACACCCCCAAAGGTCGGCCAACAACAACTCGGGCCAACACACCCCCAAGAGTCGGCCGACATCAACTCAGCCAATACACCCCCAAAGGTCGGCCGACATCAATTCCGGCAAATACACCCTCAAGGGTCGGCCAACATCAATTCAGGCCAACATGCCCGAAGGGTCGACGAGCATCAAACTTCAGACTGACAAACCTCGTAGAGATAGGTCTACACCAACTTCAGACCAACAAACTTTGCAAGGGTAGGTCTACACTAAACTCCAAATCTCTGGCCATAAAACCACAAAGGTTGGTCAAATCTAAATTCTTGACTTCAAATCACAAAGGTCAGCCAAAATCCAAATTCAAACCCAATTTTCAGTCATAAAACTACGAAGGTCAGCCGAACTTAATCTCTACTCTTGCCATGAAATCACAAAGGTTGGCTGACTAAGATTTAACTCTCTGGTTACAAACCACAAAGGTCAATCAACTCAAATCCCCATCCTTGACTCCCAAATCATGAAAGTCAATCAATTCTATCTAATCTTGGCAGATGTATCATTTGTCCCACCGCGACAAATACATCACTCAAACTTACCAAATCCAAAAATTCTTAAACCCAAAATTCCTAAACCCTTGGGGCCACTTTGATAATAGGTTAGGATAAGCTAAACGGGGCAGGCCCGGGGTGGACTACTCTTGAGTTTTTCATATTTTTAGTTTAGTATCTATCTTACCCAGGGTCGGGTAAAGTATTCATGTGAGAGAGGCGGAATGAGTTACCCCCGGGTTAATGGCCTTAACTCTATTCGACCTTAAGTGATGTATTTCGACTCACAAACTTGAATAACTCACCACCCGTGAATAACTCATCCTAACCCACCTTATTCCATTATCAAAATGGCCCTTAAAAAGTCTTGGCTACGAAGGCCAATCAATTCAAAATCAAATTCCAAATTCTTGGCTTCTAAACCACAAGGTAACCAACTTAAACTTCAAACTTCTAGCCTTCAAACCACGAAGGTCGGCCGAACCCTTGGCTATCCAACCATAACGGTCAGCTATCACAAATTCAAAATCTTTGGCTACAAACCATCCAGGTCTGCCAAACCCCACAAATTCAAAAAAACTTTGACTACAAACCATCCAGGTCAACCGCCCAAAATTTAAAACATTTAGCTCTAAACCTGGCAGGTTTGCCGTCCTAAATTTTAAAAAAATTGCTACAAACCGTCAAGGTCAGCCAACCCTAAACTCTAAACCCCAAATTTTCGATTTTCCAAATTACGAAAGTCAGTCAACCTCAAAATCCAAATCTCAAATATTGTTTGTCCCACCGACACAAGTGATCAAAAAAAATCAAGCAAAGAATTCAACACCTCCTAGGTCCATCGTTTTAAGCTATGCTTCGCAAGGCTATCCTGCATAGCCTCAATGGAAAGAAGAGGCTCCTGGTCAAGTAGGGTCGGCAAGCCGATAATGAGCCCAAGTGAAATTGGTAAGCAAAATGCCCTGAGATATCAATTCTCACACCCTGCCAGACAGCTGAAGTCTCGGCCCGTTCAAATTGTTGTCCCGCCGGAGTCTTGTTCCCCAATGATAGCGGTAAACTAACTGCCTCTGTTGAGCCAGAAATTACCAATAAAGGAGAAACCACGGGCGGCATGTGTACCTTGTCAAGCAAATTTTTAGATGCACTGAGGCACTCCGACCTTAGGGTTGGCTTGATGGAGCGGGTCCATACCACTTACTTGAAATGGTGTACGCTCTCCAGAGTTTTTCCCTAGAAAAATTATTCCCCAAAAAAAAAATCACTACCAAGTCCAAAAGTGGGTGGTAGGCCAAAATTGACAATGTAAACTAAGGGGACGATAGCATCAGAGATAAGCCCAAATTTTGATGACAAATTGGTGATGACATCACACGATAGTGAAGGCGTTGGAGCAATGTGCAATGTCTCTCAGTTCCCTCCCAGGATATCGTCGCATCCCAAAAGATGTCCATCCAAGACGTGAAGTGTCTGCAATCACCTTCAGGAGCACTACCCGACATGTCACCAAGACTCGGGGTTAAAAATGTGATAGTGTTAAGGTGCATGGGCATGTTGTCATTGTCTTTAGCATGTTCCCCTACTATGTCATCAAGGCTCAGAGGAGAAAAGGCTGCCCCATCAAAGCACATAGACGGTTTGCCACCGCTTTTGGCAACACTTCCTACCATGTCATCAAGACTTAGGGGTGAAAATATCACATTATTAGAATACGAAGGTTGTTTGCCACCTCTTTCGACAACACTCTCTGCCATGTCATTAAAACTTAAGGGTGAAAATATCACATTATTAAAGTGTGAAGGCTGCTCGCCACCGCTTTCGACAACACTCCCTATCATGTCATCAAGACTAAAGGGTGAAAATATCACATTGTTAAAGTGCGAAGGCTGCTCTCCACCACTTTTGGCAATACTCTCTGCCATGTCATTGAGACCCAAGGGCAGAAGAATAAATCCAACAATATTCCACACCACGTCATAAAGACTTGGGGAAACAAAGAAAGTTGCAAAAAGGTACAGGCTGCCTACCAGCGCTTTTGGCAAGATATCTCCTCACGTGGCTCTGAATCCGACAATGAAAGCCTACAAATCATGACAAGACGATGTCAAGATAAACAAGAGAAAGGATGAGACCGCAAGAGCCCAATGTCCCTGCCATGTCATCAAGATTGAGGGGTGAAAATATCACACTATCAAAATGCATGGGCAATACGCCATCGCCGTTTACCACATTATCTATCACATCGGCAAGACTCGAGGGAATGAAAAAAGTTGTAGGATGCACGGGCCGTTCGCCATCGCCTTCAGCTCCAACAGACGCACCGTGGGGAGCATTTGTTGAAGCCAACAAAATTGATTAAAAAATAGAGAAAATATGACACAAAAAAGAGGTCGGCCAACCCCTCCCTCATATGGGGGGTTTGGACCAGTTAAATCCCCCATTTGGGGGTTTCGTCCGGATAAACCCCCTATTGAAGGGTTTGAACCGGATAAACCCCCCATTTGGGGGGTCTGGTTCGGATAAACCCTCCATTGGGGAGTTGGACCGGATAAACTCCCCCATTTTGGGAGTTTGGACCGGATAAACAACTCTCTCTCTTGGCATTTGGTACGGTTAAAAGTTAAAACTCTAAGTAGGATATTTTGCCCTGGTTAAACCCCATCCTTGACATTTGGTCCAGTTAAAACCCTAAGTAGGGTACTTTGGACCGATTAAACCCTATAAAGTGGGGGACTTTGGTCAAGTTAAAATCCTAAATGGGGTACTTTGGACCGGTTAAACCTCTAAATAGGGTATTTGGTCCGGTTAAAACCCCCTAGTGGAGGATTTGGACCGGCTAAACCCTTCATCCCATGGGTTTGGACCGGTTAAACCTCTTAGTGAGACTTTTGGTCTGGTTGAAACCCCAATTGGGGCACTTGATCCGGGTAAACCCTTCATTCCATGACTTTGGACCAATTAAAGCCCTAAATTGGCTCCTTTGGACCAGATAAAGGGCATAACCGTGCATAACCGCTCCTGGGATCAATAAATACCCCCAGTGGGACCCCCAGGCGGACAGACATAAGAGAGATCGCAGAGAGACAGAGCTTTGGAGATTCTTGTGCTTGAGCTTGTACTTTTGAAGGCCCATCCTTTAGGGGATTTGTGCTTGTGTTGTGCTTGTACTCACAGTGAGGGTATGTTATAAAACTTCCCTCCATAAGTCTACGCACATTATGATCCTTGTGATTTATGTAATTTCTTCAAGGAAAATGATATGATACCCCGACTTCCAATTTTTGTAAAAAGACCCTTATGAGCCTTAAAATTGTGCAAAAATCCGACATGCATTCGGGAAATGTATACAAGTCATGTTCATCTGTAGAAAGAGTTTTGTAAAACTAAAAAATTTATCGAAAGAGGACACTCATCGAAGAAAACACACAAGGAAGACAGACGAAAGGTCGAAGACACACGAGTGCTTTTGTGTTTTGTGCTTGGAAGGCATGTGCCTTGTGCTTTGTGCCTCCACTAAGGAGGGTGTGCACCTAACAAGGGTATGTTGCACTTATACCCCTGGGTTTGCATATATGCCCATGTTGGTTGTGCCTTATGTAATCCCTTGTTCTGCATAGATGCCCTTGTAGCTATACCCCTTGCCCCATTCCTTGGAGAGAGATTATAAGATATTTTTCTTTCGGGGGACCCCCCCCCCCGGAAAACCCCCCGCAAGGGACGCTACCCCCTTAACCCCTCACGATCTCACTGGGCAAGTCGATCCCTGGCGTTGCGCTGACGGACGCATGAAGCTGGACCACAACCCATGAGAGCTCAAGAAAGAGAAACAATCTCCAGAGAATCTTTGGCCAATGTGCCTCCAACAATGTGGGCTTTATGCCTCATGCCAAAATTACACAAATACTCATGTGTTGTTTAGAAATTATTAAGATACCCTTGATCCTCTCAAAAATTACCAAAATACCCTTGAAATTCAAAAATTATCAAAATATCCCCAAAGTCCAGAAATCATCAAAATTCCCCTAAGCTTCCAAGAAGACTGCAGACAAACACTGGCACGTCTAGGAATTGCATAAAAACCCTGAACTTTGTAGAAATTGCGCAAAGCCCATGTTCTGCCCCAAAGTTCTCAAAATACCCTTGTCCAGGGTTGCACCTCCTGCACGACTCAGTGGAGCAAGATCATGCCACTTCTCTGAAGGGGTGTACGCTCTCCTGAACTCTGCTTAAGGCTGACCAGAAACTGTCAAACACAAGAACCTTGCTACTCAGAAAAATTACAGGAATACTCCTGCTGGCGGAGAAATTGCGAACAAACCCTGGAAGGCCAATGAATGGCAGATAAGTCTAGGAAAATCTCAAAATTGCGAATAAACCCAGGAAGGCCAATAAATGGCAAGGTAAGCCCAAGGAAATCTTGAAGCTATAAATCATCATCAGCATCATCAGCATCATAGCCTTATCCCAATTATTTGGGGTCGATTACATGAATCTTGTTCCGTCAAAGATTTCTATCAAGTGCTATATTTATATTTAAACCCAAGAAACTAATGTCCTTCCTAATAACATCGCACCATCTCATTTTAGGCCTTCCCCTAGAAAGTCAAGAAATGACAAATATGTCTATGAAAATTCAAAAATTACATAAATACCCCAGAAGGTCCAAAATTGCATAAATACCCAAGAAGGGTCTAAAATCGCATAAATTCCCCCAAATGTCAAAAATCGCAAAAATACCGAAGAAGGGTCCAAAATTACAGAAGAACCCACTAAGGGTCAGGAAATTGCAAATATATCCAAATATGCCAGAAAGTGACAGAAATAACTTGGGAAGTCAACGAATGACAGGAATGTCTAGAAATGTCAACAAATGATAGAAATACCATGAAAAGTCAATGAATGATAGAAATGCCCAAAAAAATCAACAAATGACATAAAGGCTCTGGAACATAAAGAAAATGACAGGAATGCCCTAGAGACTCAAGAAATTACAAGGCTACCCGGAAGGGTCCAAAATTGTAGAAACACCCAGAAGGGTCGAAAATTATAGATGTACCTAAGATAGGTCTGACGGTGATGAAACGCAAATTCAATGGCCAAATCTTGACCAAAAGTAAATTCAACGATCTGATCGTGATCGGGAGTATATCAAGCCGTTCGATTGAGGACAAAAGTAAATCTATCGGCTTGCTAAAGACTAATTGCAAATCCAACAGTCTGATTGTGACCAGAAGTAATTTCAACAGTTTGATCATCTACAGAATCAATCCAAAGATCCAAATGTAAGCAGAAGCCTACTCAGTGATAAGATGGCAATCAGATATAAACCCAAAGATCCGATTATATAATCGGGACCAAATGTAAAGGTCCCAAAAGACCAATTGTAATACAAACTCTAAGTTCAATGAATAAGCGTCTTTAAATTTCTTATAAGAGTATGAATCTCTAATGAACGGTCATCAAGATCATAACTATTAAACAAAACCCACAATATCACAACGGATATTGTAGAGGCTAAAGATATTCTTTGACAGTTAATCAAGGGTATTCAAATTTTATGTCGATGTAAATAAACACCGTCTGCACTCGGTAGGGAAATGTCTCATTCTCAAACCCTAAATCATTTGATAAACTAAATACATTGAATAAACAATGCACACGTTATCCAAATAACTAACCAATGTGCATGAATGTTCAACAAACTGAACATCATCATTATATATTTCTTTTAAAATTTTCTGTGTTAAACAGGCATACATGCAACACATCCCTTTTCTTGTATTTTTGTAAATGCACCTGCACAAGAACATGGTGGGGACACCACCGGACAAGTCACACGCAGCCGACGCCGCACCGACCCGACCCCACCGAGTTTGTGGCTCGGAGACTCGACTTCCTGAAGACTCGGCGTCCTGAGTACGTATTTGTGTGTATTGAGTATATATTTTATTTGTGTGTATTTTTACTATGGTAGTATTGTATTATCAACCACCAAGTCAAAATATTTTTATTTTATTTGGCCAAGTCAAAAGTTGGTTGTTGACTTTTATTTTATTAGGCTAGGACATGAATATCTTTAGTTGAAAAGGCTAGGGGTATTCTTGTCCTAGTGGGATATATAGCCTTTCCTATATAAAGGGGGCTAATGTAAGGCTTTTCATATGATAGAAAGATTGAGATTTTAAAACCTAAGTGAGAAGAGTTTCCTCTCCTCTTGCTTCCCCCTTCTCTCTTAACTCCTTTGTGAGAATAGAGTGATTGCCCGGTGAGACATCGCCCGGTGTGAGACCGAGCTGCGTGAGGTAGTAGTTATCCCGTCCCGTTCGTCCCTTCGGAATGCCGTCGATCCTTCCTCCGACGCCGCCGCGTCAAATTTGATATCAGAGCCCAACAACGGCATCTCCGTCAACCCCGGCGTCCGCGTTGATCTCCCCCACTGCGAGATCGACTTCGCTTCAAAAAAAAAAAAAAGAGAAGCAGAAGAGTTACTTCTCTCGGGAGAGAGAGAAGAAAAAAAAAAGGATTCGCAAGGGGCTGGGCATCGTCGCCCGTGCCCAAATTCAAAAAAACATTTGGCCGCAACGGCCATCCCACCCCTGCGCTTGCCGCCACGCCCGGCCGTCAACGTCGCCCCCCCGCGTCGCCACCGACCGCGCCCACGCCGCCTCACCGCGCCCGTCTGCGCCCCCGCCAGCGTGCACCCGCACGCGCGCGCTCGCCCACGCCAACGCCGCCCCAGCCGCTACGTCGCCGCGCGAGCCCGCTGCCGCGTGGCCGCCCGCGCCCGCCGTCGGCCTACCCGTACGCCCCCCCCCCCCCCCCCCCCCCGCGCGCCCGCCAGCTGGCCGCCTTCGCGTCCCCCGCGCCCGCGTGGCCGCGTTCGCCCGCCCGCGTTGGCTACGCGGCCGCTACCAGCCGAGCCCCCGTGCCTGCGTTTGTTGACCGGCACACCAACCGCGTGAGACACGTGCAGAGGGTTGAAAAGTTTGAAAATTGGAGAAAAAAAAAGTGTTAAATATATATATCAGGGATATATATAATATTATATATATATATCTATATATATCTATTGATTAAACTTTTGGTTGTGGCACCCGAGTCCACAACGACGGCCCGGTCGGTGCCAGGGTCGCCCGGTCGCAGACAGACAGTCCGAAATTTACGGAGTGAGTGTTCGAAAGTCTCCCTACGCGGAGAAAGTCTGAAATGATTTATTCCCCTGCGTGGGAAATTTTAAATTAAGCAGCTTTGCAATTATTGCACCCTCCCTGCGTGGAGTGATTTTTTTATAACCGTCAAGCTTCGTCGACGCCGTGCGTGCACGCACGTCCCCGCTCGCCTTCGTCTCCGGTCGGTGCTAGTCTTTTCAGTCTAGCCAGGTGCGTGCTCCAATCACTTGCTCATTTAGTATCTTTTTCAATTGCCATGCGACGAAGTGAGAGAGAGCCATATCCATGCAGCCTGTCTCCTGAGTGTATCGCTGTGGACGGAGAGAGAGAGCTTGTATGATCCCATCCTTAAGCCCTAGAACTGTCACATTAGGGCACCATAATTGTCAGGAGGTAGTTCCACAACTACTTCGCCTACAGGCGAGCAACTCTCCCTGGCCGGTCCCTTCGCAAAAGGAATTGACCCTTTGCACACTAGCCAACAAATTGGGTCTACACCTTGCTAATTTTCGGTCCCAGGATTGCATCATTTAGGTCCTAGCCCGTGCATGCCACGTTGGTCTTCGAATTCATCAGGCCGTCTAGAGCGCACTTAAATGCTACAATCACCCATGGATCAGAAGAGTGTGAGTGTTATGTTAGCCCAGCTCGAGCAAAATCTTATGGCCCAACTTGAAGAATCCATAGGCCAATTACGAGCAGAGCTAGATGAGAGGATTCGAGCCTTAGAGGATCAAATGAAGAGAGAGGAAGGAAGGTTGAATGGTCGCGGAGATCCCGTAGCCAACCCTAGAGAAGAGAGAGACCAAGTCCGCCAGAATCAGGCTCTTCAAGGTAGAGAGCAAGAGGATCGTGCGTCTCGAGGGAGAGACCACGACGATGAGGAGATCATCCTACGGAACGTCAAAATAGGCCCTCCCAGTTTTGATGGGTCTCTAAATCCCACCACATACCTTGATTGGGAGACCGAGATGAATCAATACTTTGATTGGCATCACCGCATGACCCCTGCTACAAGGGTGAGGTTTGTCAAAATGAAACTCTTAGGTCAAGCCAAGGCCTACTGGTGCAATGTTGAGAATCTCCTAACAAGGAGACGAGAGGAGCGCATCAGCACGTGGAAGAAATGAAGGAGAAACTTAGGAAAAAGTATCTGCCACCCTCCTACCATCAACGTCTTTTAGACCAATGGCAGAAACTTACCCAAGATGGGAAGTCGGTAGATGACTACATCGCCAAGTTCGATGAATTCTTTCTTCGGAGTCATGTCGTAGAGTATGCCTATGTCACCCTCTCACGATTTAGGGCTGGCCTACACGAGAGCATACAGCGGGAGCTGTTCCTACGAGAGGTTAACACCCTCGAGCATGTCTACCAGGTTGCTCGAGATGTCGAGCGGTTTCAAAGGGTGGTCCCACTTCGGATTCCCACCTACCGCCAACCTGAATCACGAAACCCCATGGTCCGCTACCCTGAGAGGCCTGGCCCCTCCACTTCCTATGTCCCTACTACTACCCCACTCTGGGCCGTTGCCCCTACTGTTCCTTTCAAAAGGAACCTCTTACCTGCATCCGCTGCTGTGCTCAGGCTGGAGTACACTCCGCCAACTGATAGGAGGGATGACAAGGGAAAGGGAGTCATCCCTAGCACCTCCCAACCAGTCCCTGTCTCGGGAATTCGCTGCTTTAGGTGCCATAACATAGGGCATGTTGCCACCAATTGCCCCACCCGAGCCTTGGTCATCATCGACCCCCAGCCTGTGGAGCTTCCACCTCAGGAAGAAGAATCCATCGAGAGATATGAGGCCGATCCTGACCTCATCGCCCAATTTGAGGAAATAGACGCAGGATTTGATGGCACGCATATCGAGTACATGCAGGTGGGAGATATTGCCGAGAGTTCTAGCCATGGACGATTGGGTGTAGTTCGGTGCATCTTAACACACCCCCAGGAGGACGACTGGCGTCGAACCTCCATCTTCCAAACCTACATCATGGTGAAATCTCAACCCTGTAAGGTGATCTTTAACAACGGGAGCTGTATCAATGCAGTCTCTTTAGACTTTGTCTTCCGTCTAGGTCTATCTACGCACCCTCATCCTAGGCCATACAACGTGGCTTAGGTTGACGACACGTCTATCCCAATCACCACTACAAGTGTTATTCCCATCCAATTCCAGTCCTACCAAGGACAGATCTTATGCGAAGTAGTGCCTATGAAGGTCGGTAGCATCATCCTAGGACGACCGTGAATCTATGATGTAGACCTTACTACATTCGGTCGATCCAACCAGTGTTCCTTCTCTCACAATGGAAAGAAGATTCAGTTGTACGGCACCCCCCAAAAGTGACCCCGGGAAAGAGCTCCACCTCCACCCCCACTGGAACCCCCAAGGTTCAGGAGAGCCCCCGAACTCCCAATGAAGGGAAACTTCTCATTCCCTCTTCTCCTGCATCTATCACACCCGTTCCCAAGGCCCCTAAGGTTGGTCACGACCTAGTTAGGCGCCTTAACTTCATAAGTGTCCGAGAGCTAAACAGAGAGGTTGCTGAGGGTGCCCATGTTTGGGTTGTTGTCGTCACCATCACACCCGAGGAATCCCAAGTCTCAGTCCCACCTGAAGTCCAGGCAATCCTGCAGGACTTCCAAGACATCTTCCATGAGGACTTGCCCTCTAGACTCCCTCCCATGCGTGATGTACAACACGCCATTGACCTTGTCCCCGGATCCACCCTACCCAACCTTCCTCATTATCGATTAAACCCCAAGGAGCATGTTGAGCTCCAAAGAATTGTCGAGGACTTTATTCAAAAGGGTTTCCTCAGGGTGAGCAAGAGTCCATGTGTTGTTCCTGCCTTGCTCACGCCGAAGAAAGATGGCACTTGGCGGATGTGTGTTGACAGCCGCGCCATCAACAAAATCACTGTCAAGTATAGATTTTCCATTCTCCGTCTCGATGACATGCTTGACATGATGAGTGGAGCCACCATCTTTTCCAAAATTGACTTGAAAAGTGGCTACCACCAAGTCCGAATCCGACCAGGGATGAGTGGAAGACAGCCTTTAAAACCAAAGAAGGTCTGTATGAATGGCTCGTCATGCCATTTGGGCTATCCAATGCCCCCAACACTTTTATGAGGCTTATGACGGAAGTCCTTCGCCCTCTCATTGGTCGCTTTATTGTCGTCTACTTTGACGACATTCTCATCTATAGCCACAACCCTCAAGACCACATCCAGCATTTGAGGGAAGTCTGCGAGACTTTGAGGAGAGAAACCCTGTATGTCAATCTCAAGAAGTGTGAATTCATGACAGACCAAGTCACTTTCCTCGGATTTGTGGTTTCGAGTCAAGGAGTGTCTGTAGACCAATCCAAGGTCCAAGCCTTAGTCGAGTGGCCAGAGCCCCAGAACGTCCATGACGTTCGCAGCTTCCATGGGCTAGCCACTTTCTATAGACGCTTCATTAAAAGTTTTAGCACCATTACGGCACCCATTACGGATTGCATCTGTAAGGGGAATTTTGAGTGTACCAAAGCCGCCTCCCAGGCTTTTCTTGTCATAAAAAAGCTCATGACCAAAACCCATGTCCTCCGCCTGCCAGACTTTTCCAAAGTCTTTGAGATATCATGTGATGTATCTGGCGTAGGTATAGGAGGAGTGCTTAGTCAGGAAAGCCACCCTGTGGCTTATTTCAGTGAGAAGTTTTCTGATGCAAAGCTTCGGTACTCTACATATGATAAGGAGTTTTATGCCGTGGTCCAAGCCCTCAAACACTGGAGACACTATCTCTTACCACAAGAGTTTGTCTTATACTCGGACCACGAGGCTTTGAAATTCCTTAGCTCTCAGAAGGGCTTAAACCCTAAGCACGGTCGATGGGTCAAATTCCTCCAGTCCTTCACCTTTGTCCTAAAACATAAGGCTGGAAAAGAGAATAAAGTGGCCGACGCCTTGAGTCGAAGGGTCTCCCTTCTTTCCACTGTTCAGGTAGAGGTCACTGGATTTGACCGCATGAAGAAACTCTATGGAGAGTGTCCCGACTTTGGCCCTGCCTACTCTGCCTTGTCTGCTGGATCCTCGACAGCATTTGCTGACTATCTACTCCAAGATGGTTTTCTCTTTCGAGGACAGCAACTCTGTGTCCCCAGGACTTATGTACGGGACTTCCTGATTTGAGAAATGCATGTTGGAGGTCTTGTTGGTCACTTTGGACGAAACAAGACCATCCATTCTGTGGAGGAGCATTTTTATTGGCCTGGCCTGAAAAAAGATGTGGTCAAAATTGTAGCCCAGTGTAGGACATGCACAATGGCCAAACAAGTCAAACAGAACACTGGTCTCTACACTCCTCTCCCCATTCCTGATAGACCGTGGGTTGATGTGAGCATGGATTTCATCCTTGGATTACCTCGTACTGCTCACAAACATGACTCCATCATTGTTGTAGTTGATCGGTTCTCTAAGATGGCCCACTTCATTGCATGTTCCAAAATATCTGATGCATCTAGAGTATCCCACATGTTCTTTGATGAAGTCGTGCGTCTGCATGGTCTCCCCCAAACCATAGTGTCTGACCGAGATGTCCGGTTCACTAGTTACTTTTAGAAGACACTTTGGCACCTAGTTGGCACTAAGCTCAAATTCTCCACTGCCTATCACCCACAAACCGATGGGCAAACGGAGGTCGTCAATAGAAGTTTAGAGAATCTTTTGAGATGTCTTGTAGGGGATCATTCTGGCACTTGGGATCTTCTCTTGCCCAAAGCCGAATTTGCATATAACAGCTCTGTCAATAGGTCCATAGGTATGAGTCCATTTGAGGTCGTGCATGGATACAAACCTAGGAAACCTATGGATCTCATTCCCCTTCCCCTCGAGTCTAGAACGTCCAAGTCAGCCGAAGAGTTTGCACAGCATGTTAAAAATCTGCATGAGTCAATTAGCAAGCAAATAAACCTCAGTAATGAGACTTACAAACGATTGGCTGATTTGCATAGGCGTCACCACGAATTTCAAGAAGGTGACTTGGTTATGGTACGGGTTCGACCCGAACGACTCCCCTCGGGAGCCGTTAAAAAGTTGCAAGCCCGTAGTGATGGTCCCTTCCAAATACTACGGAAGATTGGCTCCAATGCTTATGTTGTGGACTTACCTCCCGAGTATGGGATTAGCTCTACTTTTAATGTGACAGACCGAGTGGCCTATAAGGAACCCACAGCGATTCCTAGTGACCCTTTCAAGTCTTCTCCTCCCATTGAGAGTGAGTCCAACCCTGTGCATCTCACAGCCTCGAGAGCACCGCGCGAGCAAATTGAGAGGATACTGGATGAGCAGGTGACAGCTACACGGAGCAGGGTGTACCAGCGCTACCTTGTTCGCTGGCGGGACCGTCCACCATCTGATGATTCCTAGATCAGCCGGGAAGATCTCCAACGCCTCGATCCAGACCTGCTGGAGCACTACCAGAGCAGTGTTCCCCCTTACTCGACGGATTCGAGTTCCAGCCGCCCCGGGAGGGTTGGTGGGGACACCACCGGACCAGTCACACACAGCCGACGCCGCACCGACCCGACCACACCGAGCTTGTGGCTCGGAGACTCGACGTCCTGAGTACGTATTTGTGTGTATTGAGTATGTATTTTTATTTGTGTGTATTTTTACTATGGTAGTATTGTATTATTAACCACCAAGTCAAAATATTTTTATTTTATTTGGCCAAGTCAAAAGTTGGTTGTCGGCTTTTGTTTTATTAGACTAGGACATGAATGTCTTTAGTTGAAAAGGCTAGGGGTATTCTTGTCCTAGTGGGATATAGCCTTTCCTATATAAAGAGGGCTAATGTAAGGCTTTTCATATGATAGAAAGATTGAGATTTTGAAACCCACGTGAGAAGAGTTTCCTCTCCTCTTGCTTCCCCCTTCTCTCTTAGCTCCTTTGTGAGAATAGAGTGATTACCCGGTGAGAGACCGTTCGGTGTGAGACCGAGCTGCGTGAGGTAGTAGTTATCCCGTCCCGTTCGTCCCTTCGGAGTGCCGTCGATCCTTCCTCCGACGCCGCCGCGTCAGGACACTTTATAAGATAAGAGTGTCTTGGGTGGCCCTTCCTTCATACTTGGTCCTTGGTGGATGCCTTTCTTAGGTGCTTGATCCTTGGTGGATGTTTTTCGGGGGCTATTCTATGATTTCCCGCAAATAAAGGTGTATTTGTAATTTTCCCACAACTGGGGATATTTCTATAATTTCTGACAGCAAAGGAGCTTCTATGCAATTTTCTAAAGCTTCAAGGTATTTTTGTAACTTTCCTGAACATCAGAGCTCTTCTGCAATTTTCCCAAAAGTATTGGTATATTTGTAACTTTTAGACTCTCCAGGGGTTTTTTTTTGCAATATTCATGATCATCAGGGTTTTTCGGCAATTTTCTGAGAAATTAGGGTTTTTATACAATTTTCCCACAAGCAAGAGGTTTATCTACAATTTTTTGAACAATCAGGGTTTTTTCTACAATTTCTGGGCGGAACCACAATATTTTTGCAATGTTTTATGATCACAAGGCATATGTGCAATTACACACATGCAGGGACTCATGTGTAATTTCACATTGCTGAGACAAACACAGGTTTTTAGAGTTTTCTGATCACAAGGCATATGCCAATTACACACATGCAGGGACTGACGTGTAATTTCACATTTCTGTGACAAACACTGGTTTTTAGATTTTTCTTATCACAAGGCATATGCACAATTAAAACACATGCAGGGACTGACGTGTAATTTCACATTTCTGATACAAACAACATAGGTTTTTTTTCTCACAAAAATTACACATGGGGAGGCTTTTGTAATGCCCCATAGGCAGGGTACACAGGTGTCCTTTTGGCTCCATTGGGTAAAAGAGGGCTGAGGTGGCAGTGGGATTTATTCTCCCCCCCCCCCCGCAACCTCCATCAGCCCAGGGTGCCAGGGCATTTATTCCCATGTAAACTTATTAGTTAAGAGCATTTATTTCTTCTCTCAAATCCCATCGGCTAAGCCATTTAGAGAGAAGGAAGGGAGTGGGGAGAGAACCCATTCCCATCAGTTAAGAAGTACAGGTAAGTCTCTCACTGAGCATTTATTTATTTCTCTTTTAATTACATCGATTAAGAGCATTTAATCCCGTCTTAAACAGGTGGCAGCGGCTGGGCACTTTCCCAAAAAACTCCACCAGATGGACTGCTTAGAAGAGAGAAGAGAGAGGAAGACAAGGCATCCGCTTCCTCCCCTCTCTCATGTCCATTGGTTAAGAGGCGGCAGTGGGCATTTACTCCTCATTACACCCATCAGGTAAGGCTTAAGAGAGACAGAGACTCTTCTTTACCAAACCAACCTTGGGGTATGCAATTTCAATTTTTTTCTTGGTTCCTTTTGATAAAAAATCATAATTCACAAAACATGTTTGGGCTTCTTGCTCATTTACCCCTGTGCGGGGGGTATATTTATAAGATCAGGTTTCCAGAAAATATCTCATACAAGTGTAGAGCCATTCACATAGTTTTCTAATCTTCAAGATATACCCAGCATGGGGGAATATGCATAATTCCCGTCCTATGATGACAGGAATTCCTGTGTAATATCCTTTTTTCTGATTTCTTTTATGCATACACAAGCAGAAGAATCCTTGAGCGACCCCTCCTTCTTGGGCTTCAGGCTCCATGGTTTATGTTTTTCCAACAAAAGAAAACATGAGTCTTCAGCCCCTTTGATCCCTGCACAGGCCTTCTTGTGCATTCCTCACCTTGATCCATGATGGATGCTTGAGGGATCCTCTAAGATCTTCAAGAGAATCCAAGTTCTTCAAGAAACTCCAAGGGTTCCAAGGCGTGTGAAGATCCGCCCCCCATCTTGGACCAGCCTCCCATCTCCAAAAGCCAAGGCTCCTGGTTATAGGAGTTTGGGTGAGAACTGGAGGGACCTCCCTCCCGTAGCTTGCGTGGAGGAGGGACCTCCCTCCAGTTGGCCCGCCATCTCTTCTTCTTCTTTTTTTGTTTCCCCCTTCTCGTGAGAGAGAAAGAGGAGGCTCCCTCCAGTTATTGTGCGACCAGAGGGGCTTCCCTCCAGTTGTACAGAACCAGAGGGGCCTCCCTCCGGTTTGCTGCACTACCGGAAGGGACTCCTTCCGGTGCTGTGCAACCAAAGGGGGGATCCTGCCCTCTTTCTTTTTCATTTCCTTTTTTTCCAGAAATTTTAGGGTTCAACAGTGATCTAAGAGATTGGCTTCAATCTTGACAGGGTCAAAAGGAGAAGTTTTGAATGGTATGCCATGCCTCTACAATAAAGACAGTACGAGCACATGTACAAATGTTGGAAAACAAGAGCTGTAAGCATCTGACTTCCTAAGAAATTAAACCATACCTGCAAGATTTTTGTTGCATGGACTGGAGTGTCCCATAGACCTGTTTGTGGATTTTTGTAGAAAAAACCTCCATGAGTCCATTCCCGACCATTTGGAACATAGAAGACTAGCCAACCTTCACTACGTGCCCAATAGACTAGCATAGCAAGTGCAATGCTTTTTCCACAACTAACTGGACCATCCAACACAATTTGCTTTTGAACTTTTGGACCTGTAGAGACAGATTATAAAAACAATGAAACTGGCCTCAGAAATCTGATATGCCATATGCAAGTTTGGCATATGCATCACTACTCGAATATATCCTAAGTGGTGCACACTTTTGGATTGTTAGCATTAACCAACTTGTTCATAAGAGTATTCACTCAGATGATATTTCGTTGATCACTTTCTTGTATGCTTGAGCAGCCCTCAACATCCACCAACTAGACACAGCAAAAATTTCAACAACATTCTCCAGCTTAGAACAAGATTCCAGCACTAATAATTTAAGCATAGACATGAAGATGCTTGTTTAAATGCCTCAAACCTTTGGTCCACTAAATCCTAAGCTAATGCCAAAGAGATGAGATGAGTCATCATATTAATGCATTTTTTCCACCCATGAGATATGTCCATATCAACCCTAGATTTATTTTAAGTAGGGGAATATATGTTAATGACGAGATAATTGAAGAAATTTGAATATCCAATACTTCCACAAGAAAATAAAAAATATATCTTCATCAGCTTTTGGTGCTTCTAATATGCCACAAATGGGAACCAATCACATTAATAAGGGAAAATAGCTTCATCAGAAAGAGCAGCAAGATGGAACCGATGCATGATTTTGAATGTAATTATTCAATATTTAAAAGTTTTAATGCGTCAGCATATAAGACAAATGCTTTGCTGCTAAGTTTCTCCATTATCAGGAAAATCTTGGGGCATTTCTTTGTTTATGGTTTTAATGGGATAGGTACGCCTCATACAGGCCAAGAAAGAAACACAGGTTTGGATTGCTAGGAGTTGACCCAGTCCTATACCCTGCCTGGTGATAGTTCTTCTTTCTTTTCCCGCTGTTCCATTTTCCATAAGAGAGTGGCGCGGGAAGGTGCGTGTGTAATGTCCTACTGGTTACTAATCTTTAGATGCCTGTTGTAGTAGAGAAAAACACTACAAAACAGCATTTTTCGTGTCATGATGACCTATGAACACGGTAATAGAAAATAACTTTAAATTATGCTTTGCATTTTAACACAATCGATGGTTTAGATCGCACAGATACGGTGCCCAGTATAACCTCTACCGACAGTAAATGTCGGGCAACATAATATAGTTCTCGCCATCAGATAGACCTCCAGATGGAAACCACAAGTCTTAACAAATAAACTAAGGAATTGACGAGTATGTAGACAGCATATTAGCCCATCGCCAATAAGAAAGATTTTGAGAAGTACTTTTACTGCTCGTCCAAGCGGGCGGGTCAACGATGCGGCGGAAGTTATCCCGCAAGTCCAGGAAGCTCTGCCTCACCAGCACCGCCCATCGCCTCGTCTCCTCAAACTCCTGCATCATCCCTGCCGGCAGACCCTCTGGCAACTTCTCCTTCAGCTTCTCCACACTGCAACGACGCCGACACAACCCGATTAGAACTCGCCCTTCACGGCCATTGATCGGTAAGAAACAATCCCCATTGCTGTCGAAACAGTGCACCTGAAGTCGAGGTAAGTGCAGGCATCCTTGTGGGTGAGCTCGGAGAGGGAGGCCTTGCGGCAGAAGAGGGGGCGGCCGTCGGGTCGCACGTCGAGGGTGGGGTCGAAGGGAGGGACGGGGAGCGGATCCTTGGGCAGCTCGAACTCGACGTCGTCGGCGGAGGGCGCCGAGGCGGCCATGTCGTCGACCTTGGCATAGGTCGGAGCCTTGCGGTCCTTGTACTTGCCGCCGCCCGTGGCGCCGGGCTTCTTGGCTGGGACGGCGGTGCCCTTCGCCTTGGAGGAGTAGTGGGACGCGAGGCCCGCCGCGGCCGGCGCCAGGAGGGCGGAGAGGCTCCGGGCGCCGGTGTCGGAGGACGACACCGCCCCGGCGGCCCGGGCGAGTAGGGATCGCAGCATCGCCGCTGCCCAGGACGGAGAGAGAAGTTGAGGCGTCGCAGAGGGAATGGGAGGGTTTTGGGGTCTGCGGACCGTGCGCATGCGGAGCGGGAGAATGGGATACCCGATTTCGCTCCGTTTAACCTCTGCCTGATAAATGAGATCTACCGACATGGAACCCGCCGAACGAAGTTCGGATTCGATATCATCATAAAAGGTATAAAAAAATCGAACACTTTGATATAGGGTTATCCTAAAGTTAAGTCCAATTTAACCCAAACTTAACTCAATTGGTGGTTTGACAGATGGAATGAGTTAACCCAGAACATTACGTCTCAATTTAATAGGGAGTTAGATTAAAAGTGGACTAACTCAATCTGTTTAAAGTAGTTCACAGTTAACCCATTTTTAATTTAATAGGAAGGTAGTACACCCCTCCTGCGTAGGCGACAGGAGGGCGCAGGTTCAAACCGCGTGCCTCAGTGGGAGGCGCGGCCCCCGTTTTCCCCTCCCTTAAAAAATAAAATTAGAAAGATCTAGGAGTAAGGAGGTGGGCTAACCTAATTTTAATCTAGTGTGATTTGATAAGTAGTAGGTTAACCCGGTAGTGATGATAAATAAAATATTATATTTATATATCTTTTTACATTTTAATATATCTCTCATTCCCTCTCTCTACCTCTCTCCCCTCCTCTCTCTCTCTCTAGTCACTCTATATCTCTCACGCACATTAATTACTAGTTTAAGTTACTATTCATCTTTAAAATTTTTAATTTATTTTATTTTAAATTATTTTAATATATATTATAAATTAAATATATCATAAAAATAAAATATTTTTGATAAATAACATCATTAATATTTTTGATAAATAACATCAATAATATCACTAATTAAAATTTAAAAGTTAAAAATGACATTAATACGAGTTTACGTTACCGTTCATCTTTAAAAGAATTTTATTTTATCTTAATTTTTAAATATTTAATATATTTTATAAATATAATATACCAAGAAAATAAATTTGGTTTGATAAATAACATCAACAATCTCACTAATTAAGATTTATAAGTCAAAAACGACATTAATTACCGATTTTGTGTTACCTTGTATCTTTAAAATTTTATTTTATCTTAATTTTTAAATGTTTTGAATATATTCTATAAATATAATATACCATGAAATAAATTTTGTTTGATAAATAACATCATTATAATAATAATATATTATGAAAATAATTTTTATTTGATAAATTTTGTTTGATAAATATCTCATTATAATAATAAAACTTTTGATAAAAATTATTATTATTATTACTAACTAAAATTTTAACCATGATAAAATTTTTAACAATATGTGTGTTAGAGAGAGAGGGGGGAGAGAGAGAGAGGGTGAGTACGTGTGTGAGTGAGAGAGAGAGAAGGTGCATTAATTAGGTGTGAGAGACAGAGGAAGGGTGAGTAGGTGAGAGAGAGAGGGGGGAGGGTGAGCATTAATTAGGTGTGTGAGAGAGAGGGAGAGAGAGATAGGAAGGGTGAGTGAGTGAGTGAGTGAGAGGGAGGGTGAGCATTAATTATATTGTGTAAGAGGGAGGGAGACAATCGGGACTAACTCACCTCACAAGGTGGGATTCGAAACCCGAGATTATCCCGTGGTTAGCCCAGCATAAAACCCGCTTAGCGTTGGCCCCCAATCAAACCTCAAATTTAGTTAGCCCAAAGTTAACCTGTGGTTAACCATAGGCTAACTCGTTTTCAAAGTGGGGCTAAGAGAAAAAGTAGTGTCAACGACGGAAAGAGTCCGTCACAACAGTCCTTATCGACGGATTTCCGACCTATTAGAGACGACAAACATCCGTCAAATTATTCTTGTCGCAGATTCGCGACGAAAATATATCCATCACAAATTTGTTACAAATTTACGATAGATTAGTTTTTGTCTCAAATCCGTCTCTAAATACTTAACCTTGTTCATCGGCGACGAATTATATGTTTGTCGCTAATCTGTCACAATGACGTCTGTAAAACATTTGCGACTGAAGTCCTATTCATCACAAAATTCGGCGCAAAATCTTTTGCAGCAAACGTAGGTCTATCATTATTCGATCTCAAAATATTTTTCAACATATAATTATATGTTGGTGTTCCGTCGTAATTATCTACTACGAAAGTTCATTTTCGTCACAAAATCTGTCACAAAATCTTTTGCGAGGAACGTAGGGTCGTCGTTATTCTGTCTCAGTATTTTGCAACGGACAATTATCTATAGGTGTTACGTCACAGTTGTCTGCGATGGATATTTTACTCGACGTAGATCTGTCGCTATTATTTCGTTTTAAATATTTTATTCATATATCAAAAATACCTATTCGAATAAAATACAACATCTACGTCACAAACATCAACATCATAATGGCAAATGAAAATAATAATTAAATTCAACTATAAAAGTATTTAAGTATAATATTTTAAAAGTATCATTTTTACAATGTGATAAAAAAATCAAGGAAGATCAATGTCATCATCATCCTCATCCTCCTCGTCTTCTCCGTCGTCGCGCACTAGATGTAGAGTAGGATCCTACATAAATAAAAAATGAAATAACATTAGACATGCATAATAAATTTGATAAAACTAACTAAATTATTTATTTTATTTTATACATTCGAAGCATGATGATTCGTACATGAATTCTTTGGTTACTAATGTTGGTCCTCGGGTAGGCGAGTAGACAAGAAGGGGGGTTGAATTATCCCCCACGATTCATGCTAAATTAAAATCTAACTAAGAGGAATTAACAACTTTGAACGAGATTGAAGAAATTAGATTAAGCAAGATAAACTTAGTTCTCTCAATCTCACTGTTCACACACGAACATTCAACCAATATAAACAATTAAGCATGCATCCACAAAGGTAAACCACAAGACACGGAATTTTTAAGGTGGTTCGGGACCACGACGGACTCCCTACGTCCACCCCCCACCAAACTCGGTGAGGCTTCACTCGGGGATAAATCCTCAACACGGAGATGATGCTCCAATACACACACGGGGATAAATCCACACACACACACGGAGTAAAACTCCAACACACATGCATAGGGCGACGCCTACGGAACCACACAGGAGTAAACTCCCAACCACACACGGGGAACACACCTCACAATATGCCTAAGCACACACACGGATATGCTCCGCACCACACGACGCACATGCGTCAACACAAACCACTCGGAGAACCCCTTTCTCCGAACACCCACATACAATATTCCTTCAGAAATGTATGAAGCCTAGACAAATAGATACAATGAATCCCAAACAAAGTCTAAAGACTGGAATGAAGAAGATATAACATGTAGAGAGCTCCCCCTTCTTTGATTCTTTCGGTTCCTCTTGGTTCGTTGTCGGATGATGGCGATTTTGGCGTCCTCTTGTTCCTCTCTTCGAGATGCTTCTTTTCTTCTTCTACCACGAGCTCCAAATCTTCATGGATGTAGATGATAACCCTTCCTCAAGAGCTCCTTGGTTGCTTTGCCCCTTTTCTCCACCTACAAGATATAACAAAATGCATTAGGGCTTCTCATCACCCAAATTCGGAGTTCACATTCATATATATAGAGGAGTGGACAAAAGACACATAAAACCCTCCCAATACATGTTAGAAACACCCTAATATGTTTAGGAACCAATAGGGGATAGTTTGGTAAAGTTTAGAAGGATTTTCATTGGGTTTTAAAGTCTCCCAGAAATCCCGTTCCGGAAGGGTCGACCCTTGGGGTCGACCCTCGGCCAAACAGACACCACCCGATGCCCAGAATTAATTCTGGGACTCAGGGGGGTCGACCCCAGGGGTCGACCCCTTCCCTGAAGGGTCTGAAAACTTAGAATTTTGCCCCGTTTAAGCGCCAGAAAAATTCCCAAAAATCAAGAATTAATTACCATGAATTTAACAAAGTATTAAGACCATTTAAACCACATTTCAACAAGATTTAAGAGAATAGATTAAGCACATTAAAAAACCCACAAACCTCATTTCAAAGATGCATAAAACACTTCCAATGTGATGCAACCTCATGAAAGATGTTCATGAAAATAACCCGGAACTTAGTATAAAAAATGGTTAGATATTACCACCATCCACTTGACATGAGAGTGTTTAAAAATCATCTTTGAACCATTCAATCACAAGACAACCAAATCTTCAACAAAAAAATGCTCCATCACACAAGTGTTGACAATTGTGCCAAATGCATAGAGTTAACTCCCTTTTTGAAGAGAAGCTTCATTGATGGACTCCTTTAGATTCCGAGTATGAGCCATGGATTTGTGTTCCTACAAACCAATATAAATATAGCATTAGTTCCTTAAACACCATGAGTTCATATGACTTTCAAGAGTGAACATTGAATCCATTTTTCAACTCATCAATCACAATATACACATGTTGCTCAATGAAACACATACACACATAAACATAATCGTTTTGATATCATTGAAACCAAACACCAACTAGGGGATGCAACAATCTCCCCCTTTTTGATGATGACAAAACGATGTGTGTGATCGAGTAGTATTGCAAACATCTTATGAAAGACCAAGCATTAACTGAACATTAAGCACATGCATCAATTCTCCAATTCTCCCCAAAATAACAACATTCATAAGACATTGAGCACACACAGACATTCTCCCCCTTTTTATCATCTACAAAAAGACATGGGGTTATGTGACATGATATGAACGTGTTAGGCCAAAAGATATGATACCAATGTAAATACCAAGTGATGCTGATCAAAGGCCTAAAAATATGATACCAAATATTGTTCAGATGCTAATTAGTGGTCAAATTGGCTGATACCAATTGTTAGAGTCAAATCAAAGGCCCAAAGATTTGTAATTACCATTCTTGAGAAAATTGGCCCAAAGATGTGATAACAAAAGTTGGAAGAACTCATTTCAGCATTCATGCAACATGATTTGTTCAAATGAACTATACCAATTGTTGAAAAGTATGAATTGCTCAAGATGATATCATGTGTGAACTATATGCATGCTGAAAATGCCAAATATACACATGATGAGCTCCATCTTTCAAATGCAATGAAAATGCACTATGTAAATGCTAATCATGCAAGATATGAAGCTGTGCACATGATGACTTCTTTCCTTCAAATGCAAGGTTTATGCTCAGAATTAGACTCAAGGGGAATGCATGAACATGCAAGCACACAAGCACAATCGTCATGCACACAAATATTATATATAGTAACTCTCCCTAAATGTATGCACGGTCGGAATCAAATCCTCCCCCTTAATATATGACATGTATCACATATGAATAAAATCACTGAATTGTTATTTATCAAGGAGGTGAGGTCTTAGAAAGATCAAGAAATGGTTTCATAGGGTAAATACTTACAAGCATGCAAGGATTCATGAAACATTCATGCAAGCATTCACGAGTCAAGATATGCGATTATCATGAAATATATGCATATGCTCTATATGCATGAATATGCAATATGCATCTTTTTATCATTTTATATGCATAGTATGTATATGCAAAAATGTCAATGCATTCTTTTTATGCAAGTTTTCAATTTTTGTAATGACTTGAGCATTTAAGAAAAGCATGAAGCAGGTGAATGCATGAGATGAATTTTTAATGAATTTGGCACTGAATCATGAGCATTTTATTTCAGATTTCATCATGAAAAGCCATGTCCCTTAGAACCCAAATGTTCAACCATGATCATTTAAAGATAATATTTCATGAGACATAAGCTTCAGTTTGAACATGATACGTCCTGCATGTGTGAATATGCAAATAACCAAGTGTCCAATAGATTTCACACAAAATTTGGCAAATGAGCAAGATAAGTGTTTGAACATCTATTGACAAGAGTAGATTTCTAAACATGTCAAACAATTTATCAATTTAACAAATCAATCACACATGGTCAATGAGCTTTAAACTGAGCCATGATCACATTCAATATCAACTGTTGCATTTGATCAAGCAAGTCCATAGTTCAGAAAATTTTGCCTTATGAAACAAGAGAATTTTTCAGATTCAATTTGAGAGTTATATAAATCAAAGGTAAAATGATTTCATTCAAAACACATGGTTCCTCATAAGCCAAACAGTTAATTTTTTTTAAATTTTGGTACTAGGCGGAGAACATAGGTCCGAAGACTACCATCACACTTAGTGGAAGTATCCAGTTGAACGTAGTCTAACCTTTTCTAACCACCTTTTGATATACCAAATATTCATCCATTGAAGACATATATGGCTTGTGAAGAATTTAGAGTATAACATGAGAACACACTAAAATATCATCCCAAATCATCAAAACCATCAAATTTGATAATGAAAGAGTAAAGTTGGGGTTTTACCATATGAGTGTGCCTTGTTCCCTTCATTGGAACCCCTTTCATTCTTTATTTACCTCAAGGCACACTTGCATCAAGATCAACTCATTTGACAAGTTTGGACACCTAATTCTTTTTGGGTCCCCGTGAATTTTTAGCATTACCACCAAAAGACTTCTTCCACATTTTCATTGTCTTCATGCCATCATCTTCTATGATCATACAATCCTCAAGTACATGTCCATAATTTCCACAATAGTAGCAATGAGGAGGAGCAGTTTTAACAAGGGTCTTTCTTTTAGGAGCAAAAATGTTTTCAAAAGTATTCCCTCTCCTATTTCCAAAATATCTAGATTTAATAAAATTAAACCTAGCATCCATCCTAGAAGTATGGAAATACTCAATTTTCAAAAATCAACATTCTTTTATGACATGACCGTATTTCTTACAATGAAAGCAACAAGAAGATGTGAGTCTACGGAATGATTTTCCATTGTTTGCATGAGTTTTTGGAAATAAGTTTTCATTATAAGATGAAGACCTTTGAGCATGGGAAGTATATTCATTTTTGAATTTCCTTTGAAAGTTGAACTTAGCATTCATGGCATGAAAATCATCATTTTACTTCACGACATAATTGTCAATGACATGGCCAAGTTTGTGACAATAAGAAAAAGAAACATTTCTTTTTACTTTGAAAATTTTTTGTTTAACTTTCTGCTTTGAAAAATAATTTTTCATCGTATGGCCTAGCTTACCACAATGAAAGTAAGAAATATTTCTTTGTGATTTGAAAATATTTTTCCCTTTGCATGCAAACTTTTCATCCTCTTTCATGACAACACAATTATCCATCACATGTCCAAACATACCACAATAGAAACATTCAACATTAGACTTTGATTTTTGAAATCTATTTGGCATAGTTGGTTTGACATTTTTCTTTTTCATAAAATTATTTTCAGAAATTTTCATTTGTGCAATTGGAGGTAGTGCCTTAGAAGTGCTCGGAATATCAGATGCATGAACAAATGAAGTTTTCAATTTGGATTCAAAAGACTTTTTGTTGACCGGGATGTATCCAAAACCTTCTTTTTGAAAGTTCACCTTAACACCCAACATTTTATCCAAATTTTCTTTTCCTTTCACAAATCTAGACAAATCATCTTTTAAACTTTACACTTCTTCTTCAAGAATATAAACATGCAATTCAGCACTCGTGATTTCTTCTTCACATGCACAAACTTTCTCATTCAACAAGCAATTCACATATTTGAAGCTTTCATTTTCTTCCTTGAGTTCTTTGTTTTCATCATTCATAGAATGTAATTTTTCAGTCAATTTCTCAAGGACTTTCTCAGTTTCAACAAGTTTTGAAATCTTAGGAAGCATTTGTTCATTTTCAGATTTCAACAAAGCATTTTACTTTTCAATTTTATCAAAGCTTTTCAACCTACTTTCAAGTAGAGAAATCTGAATGAACATGGCACATTTCTCCTTTTTGAGTTTTTCATTTTCATTCATGATGCTCTTGCTATCAAATTCAGAATCAAGTAATTTCTCAAACATCTTCTCATCATCAGAAAGAGAAGTTAATTTATTTCTTAAGCTTTCTTCATATTTCTCAAGCATGAAAATTTGAGACAACAAGAATTCATTTTGTTCCCGCAATTCGTCACATTCATGTTCAATTTGAAGAGATGTATTATACTTTCTAGCCATTTCGATATCTTCATTCAAGCAAGAGTTCTCATCTGAAAGTAATTCAACTTTGGATTCAAGAGATTCATTTTGATCTTTTAGATTTTCAATTTTCTTTTCCATAGTTTTATAATTTTCACATGAAGAGTTAGCATGCGCATTTACACATGAAGTAGAGGAATTCACAACATCTTCAATTCTCTTTGTCAGTTTCTTATTTTCAGATTTGACCTTTTTATATCTACCTAACAATTCCTCATAAAGCTCCATTAGCTCTTCAAAGGAAATTTCCTCACCTTCGGATCCTACCTCCGAGCTTTCTTTGATTTCTTCATCATTGACTATGAAGCTTGAGCCAACTTGTGAAGTCTTTTCATTGGCTTCATACTTTGCCAGTTGATCCCACAAATCTCTTGCTGACCTGTACGAAGAAATTTGAGATAGAACATTTGATTCTACACAATTCCTTAAAACATTCAAAGCATGAAGATTCATTTCATTTTTCTTCACATGCTTGTCATTCCACTTAGCTTCATTTGATGGGAGTTTATGTGGACCGTTACATATGACTTCCCAAGTTTCAAGTTCATTCAAGCCAAGATAAGCACACATGCTATTTCTCCAAGAAATGTAATTGCTACCATTATAACATGGAGGAAGAATAAAGCTGGACATGTTGCTAAATGAAACTCGCCGAGGGATCTCTCTATAGGTCGCGAGACCTCAAGAAAATAGAGTCGTGGCTCTGATACCAATTGTTGGTCCTCGGGTAGGCGAGTAGACAAGAAGGGGGGGGGTTGAATTGTCCCCCACGATTCACAGTAAATTAAAATCTAACTAAGAGGAATTAACAACTTTGAACGAGATTGAAGAAATTAGATTAAGCAAGATAAACTTAGTTCTCTCAATCTCACCGTTCACACGCGAACATTCAACCAATATAAACAATTAAGCATGCATCCACAAAGGTAAACAACAAGACACGGAATTTTTAAGGTGGTTCGGGACCACGACGGGCTCCCTACGTCCACCCCCCACCAAACTCGGTGAGGCTTCACTCGGGGATAAATCCCCAACACGGAGACGATGCTCTAATACACACACGGGGATAAATCCCCACACACACACGGAGTAAAACTCCAACACACATGCGTAGGGCGACGCCTACGGAACCACACGGGAGTAAACTCCCAACCACACACGGGGAACACACCCCACAATATGCCTAAGCACACACGCGGATATGCTCCGCACCACACGACGCACATGCGTCAACACAAACCACTCGTAGAACCCCTTTCTCTGAACACCCACACACAATATTCCTTCAGAAATGTATGAAGCCTAGACAAATAGATACAATGAATCCCAAACAAAGTCTAAAGGCTGAAGCTGTAATATCCCGGACCTTTCGGATCCTTCTTCATGGGTCCCAGATCTGGTTTTTTCGGAGCGTCCGACTCTGTTGTGTCCGAAATTTCGTTTCGGACATCTTTCGTGTTCGTATCGGCGCGATCCGGAGTCATTTCGGAGGCCCGGAGGCGTTCCGCGGCTTTTTCGCGTGTGTTTTCTGATTCCCGGTGTGTGTTTCGGCTTTTCTTCGGAAGCTCGCTGCGGGCGAACCGGGCGGTTCCCCCAGGCACGAGTGGTACCGTTGCGATCGGTGCGTTCCGAGGATTTCAGAAATGTATTTTTCTATTTTTCGGTATTTTTTTGAAAATTCGGATTTTCTATATAGCCCTAATTCTTTTTCTTTTCCTCTTTCTCTTTCTTCTTCTTCTTTCTCCTTCCTTCCCCAACCGTGACCGCACTCCTCTCTCTCCCATTCGGGCGCGGCGGACCCCTCTCCGGCTGTTGATGGCGGCAGGGCGACGGCGCGGACGCGTGGGCGACGGCGAGGCGATCTCGTGGGCGTGCGGCAAGCGTGGGAAGCGTGGGGAGTTCGTGAAGCTTAAAGCGTTCTTCGCGATCCGTGGGTGATTCGGCGGAACATTCACTCCATTGAGGTAGGGTGACGTGCCTTAGCCTCTTGCCGTTCAATTCCCGTGATTTGTAGGCCGCGGGGAGGCCGAGAGGGGATCGTTTGAGCATTTTGGGGTTTTTCCATGATTTGGGGAGAGCTCGCCCGATCTATGGATTTGATGCATGATTTCATGTTTTGATGGCCTAGAATCATGCTAGGGGTCCCCAGGGGTCTTCCCCTTTGATTTCCCCCTCTCTTGTGGAGGCATGGGGGCGTGGTTGGAATTTTTGGGCGTTTCTACCGTTTTCAGCCGCGGACTGAGAACGCGCTATACTCCAGTAGCGCATTCTTGAGTGTCGCGCTGCCCCGACGGGGCGCGTTCATCGGAGAAGATGAACAGTAGGGCGGTTCGTGTCGCGCTATGGGGTCCTAGCGCGATTAGCCTTGTCGCGCTAGGGTTCCCTAGCGCGATCTCCCCTGTCCCGCTAGGGAGTCCTAGCGCGAGTCGCGCTAGGTATCCCTAGCGCGATCTTGTCCGTTGTCGGGTGTTCCCCTTGGGCCATGTGTGTCCTGGGCACCCCGTGGAGTTTCGTAACCGTGTCTTTGGGTGTCCGGAGATTTCGGTTGCCTTGGTCATGTGTTTGGCCATGGGCAGTGTGTCCGTTTTCTTCCGACTGCGGTCACCGTGCGATGGTGATGGTACGTGGGACAGTCCTCGTACTCCGTCAATTTCGGGCGTTGTTTTCCGTTGACTTGAGAGTCTACTCCTTCAGTGACCCTCCACTAGTCGTAGCCCACCAGTACGAGATGCTGGTCTCACCTGGGAGTGGTGTCCGGGCACCCACCTTTCGAGACGGTTTGTGGACCGGTTACCGTAGGCCTCTCGTCTTAGCCAGAGTCCGGCTGCGGGGGAAAACCGGTCAGAGGGCCAGACCTAGGACGCGTGGTCTGTGTGTGCACACGTGGTTGGGGGCGGTTGGACCCACGTCGACGGGCGTGACCCCAGCTAGTCACTTGTTGTGGTTACTTGTACAGTGTTTGCGCCTCGGGTAGGACCTACCACGTCAGGCGGCTCACCTGCGGCGCGGTGTCAGACGTCAGGGGACGCTACCGGCTGTGCTTCTAGTGGGTGGTACTCCTGTCGAGTATGGAGTGACAGACTGTCAGTCGTGTGTTTCCGACCTTCAGATTTTGGCGGTTCGACCGTTGAGTTTCGGTCTTCTCGTACCGTGGCACGTGTGTCGGTTTGCGTGCCGTAGGGTCTAGTTCTGTAGAGTACAGGGCTTTCCTTTCCGAGGTACTTTTCTACCGCTAGTGTAGTGGTTTCTCATTTTTCGAGGTAGGGTTCGAGTGATCCCTACTGAGTCTTGTTCCGAGACTCATTCCCTGCGTATTTTCACCGTGTTTCAGGTGAGGCGCCACCTTCGGGGAGCGCGTCAGGTGTGCAGCGTGGTGCGGGTGCCCAGAGGTAGTGCCAGAGGTCAGAGCCGGGGTATGCCCCGTGTAGCTGTACTTTTCTTTCTTGTCACTGTACTAGTCGTGGACTACTATTGCTGTTGTTGTTATTTTACGGTGGACCATGTAAAAAGTTAATTTATTTCCTGCTTAATATTATAACTGTTTAATTTCTGCAATTATTTGTGATACTTGTGTAGTCTCCACACCATCCTTTTAACCCTTCCGAGTCTTCGGGCTCGTGGGTGGCGGTGCGAGTCTCGGGTTATCGGGCCTTCCCGGTAATCGGATTCTCAGGTCGTTACAGAAATGAAGAAGATATAACATGTAGAGAGCTCCCCCTTCTTCGATTCGTTCGGTTCCGCTTGGTTCATTGTCGGATGATGGCGATTTTGGCATCCTCTTGTTCCTCACTTCGAGATGCTTCTTTTCTTCTTCTACCACGAGCTCTAAATCTTCATGGATGTAGATGATAACCCTTCCTCAATAGCTCCTTGGTTGCTTTGCTCCTTTTCTCCACCTACAAGATATAACAAAATGCATTAGGGCTTCTCATCACCCAAATTCGGAGTTCACATTCATATATATAGAGGAGTGGACAAAAGACACATAAAACCCTCCCAATACATGTTAGAAACCCTCTAATATGTTTAGAAACCAATGGGGGGTAGTTTGGTAAAGTTTAGAAGGGTTTTCATTGGGTTTTAAAGTCTCTCAGAAATCCCGTTCCGGAAGGGTCGACCCTCGGGGTCGACCCTCTGCCAAACAGACACCACCCGATGCCCAGAATTAATTCTGGGACTCGGGGGTCGACCCCAGGGGTCGACCCATGCAGGTGGCTGATCTCTCAGCCCAGGGGGGTCTACCCCTTCCCTAAAGGGTCCGAAAACTTAGAATTTTGCCCCATTTAAGCGCCAGAAAAATTCCCAAAAATCAAGAATTAATTACCATGAATTCAACAAAGTATTAAGACCATTTAAACCACATTTCAACAAGATTTAAGAGAATAGATTAAGCACATTAAAAAACCCACAAACCTCATTTCAAAGATGCATAAAACACTTCCAATGTGATGCAACCTCATGAAAGATGTTCATGAAAATAATCCGAAACTTAGCATAAAAAATGGTTAGATATTACCATCATCCACTTGACATGAGAGGGTTTAAAAATCATCTTTGAACCATTCAATCACAAGACAACCAAATCTTCAACAAAAAAATGCTTCATCACACAAGTGTTGACAATTGTGCCAAATGCAAAGAGTTAACTCCCTTTTTGAAGAGGAGCTTCATTGATGGACTCCTTTAGATTCCGAGTATGAGCCATGGATTTGTGTTCCTACAAACCAATATAAATATAGCATTTGTTCCTTAAACACCATGGGTTCATATGACTTTCAAGAGTGAACATTGAATCCATTTTTCAACCCATCAATCACAATATACACATGTTGCTCAATGAAACACATACACACATAAACACAATCGTTTTGATATCATTGAAACCAAACACCAACTAGGGGATGCAACAACTAAGTTACTTTGAATAATGATATTTTGAGCGTTAAGCCCAAACTAATAATCTGATTTAGAATTCCTCAGTTCTCACGGGACACTCTATCTCTCTAGTCGTGTTGGAACAATAGACATGTCAATTAGATAGATATTTCAGATTTCAAACCCTCGAACCTAAGTTCTTTGATTTTAAACTAAGTTAGTTTCGAGAATGGTAGTTTAAGTGTCGAGCCGAAACTAGGTATCTGATTTGGATTTCGTCAACTCTGACATGTCACTCTCACCACCTGGATCGTGTTAGAACAATGGACATGCCGATCAGACTGGTATTTCAGATTTTAGACCCCCAACGTAAATTATTTCGTCTTAAACTAACTTTTTTGAAAGTTAGTTTTAACGTAAGTTAATTCAGAGAATGGTATTTTGAGCACAGAGCTCAAACCGAATATCTGATTTACATTTTATCAGCTCTCACAGGTCATTCTCATTACCCTAGTCATGTTGGAACAATTAACATGCCAATTAGACCGGTATTTCATATTTTGAACTCCTCAACTTGAGTTCTTTGGTTTTAAACTAAATTATTCGAAGAATACTATTTTGAGCATCGAGTCTAAATCGGATATCCGATTTGGAATTCGTCAACTCCCACATGTCACTACTATCACCCCAATCATGTTGGGACAATCAACATGCCGATCGGATTGACATTTCATATTTCGGACCCCCCGAACCCGAGTTCTTTGATTTTAAACTAAGTTATTTCGAAAAAGGGTAGTTTTAGCCAAGGTTTGCCGACCCGGTGCAGGTCGCCCCGACCCGCACGACCCAACCCGACCCGGGCTGTGGGCGGGTCGCCCGGGTCGTGGGTCGTCACCGGGTCGCCCTATTATTTTAATATTATATTATATATATAATGTGACTTTTTCTATTTTATTCTATTATTTTATGTGTGTTATATATATATATATATAATCTTTTTTTAAAGCGAGACATATCGGTACGGACCGAGACGGGACCGACCCGACCCAGGCCGAGATCGGGTCGACCGGGTCAGCAAACCCTGGTTTTAGCGTCGAGCCCAAACTAAGAATCCGATTTACATTCCGTCAGCTCCCATAAGTCGTTCTCACTTCTTCGGTCGTGTTGCAATAATCAGCATGCCAATTGAATCGATATTTCTGATTTTGCCCCCTAATCTGAGTTCTTTAGTTTTAAAGTAAGATATTTCGGAGAAGGGTATTTTGAACGTCGAGTCCAAGTTGGGTATCTGATTTACATTCTGTCAACTCCTATAAATCACTCTCTCTTCTCCAATCGTGTTGGAATAATCGACACGTTGATCGAACCGAAATTTTAGATTTTTGCCCCTCTAACTCGAGTTCTTTGGTTTTAAAGTAAGCTATTTCAGAGAAGGTATTTTGGGCGTCGAGCCCAAACCAGATATCCGATTTAGATTTAAGCCATCAGTACATAAACACAGCCTGATAGTCTGTGACTCCCTTGAGAAGGTAGGATGTACACAGTTGAAGTGAATCCAAGCTTCGCCATCAACAAGAAAACTGATTATGTCCTCATCACGACATATTTTTTCCACGTGCCATATCATATGTCGAGCTATTTTTGAGGACATATACATCCGGTAAAGTTTGGGCATGAGAGGAAAGTACTATAATGACTTATGAGGTACATCCTTTTTTCTTTGAATTGCCCCCTCTCTTAGGTTTGAAGCGTTCATAATGACAAATAGAATATGATATCTTATCTGCATCATCTTTGTAACATAGCATACAAGGATTAGGGTATGCATCTATTTTCACAAATCAAGCCCTATCTCATTGACCATCTTCTTTGCATGGTAAAAATTTTCAGATAGGCTCTTGTATCAAGACAACATACTCTTGATGACAAGGAGGAGACGATCAAAATAGCTCTCACTGATGTGAAAGTAAGATTTTTAGTTCAACAACTATGAAACCGTAGACAACTGAGTGTGATTTTGATAGCCATCCCACAACGGCTCAGCATCCCTTAATAATTGATATAGTTTTTCAACTGTCTTGTTCGGTGCTTCTTTGATGTATACTTATTTCTCATAAACATTAAATATATGACCAGCAACATCTATAACCATATCTACATACGTGCTTATGCCTTCAACATTAGTGGGCACATACAACCAAGCATCCTCACATGGCATGTCTAGTTCATGTAACCTCACCCAAACTGTAACACCCCAGATTTTCAGATCGTGTTTTCGTAGGTGTAGATTGTTTAATAGTTCTACCCCGCCCCCTTAAACTAATATGTATGCATGAACATACAATAATATGAACAAAGAAAAGGGGAATGAAAGGATGAGAAAGACATACCGTGATCGCCACCAAAAATTTAACAACGTCAAAGGATGAAGATATGAGAGAAACGGCGCCGTGTACCTTGGAAAGATGAAGACTTGATCGCGCTTGATATGGGGATGCGGGGAACTTCGTGGATTCAACCCCCTCTCCTTCCAGCCGGCTAGAGGAAGAGGGCCTCACGTCCAATCAAGCTCTCCTGCAAAAAAAAGATCAACACAAAGAGAAAAAACCCATTAGAACAATGCATGTGTAATATCAATCCTGCAATGATAAAATAGGGGTAGAAATTGAGGGCAAACTCACTCGGGGGAGGTTTTTAACCACTGTGGAAGGGTGCAAAGGATAAGTGTGTGTATTGTGATAAGATAGAAACAAATAGGAGGAGAAAACACGCAGTAGAACTGCGGGGAGAATGCATGCAATATGAAGAAAAGTGCAGGTTGTAGCAGAAAACAGAGATTTTGTGATGATTTTGAGAATTGGAGGATGAATAACTAAGAAAATAAAGAGATATAGAAGGCCCTTGAACGTGGAAATCGAAAATAATACTTCCCTCTTCAGGTTAGGGTTGAAGCAAAAGGTAGACGACGTGACATGGCTTCGCCCCGAACCGAGAAAGAGCCCCCTTTCGCAACCTACGAACCTGGGTGCTTTAAATAGGAGCAGGAAACTGCTGGAGATAGATCCGAGATAAACACCCAATTTCGGGGATATAGATGCATAAACCTCAAGATAATAGTGGTGGAAAGAGTCCCAGATCAATGGAAACCAAGGTGGAGGCTTATCTCCCTCGAAAGTGGTGTCAACAAGGGTTCCAAAGAGTCCCACGACGAAGAAATCGGAGTTCAGGAAGTTTAGGACTCTCTGTCTGGCAAACGGTCTATCGCACGGTCGTTTCTTGATGAAAACGGCCTAGGAATGACCGTAAGGGGATGGCAAATGGTCTAGGGGGTGACTGCAAGGCTCTAGGCATGAAACGTGAAGATTTCGAACAAGTTTGGGGCCAAACGGTCTAGTGAAGATCATTTTTTGTGGCCTAACGGTCTTCCCAGGGCCGCTAAGCTGCTGGAGGAAAATTTCCTAGGTAGATTTTGCGTGACTTTGGTAATCATAGCATATCTCGAAAATGGTGTAAAATTAGTGAAAGTGGTAGAATAATAAATTGTAGATAACTGAAAAATAAATAACTTTCATGAAGAGAGCAAGATGAAAAAATGAGAGGAAGATGGAGAAAATGGGGCGAGAATAGAGAGAAGAAATGCTGGGAGGTAGGTGAACAGGGCAGCCTGCCAGAAAGACGTGAATAACTTGAAATTGGTGCAGAACTGGCCAATGACATAGAAGAACAAATTGTAGAGCTTTAAAAGACAAACAACTTTGGTGAATGGCACTTAATGAATAGAGTACCAGAAGGGGATGAAAAAGGGTCGTTTTCAAGACTGTGCAACAAAAGTAGCCGAATGCTTGATGGAAAGTCGACCTAAATGGACCGTAAGTCGACTTGGAAGGCCGGACGTTGATAAGATAAGCTCCATGGCTCTAAGAAATCATGATCTTCAAAGTCTAAAGGCTAGGGAACAATGAAATGGGCTTGAAATCCATCCAAGGAAGGCTCCAAAATAATGGATAATTCGGGACATCAAAAATGATGAATGAGAGAAACGACGCAACTTGCGGACTAAAACGGGTATCAACAGATGCCCCTCCTTGATGTTCGCTTTACAAGGGAATGAGCGAAAGCGACGCGGAGGTGAAATGAAAAGGAGATGGAGCGAAAGCGATAGCGACATGAAACGGAGATGAAGCAGAGATGAAGCGGAGAGAACTGATAAGCGGGCATCAAGGTAAAAGACACCCGTCACAACCAACAAGCGATAGGAATTCTCCCGAAAACGCCGAACTAACCTCAAGGAATGACTAACACAGATGAGACATGTCTGGAGAACTAAACTAAGGGAGAAAAGGAAACACGACCAACCTTATTGGGGACACAATTCACGGACAATGAGGGGATCGGAAGGTACACAGCTGAAAAGTTGGAAATGGGAAATAAAACTGAGATAAAATCCAGACAGGAATCACGCTGGCCAACCAGACCGAGCGGGCAGATCAGAGAGATCGTTCAAATTCGGAGTGGAATGAAGAATCTCTTATCCAAGATAATTGAAATGCAGCTAACCATCGCTGAGGAGAAACCTTGAATGGATCACGAGATGTGAATGCTCAAAAATGACATGATGCATGCTGGGCTAAAATAAAGAAATCATCAAAATGAATGAAAAGAAAGAAAAAATTGAAAGTACTCAAGATACTATTGCTAGACCGAGAAAAACGGGGTCAAGAGTCTTCTTTCAACCACGGCGTGCGTGACAGAGTCTATCGTCCCCCACCCGACTCAACCGAGCGACCTATCTAACGATTAACCGTATGCTCTTAGATCATCATCATTTTTATTAAAGGGGAACATTAGATCCCAGAACACACGGCAAACCAGCCGGTCCTTGAGAGGTTATAATAATGTAGATATCGTATAGTAATGTAACAATGAGAAGGGATAGAGAGCCATACCTGACTTACCTGCCAAGCGAAACGGTATTTTTAGATTTTCTTATTTTTTATATTTTTATGGATTTTTAATAAGACAACCACAACATGAATGAACATGATAAACAAGCATGAACATAATGAAAACGTAACAACCAAATGAACGAAAGACACTATAACACAACATCACAAAGATGGATGAAAGATAACATAACATAACATAACGAAGGATGAAATCACATAAACAACATATGTAAGACATCACATGAACAAACAATAAGCGTGAGCGGGACCAAAGAACAACGGTGGGGCAAGACAACGCCACAACACAGAGGGACGGCACACGCGGTGGGACAAGACTATGGTGGGATAAAGACATGTGGGATGACAACCACAGGGGACAAGAGATACAGACAACATATAGTATGGTAGGATAAGACACACATGGGACGATAACACAGTTGGACAAAAAAATATGACAGACACGGGGGGACAAAATGACACATGTAGGATGACGACACGGAGGGACAGACACGTGTGACAAGGACATAGTGGGCCATAGACTTGACGAATACGCTCTTCAATCAAAGCCCAAGATCAAATGAAGCAGAACCGCCAGATTCATAATCGTGAGGCAAAGCCCTCTCATGGAGATATGGTGAAGTGAGATAATTAAAGGCTGAGAAGGACGTAAGCTTCAGCAAATCAGGAGATAAGATTGAAGAAGGGAGAACGGATCAAAAGATAGGAACAGGAGGCAGAGCGAAAGATAGAAGAGAGGACTTGAATACCTGCAATCTGCACACTTAACAAACGAATCATACCTGTCCTCAAAACAAAATAGATAGAAAGGAACAAAAAGATAATTTTTCTATTTTTTTTAGATTTTCAACAATATTTGATTTTTTTGATTTTGTAATATTTGATTTTTTTAGATTTTACAATATTTGATTTTTTTAGATTTTCAACAATATTTGATTTTTTAGATTTTTGACAATATCTTATTTTTTTAAATTTTGAAATAGCAATCCGCAGCACCCAAAGACGGGCTCAAACTACTAGCCAGGGATCGTCGTTCCCCCCCTTTCATTAAAGATTTCCCTTAAGCAGGGCGTGCATGTGAGGGTGGCTCACCACAACCAACCGCCTCTAAAGAATGGTGCCCCTACTAAGGCCATACCCGGGATACAACCCAGCCTAAGAGGGAGAAGCATAAGAAAATTGGAGAGAAGTTTTATATTGGATGGGAGACATCAGGACTCGACTTCCTTCCAGGGCACTACCCCTCAAAGAGTAGGTCTATTGCGCCGGGACTTTGTGTCTTTGATTTTGAGACCCATATTTATTAGGCACGCATGCGACCGGGCTCATGACGTCTCGCGGGAAACTGTACTGCCACTCTTGCCATGCCTTTATTTCATAATTTTGCATTGATTGGATCATTGATTTTGATAGCCCTTATTGGCCGGATATAGTATGAAAGCTCATTTTTTAGGGTCAAGACTGCCCCTATTTGAGACCTCTCTCGTATTAGGGAGCGCCTAGGTTGGTCATCTCATCCGTCAATCTCTTACCCCTGCACTCGGTCGAGGAAAGAAAAGAAAAAGATATTTGTGCATACCCATAGTATGGTCAAAGCAGCAACGGTGTTACACTAGAGGGATCGACTATGACTTGTCGTGTAGTGTGTGAAAAACCCATGCTAAAAGGTCACCCTCAACGATCGGGGAATGAAACTAGACTCCCAGCGCGGAGCTATCACCAGCCCGATGATGCTGCAGAAACGAACTCTTTTTTTGACTAAGCAAACTCTCTAAAGCCACTCAAACCATATTGAGGAATAGCATTATAAGCATGCACAGGAGTAAGAGAGATAATAGCAATGATAACATATTCTTGCACAAAATAAAGATACCTTGCAAATCCATAGCGTGAAATCAGTATCCTGACGTGATCTTGATCATCGAGCTTCGCATAGCACGAGCTTCGCATAGCACGAGTTTTGTATTCCTCGTTTGGCAGGACAAAGATGAGAGAGGATAGCAAGGATAAAAAATTCCCCTTCACGGAGGAGCGGCAGACACGACACTGGACAAAGCGGGATAAAAGGAAGAGAGACGAGGGCTAGAACTCCCTCGTTAAGGTGTAGAGACCCTGATAATAAGGAACCAGATATAGAATAAACAGATTAGCTGAGATCAAGGCGGGCTAAAACCTCGAAAACAGCAAGAAAAAGGGTGATGACCCTGAAAGGATGAAACAGAGGGAATAGAGAGATAACGAGAAGATTGCTGCAAAGATGAGGAAGAAGAAGAGTGATCATCCGATATGGTCGGAGAAAGAGAATTGAAGTCATCCGACAGGGTCGGAGAAGAAGAATGATAATCACCCGACAAAGTCGGGGAAAGAGAATGGTAATCACCCGACAGAGTCGGGGAAAGAGAATGATAACCACTCGACAAGGTCGGGGACAAATTAGAAGCAGAATCTGGATATACCGGAGGAGAAGAATTATGAGATGTCCTAAGACCGAGATGAAAAGACATAAGCCGAGGCCTAGAATTGTGAGAGGAGTGAAAATCTAGAGGATCTGGAGAAAAAGAAGAGGAATGGGGACGCACTGACCTAGGAATGAAGGAGAAAATGATGGAAATAGGATCAGATAGAGGAAGGTACACCACCCAAGGGTGGGAACTGAGTAGAAGGAAGGATGAATGAAAAGAAGGGGAAGAAGAGGTGGACCCTTGAATGCACAATTGATGGCTCTTAAACTTGTGCCGTCACCTCTTCTAAGCAGAAACTGGCCTGTAATAGACCCACCTAGCGCGGGCTCGAATCCTTGGGCACCTTGCCTTGTAATATATTCTCAAATAGCGAGCCCATCTAGCAGACGGCTTGGCCCGACTATGAACATGCAGTCTTACCGGGGCGGTTACCCCTAGACATCCGGTGCTAATAACAGTAGATGGACATTCTTGGACAAGTAACCTTTCAGAGTGATGAATATCACAAACCCACGGGATTTTATCTCTCGGCACTAGAAGCATGGGATTTGGCAACTCCACTCGGAATTCAGCCTTGAAGCACAAACTCCCTTGATAGAAGAGACAGGTGAAGTTGAGGGAGAGTAATACACAGCGTTGACATGGCCGGCTTGCTAATAAACTGAGGATGATTGTATAACAAGTGCAGAATATCCTTGGAAAATCTTGAGAATACGGTCAATTGCCCCTTGAACATGGAATTCATCAAGCTCTTGGCGGCCGTATGAGTTAGCACAATCCGAGTAGAGAGCCCATCTTGGCATATAATGTGAATGGTGGTGGAGCGAGGAGAAATAATAACATCAATAATCAAACCTCCGGCAAGCAATGAGATTGCCACCAATTTTGCTTTTGAAGAAACTGGCACTAATGCGAGAGAGCTCTTCTTAGCAACCGTCATCGGAAATACAGGCTCATCATCCCCGAAATAGCCAGCAATCGGGACGCAGACTGGCATGCTTCAAATATAATCTTGAATCTAAAAATGCGTAACCGACACTGACCCATCCTGACTCGGCTCACTATTGTAGATCTATTTAAAATCCACCAAAAATAATAAAGAAAAACTATATGCTAAGAATGGGGAAAAGGAGAGAAATGGGAGCATGCATGGATGCAATATGGAGGGTGATCGCCATAGGACTCGCGGGCCTCGAAATGATATAACAATAAGTGAAATGGAGGGATCGCGGAATACCTTAAAGCGTGGGAGATGTGAGTCGACTTCCTCCTCTTCCTATTGGCCGGCCGAAGGAGAGGGTTCCTCTTAGATTACCCTTGCAAGAAACAAAGACAACAACCAATGAAATGGAATTAGTAAACCCAAGGTGTAGTATCAAATCCACAATATACATATAAATATGAAAACATGGACTATAACACACCTTGTGGGTGTTGACCCTTTAAACCCCATGAGAAGGGTAGGGAAGATATGATATGGAAATAAAAGGGGAGATGTGCAAGCATTGCACTGGGGGAGCTCTCAATGTGATTGAGATAGGGAGATAAGATGATGAAAACAACGCATGCATGCAGAAGAACTAATGCAGTAGAAGAACAGAGAAAAGAAAAATGAAATAGAAGAAGCCTGTGGGGATTATTCTCCTGTCTGTGGCGTTGGATGGGCGTTTGGGAGAAAGACTCTGACGAGATGAAGCTTGGTGCGCAGAGAAGACTTCTCTTGAGCCTTAGAACTGACAGCATCTCCCCTTTTGTAAAGAAATCAGCCCCCTTCTCTTCGTAGAGAGCAGCCGTAGTATTTATAGGTAAAACGAAGGGTGTTGATTCGGGAAAGATTATTCAGGGAAGGATAAGAATAAGGAAATAATCCTCTCAGCTTGGAAAGCCACCGGGAGACTTACCCAATCAAATGGGTCAGCAAAACGAGGAAAGAAAGGGTTGTAGACGAGTTTGGAAATCTCAGGAAAATAGCGTCGGGCACCCTGGTCGCCAATTAAATTAGCGTCCACCAAAATGGACGTTCATTCCAAGCCATTTTTAGAAAGATTAGGAATTTCCAAAATTAAAGAATAAATCACACCTGGTATATTGGCCGTAAATTCAAATTTCTCGAATTTGGATGGATTGAGAATATCCCAAAAAAAATTACAAGAAAATTTGCGTCTATAGTAATGGACGTTATTAAGAAAAGGCGTCGAGAAAAGTAGACGCTTATTCTTGATTTATTTTAGGAAAGTTAAATATTATCAAAAATCTTCACACAAATAGCGTCCCGATGGGAAGACGCTTATTCTTGATTTTCTGAAATAATAAACAAATAGCATCCACGCGTACCGACACATATTATGGAATTTCAAGAATTTTTGGTAATTATCAAGAAATGGAAATAGCGTCCACTTTCTCAGTCGCCTATTAAACCGCATCCAAGGTATCAGTCGCTAATTCTTTAAAGCTCAGAAAAATAGGGAAAATTCTCAGAAAATTCTAGTAAAATCTAGAAAAATTCAAAAAAATCTGAAAAAAACTCAGAAAAATCTAGAAAAATAGAAAAAAGTGAAAAAGCAAAGTAAAATTTAGAAAATCACTCAAACGAGCTGATTTGAAGGTTAAATTAGGATGTTATAAGGCAATATGAGAGATACTCAAAGTAGTGTCAATTTTGACGTGTCTACAACTATCACCCTGGGGACTAGACCCAAGGGACACCAAAGGAAGCGTACACCCGCTCCGTGGGGTGAGAGTGGATGGAGGAGTGGAGGTAACATGTTTGGATGACGACGGTGAAGGTTTGGAAGGCGTGGAGGGTTCAATGGGTACGATGATGTCAAGTGGAGGCGAAGGCAAGGCGGCAACGATGGGCTCGGGTGTAGGTGGTGGTAAAGGCAACGGCGTGGCTTGCTCAGGCTCGGGCGCAGGCGATAGTGGAGATGATGGAGGTTTAGGCGATGATGAGGGTGGTGGAGATGGTGAAGCAGGCACTGGGGGTAGTGGAGATGGTGTTGGTGGAGGGTTAGGGGAAGGTCGTGGCGCCCATCGTCGACGTATCAACACAATGCGTCAGACAGCATTGGGAGTGGAAGTGGTGGTGGAAGAAGTGGAGGCACTATCCTGAGCAGAGGCTTGGGTTTGTGGAGGCGGAACCGGAGTAGGGGAAGGCTTAGGTGGTGGGGTAACGGGTGACGGAGTAGGCGAAGGAGCGGGCATGGTGTTAGGCGGCACTTCTTGTTGCTGCTGCTTATTGAGATGTGCAATAATCTTGCGAATGGCAGACCAATCGATCCTCTTCTTGTCTTCCAAGTCATAAATAAACTCCCGGAACTCGGGGTAATCCTCGACCAAATACCCCTGCTGGCAGTGGAACTCACAGAACTGGAGCATATCCCAGACCGCGGGCCGGCAAGGCACAACTGGAGGGAGCTGCAACGCGTGAGTAGCCATCAAAGCCCGAAAGATGTCGGTGAAACACTCCAGCAACGAAGGATAGTGAGGAGCCCGCTTCGGGCAAGGTGGATGCCGAGGGATATGGGAAGGTAATGAATATGGTTGTGTGTAATGCCCTACAAATTTACATTTTAGTATTTTATTTATTTAATAAAAACATTGATTATGTCTAAATATTTAAATTATTAATCTCATTAAATTTATTTAAGTCATGACAAAAAATTAATTATAAGAGAAAGAAAGATATTTAAAAGTTAATGGAGGAAGGAAAAAATAAAAAAATTGAAGAGGCTAAATAATAAAAAAGGGGGCTAAGTGTTAAAAAAAGAAGAAGGGGTTTAATGAAAAAATAAAAAAAATAAAAAAAAGGCGGACGGTGGGCGACCGCCCATGCCCTCGCGGGCGCGCGGGAGCGGGGGAGCGGGCGCCGCCCCCGCCCCATCCTGGCCGTGTTGCAGCGTTTTTTTTTAAAAATTCTTTTTTTTGTTATTTAAGTTTTCATTAGTTTAAACCCCTTTCCTTTATTTAGTCAATCTCCATGTGCCTTATAATTATAAAAAAAATATGGGATAGTCAAAGAAAGGTGTTTAGTGGGTTGGTGGGCCTTTGAATATTAATTTTTATTTAAATAATGTTAAAATAAATATTTAAGCTCTATCATTGATTTAAATCAATGGTTAAGATTGATTAGAGAAAATTCTCTATAAATAGCCATGAGAGGGGCTTCATTTGCTCCTCTTGAAGGTTGACTACGTGAAGTGATGAAGGAGAGGGTGCAAGGCTTATTAAGGAGGTGTTTAAGCTTTATTAAGGTAAGAAATTTAGCATTAATCCTCTTGATCAACATGATTAACATATTTAAAATGATTTATGGTGTGTTAATTAGCATCTATAGAGATAATTAAATCCAAAGATTTGTATTTCACTATGTGTGATCACATCTAGTCGAATTATCATGAGATCATTAATGTTAAGGCATGTGATTAAGGGTAAAATCAAGTGATTAATATATTATAATTAGCAACGGTGCATGATAAATTTAGAAAGTTTCTAGAATTGTGTGATCTTATATTATAAGCTATATGTAAAAATTTTAATGTCCTATTAAAATTATGTTCATGTTTATAAATTATTTAATATTATCTTAAGGGTGTTTAATTATACTAAAAATCTAAAGGGGTGATATAAAATCACCATAAATTGTAGGAATGCATCTTACTATGAGACCCACGTGTAGAAAAAGTTTCATTATTTTTAAACCACGATATTTTTGTTAATCAATTTTTAATAAATGATAATAAAATAAATAATTATATAGAAATTATATAGACTATTCATAAAATTTCTACTATTTCACAGTATAGTTATTACAATGTGTGTGATGTATTCTTAAAATATCAACAATTATAGATGTCTGTAAGTGAACGTACAGAATTTTCAATAAATTATTAGAAGTATAAAATTATGAGATAAATAGAAATACTTTATGAAAATGTTTAAAACTTTACCAGAAGAATTAAATATATGTTATAATTAATTTATTAAAATTTCACATTATTTTGATCAAAGAATCTTGACTTGTGTAATTTTTAATGTTTAAACAAATAATTAAAAAATTGAATAAAAATTAATATTCTATGAAAAATCCTGAAAACATTACAAAAGTGATATATGATATTTATAAGTTAAAGTTTAGTATAGTTCAGTCATTGTGAATATTTTGAATAATTTTCTCTATTTAAAAGTTATTATTGTAAATCTTAGAAATTGATATAAAATTTCAGAAATTTGAAATACTGAATGAAAAATAGTGAATTTTCCCCTATATGATACTTTTGTCTGAAACAACATTCTCTAAATTTTGAATACTTTTTTTGATCATTGTGGATATATTTAGTTGACTTATTATTCATGATGCATTTTGTTATTCTATCAAAATATTAGTAATACATTGTGAAAAATAATGAAAAGTTTCAAAAATGATATTTAAATTTGGTAGCTAAATTTAGTCAATTTATGATGCATGTTGGAGTATAAGTAATTCTGAAAAATTATAATTATTGTCTGAAAAATGATGATAATTTTCTGTTTTGATCCTTCCTATAAATGTATTGATTCCCTGAAATTTCAAAGCATTCTGATCTCTACACACATAATTATAATTTTTTGATATATATATGTCGTTATGTTTGGATAAGTTGAGAATTTCAGAAATAAAGAAAAATAGATTTTCAGTAATAGCATATTTTATACTTAATGTTGACAGCATGAATTTTTGAGTGGCATGTGTCCATTTCATATGAATTATATATATAATTATCTAATTAATGTACTGCTATTATTGTCAAATGGACACTGCCACCATAGGGGGAGACTGGAACCAAGTTATAGAAATACCCCTATGAGGAGGTTCACACTGTACTGGCCCGAGGGTAACGGGGATGAAATCCTGGAGGTGGACAAGTACCACTGGTTAAGGTGGAGAGGACTCATCCCGGTTATGCGCTGTAGCCAAGACTCATCACTATTTACCTAGGTGATCGAGTACCGACTGACTGTCCTTCTAGTGGTAGTTTGGGCACTGTCTCTTGGCTATTTATACCACTGTTACTTCTCACTGAAATGAAATTGAAATGACTGTTACTGCTTACTGAATTGAGATTAAAACTACTGCTACTGTTCACCGAGTCGTTATTGAAACGACTGCTACTGCTCACTGAATTGATAATGGAACTGATATTACTGTTCACTGAATCGATACTGAAACTATTGTTACTGCTCATTGAACTGATATTGAAACTAGTGTTATTATCTACTGAACTGTTATTGCATTTTACTGTTATTGCACTGTAGATGTTTACTATTAATGAATCTCTAGTATATCGAATGGTGATTTAGAGAAGGACATATTAAGTCTGTCTGGATCCTTTCACTATGCGTGAGACTACTCCGCCTAGTACTGGAATCATTATATTGATAAGAGAGTCAAATTATATTATATGTTAATATTTACAAATGTCGAATTCTCATTGATAGAATAAAATTTTAATGTACACGCTGTATTTGTAAAATGTTAATAGCATGACTTATGATCATAAATTTAAAATCGGGTTATAATATGTTAATCTCATGTTATCTATTTAAAGTTATGCCTAAGAATGATTTATAAAATGAAATACCGTAAATCACTTTGGATATGTTTACCCATGTTATGACCGGGGACTATGTCTAGTCTCTTATTGGATCTATTTGTAGACTCACCCCGTTGAACATTTTCAGGAGAAGCAGTAGAAGAAAGCGAGGAGTGATCTCGCAGTGTTCTGACCACGACTTGGGATTTACTACGAGTCATTATCTTAAGTAGTTATGTTAGAAAAAAAATGTGTGTGAAATTTGGTTTTGTAATAAATGCTTGTTAAATCGTTACTTTTATTTCGATCTATGTGGATGAAGTCTTATGACTGTAAGCTGAATGATTTGAGTAATTTCATTTCCGCTGCAATGATGTCTCAATATTTATGTAAAATTCTCTACTGTAACTGTACCGTTTGGGTTGTCCCACTGTGATGTTCCGATCAAAATCTGACGTGAGCCTTTACGACTGGACCGGGTTTACGAGTCAGGACGTTACAGAGAGTGGTATCAGAGCCACCGCGGTTGAGAATTTATATAAATAGTCATAAGCTTAATCCACATTTTAAAATCTTAAACTAGTAAGAAGTTTTGATGAAAACATAACCGTATAATTGTATTGTCAGACTATGGCGGGAGGAGGTCGTCGTGCAGTTCAGAATGACGATGCTGAAGAGGAGCCGAGAGGACCCCCATCTCCGCCCCCACCACATTTGGTGGATTATAGGATGTTCATGCAAGGCCTGGTTCAGGCTATGCAAACCCAGGCTCAGACACAGGCAGCTCTTCAGGCGCAACTCCAAACTCAGGCAGCATCACCCCAGGAGCAGGTTTCCGGAGGGGTGACTACGATGGAGAGATTTCGGCGGATGGCGCCACCCTCTTTTAAGGGGGAGAGTTAGCCAATCATGACTGAAAACTAGCTCCGCAAGATAGAGAAGATTTTTCGGATCATCCGATGTGCGGATGAGGACAAAACAAGTTTGGCGGCGTACATGTTACAGGAGAGAGCAGACGTATAGTGGGCGTCTGTGCTAAGGAATCAACCTGACATGCTAGAGCATGAAATTACTCGGGAAGAATTCATGGAGGTATTCACGGTAAAATCGGAGCATGTACAAGATAAAGCTAGAGCAAGACATTCTGGCCCTAACTCAAGGGTCGATGACCGTGCTCGAGTATGAGGCCAAGTTCGCAGAATTATCAAAATATGCACCACACATTGCTACAGATGAAAGGAGGAAGGTGAAGAAATTTGTGGCGGGACTACGACCGGCACTTTGGACCCGCCTAGTTGCACTGGATCTACCTACTATGGAGGCGGCTCTTGGTGCGGCATGTCGTCAAGAGAGCGACATAGAGTTATATCAAGAGGAGAAGAGGACTTCGACAAAGAGACCATCGGCACCATTTCACCGGTATGACAAAGGCAAAAAGGTGATGTGTCACGCCCCGAACAAGGTGGAATTATCAAGGCGTGAATAGTTATACGGACAAGTCGATTAAGAGACTCAGATAATGAGTATGAACACAATGGACAAAATCACATCTTTATTCCATAATCTGACATTTCCAACAAATGTCCTTCAAGGACTTACAATACTATTCAGACTCGATACATTCATTTATAAGTAGACAGACTGAAAAAAGTAATTTATTAAAAATTATCATCACTCTCATCACTCCAGCCCATTCTCGCCATCTTCAGGATTTCCTGAAAATTAACAACAATACATAGGGTGAGCTAGAAAGCTCAGTAGGACTTATATCTCTTTACCAGGTCACTTTAAGTAATTAGCATTTTGGATCATCTATATGCTCTCGAATAAAACAAGTAATAAAATAAATGACAATTAGAGAACAAGATCAGGAAGTCAAGAATTTCAAGAATATGTATTGTAGAACTCAAGTGTAAGTATGAAGATCAATAACAAGTATAGAATTGTAAATATGACCATGTAACAAGGATATTAACCATTCCGGTCAAACATGTCATGTATAGCATGTAACGAGTCAAGCATGTAATAAGTGAATTGCCTAATTCAATCTTGCATGTCAGTTGGTGCAATGCCACACCTGATCATTCAACTCCCTCTGGCACAAGTACTTTCAGGCTTTACTCGCCTAAGACCAGATCAGGGTCCCCATGTTTGCCAGGCATTGAGTATCAGGTGGACCAAAGTCCCATGTAATTTCCAGAACAATTCATTTATAATTATGGCCAATTTGAGTTTCAAGAAAAACTTAAGAAGCGTAGTATAGCACATAACTAGTCATTTAGTTATGGAGGACTCTAGAGATGGCCCCTACAGGCTCAAGAGGTGGCTCCCGTCATGTAGCACTTTACACCATTCCGGCCTCAAGAGGTGGCTCCCATAACGTAACACTTTGCCTTGCATGGCACTTAGCTCCTACACTCCTAAATGATAGTTTATGGTTAAAGTATAGATCTAGTAAAATGTTCATTTCCAAGGACATGTAGTATGAAGAAAAGGCATGTAGTATGAAGAATGAATGAAGTTTATAAGAGAAGTTCAAGGATGATTTAAGGCATCATGTTTAACGACAATAAGATAATAAAGAGAATGAATTTCCGGTCAAGACGCGATCAACTCTCGTGGAAAATCTTATAAAAATAAGTTTAGATCATGTTTCTTTTAGTCGGGTAATTAGCAGAAAACCAAAGAAAACTCGGCCAGGTAAGAGGTGGGACAGTGGGAGGCTCCCCTCGTATTTACGAGGTGCTAATTAAGTAACCACTTATCCACTTAAAGCGTTGACCCGTGGACCTCTAACCTTAGACACCGGTTCTTCTTGGTGAACTTGCTAGTTACACGATTTTTCAGAGACACGAAAATACGTAAATCAAACGGAAATCATTGTTGTATATTATAACATGTTCATTTGTGAAAGAATTTTTAATGAAGGAAAAGATATTAAAAAAAGATGTCAAGCTTCCAATTGCATAATATGTTCATGTATAAAGAGAAGTTTGAAAGAAGATGTCAAGCTTTTAGATAGAGCTTAAATCAAATAGATAGGGTCAATTATGTATAGAAATTCTACGAAAATTAGAGCATAATTGTTTGAACAATTAACAATAGCTTTACGAGTTCATTCACCTAGTTATTTCTTTGTTAATAGTATTCTTAAGGCAAGAACATGATTTTAAAATTCAAGATTTAAGTTTGAAATAACGTACATAAACGATGTAAATCGGGCATGGTTACCGTATTCAAATCATGGTCTATATGTGATCCATGTTATTGAAACACGTTATGATAATGAAAACTTCATAATTAAACTTTAAATCTCAAAATAAACTATAAATACATCATCATGAAAAATTTACATAGAATCAAAATACTCATGCAAAGAAATATATATTGAGACATAATTAAGTTTTCGCCTGAGAGAAAACCTACCTCGTTGAAGATCAAAGAAGAAGAAATTTAAGAACGAAGAACGCTTTCGAACACTCCTCCAACTTCGAGCTTTCTCCCTCTCTCTAACCAGCAATTCCTCCAAATAGATTTGTGCTTTGAGTAGGAAGAGCCTAGCCCTATTTATAGGCCAAAATCTCTCACCTACTTTTCCTATTACACCAACTTCATTCCACCATGACACTATTACACCAACTTTGTTCCACTATTACACCAACCCTATTATACTAACTTTGTTCCACTATTACACCAACCACATTACACCAACTTCATTCCACCATGTCACTATTACAACAACCTTGTTCCACTATTACACCAACCCCATTATACCAACTTTATTTCGCTATTACACCAACCCCATTACACCAACTTTATTCCACTATGTGGATGACATAATCTATGACCTCATTTATTCAATGATGTAAGAATGACATCATCCATTAATTAGGATTAGATTAAAGCTAATAATTCTCTCTTAATTCGGATGCTATAATACTGCTATAGTACTGACGTCTTCGTCTTCTCAAAATCGTATCACGAATCTCGCCGTTCGTGTTAACACGTGGGATATGATTCACGTTTATATATTCTACACTAAAAATTTATTTATTTTATTTTCATTTTTCATTATTTCTATTTTTTATATAAATGCATATAAAAATTTTCGAGTTGCTACATCCACCCCCACTTAAAAGAATTTGGTCCTCCAAATTCACATCATGTAATAGTAATTTAAAAATCAAATGGAGGGTTCAAAATTCTAACTTGAGATCAAATTTGGATACTTCTTCTTGATTGACTCTTCTAATTCCCAAGTAGTCTCCTCGAATCCACGCTTACTCCATTGGACTTTTACCATCGGTATAGCCATATTCCTTAGCTGGTGAAATTTTTGATCTAAGATATTGATCGGTCTTTCTTCATAAGACAAATCCTTCTGTAGCTTCAAGTCATCGAATTGAATCACATGCGAAGGATCATACACATATTTCCTTAGCATGGATACATGAAATACATCATGGACACCTGCCAATTGTGGAGGCAAAGCCAGCTTGTATGTCACTTCACCGATTCGTTCTAGAATCTCAAAAGGGCCAATAAATCTTGGACTCAGTTTTCCATTGATACCAAACCTCTTAATTCCTCGCGTGGGTGAAATTTTCAAGAAGACATGCTCCCCCACTTGAAATTCAAGGTCTCTTCTTCGATTGTCGGCATAACTCTTTTGCCGTGATTGAGCAATTTTCAGCCTTTCACGGATCAACTGAATATTTTGAGTTGTATCTTGAATAATATCGGGACCCATCAATCCCTTTTCTCCAACCTCACTCCAGCATAGAGGTGATCTACAACTCCTACCATACAGTGCTTCAAAAGGTGCCATCTGGATGCTAGACTGATAACTGTTGTTATATGCAAATTCAATCAATGGCAAATGTTCATGCCAACTTCCCCCAAAATCTATCATACAAGCTCCTAACATATCTTCGATAATTTGATTCGTCCTCTCAGTTTGTCTATCTGTCTGAGGGTGGAAAACCGTACTAAAATTCAGCCTAGTACCCAATGATGATTGCAAACCTTTCTAGAAGTGAGAGGTGAACTCGGATCTCTATTCAAAATAATAAAGGTTGGAATACCGTGTAACCTTACAACTTCCTTGATATATAGGGCAGCTAGAACATCCACGGTCCATTTGATTTTGATGGGCAATAAGTGAGCAGACTTACTTAGTCGGTCAACAATCACCCATATAGTATCAAATCCACTTCGGGTCTTTGGCAACCCAACTATAAAATCCATGCCAATACTATTCCATTTTTATTCCGGTATCTCTAGAGGTTTTAGCTTATCAGCCTGTTTGAGATGTTCGGGTTTAACTTGTTGGCAGACCAAACATCGACTCACAAACTCGACTACCTCTCTTTTCATGTTAGGCCACCAAAAGGTTCTTTTGAGATCTTGGTACATTTTTGTAGCACCAGGATGAATAGTGTACCTGGATTGGTGCGCTTCTTCAATTATCTTCTTCTTGATTTTGTTACTATCATGCATACAAGTTCTTCCTCGAAATAATAATCTCCCATCATTCGCCAGTTGAAAATCAAGCTTTTGACTCAAATTTCCAAAAATTTCAACTAATAAAGGATCGTTACCTTGTTGCTCTTTTATTTCAAAAAATATTTCAGGTTGTACCCTTATATTGGCAATCAAGACTCGTTCCTCCTTTTGTTCCACATTTAAATTTAATCCTGTAAATTACTCCAGCAATCGCCATTAATTAATCATCAAACTTGATAATAGAGCCCTTGGCTTTCTACTAAGAGCACCAACCACAACATTACCCTTTCCAGGATGGTATTGAATAGAAAAGTCAAAATCTTTCAAATATTCTAACCATCTTCTTTGTCTCATGTTGAGCTCCTTCTGAGAAAATAGATATTTTAAACTCTTATGGTCAGAATAGATAGTGAACTGCTCCCCATATAAATATTGCCTCCATATCTTAAGAGCAAAGACCACTACAGCTAATTCTAGATCATGCACATGGTAATTAACTCCATGGGTCTTCAGTTGCCTAGATGCATAAGCTATCACATTGTCTTGTTGCATTAATACATAGCCTATGCCAATTCCCGAAGCATCATTATATACCTCGAATCCTCCTCCCGCAATAGGTAGAGTAAGAATATGTGCAGTTGTCAAGCGCTCCTTTAGAGCTTGAAAACTCTTCTCACATTCCTCAGCCCATATATAAGAATTTTCCTTCCATGTTAGTCTAGTCAATGGCACGGTAATTTTAGAGAAGTCTTTGATGAATCTCCTATAGTAATCGATCAATCCTAGAAAACTTCAAATTTCGGTCACATTTGTAGGCCTTTCCCAATTATTGATAGCTTCTACCTTTGAAGGGTCAACTGAAATATCTTGCTTAGAGATCACATGACCGAGAAATGAAACTTCTTCTAACCAGAACTCACATTTGCTCAATTTAGCATATAACTGATTTTCTTTTAATATATGCAAGACAATCCTCAAATGTGCTTCATGTTCTTCCTTGGTTTTGGAGTAGATCAATATATCATCAATAAATACCACCACAAATTTATCTAAATAGGGTCTAAACATACTATTCATGAGTTACATAAAAGTTGCAAGTGCATTAGTCAGCCCAAAAGGCATGACAACAAACTCATAGTGTCCATATCTACTCCTGAATACTATCTTATAAATATCTTCTTCCTTGATTCCCACTTGATGATAACCCGACCTGAGGTCAATCTTAGAGAAATAATGAGCTCCAGAGATTTGATCAAATAGTTCATTAATTCTTGACAGAGGGTACTTATTCTTGATAGTCAATTGGTTCAACTGCCTATAATCAATGCATAACCTCATAGATCCATCTTTCTTCTTCACAAAAAAACAGGTGCTCCCCAAGGTGATGTACTAGGTCTGATGAATCCCTTCTCTAATAATTCCATCAATTGCTCTTTTAGTTCCTTCAGCTCAGTAGGTGACATTCTATAAGGAGTTTTGGATACAAGGGCTGCTCCTAGTATCAAATCGATTGAGAATCAAACCTCTCTCTCAGGTGGTATGCCAGGCAATTCTTCAGGAAATACATCCGGATATTCCTTAGCAACATATATTTCTTCCAGAATGGGTTTCTTGGGTTCCGTTATAAGGACAGAAGCAAAAAATGCAACACATCATTTCTTCATTATTTTTCGAGCTTGAAGAGTAGAGATGAGAAGAGGGTGTCTAGGATGGCTATTTCTAGAGAAAGACACTTCAGGGTATCCCGGTTCACCAAAGGTTATACTTCCTTGCCTGCAATCCACCTTAGCATTATACTTGGCCAACCAGTCAGCACCTAAGATTATATCATAACCCTCCATGTTCATACATATCAAATCAGTGGCTAAGTTATGACCACCAATCAACACTTCACTAGAGGAAAAATAATGTTTAAGCTCAGTGCTTGCTCCTAAAGGTGTGGAAATAACAAGTTCAGTTTTCAAAGGAACATGTTTTTAATGTAAGGTGGTAGCAAAATTCTGGGATATGAATGAATGGGTAGCTCCAGTATTAAATAGAACAAAAGCAGTTCTAGAATTGATGGTGAGAGTACCTTCCACCACTCCTCCTTCTTCAATAGGTGTAGGTTCTATCAGAGCTTGGAGTCTTCCTTGACACCTTGGTCCTTCTTGAGTTTTCTTCTCCGATGAAGATTCCTTCATAAGGGGACAATCGGAAATGCGATGATCCCCACTTCCACAACGCAAGCATGCTCCATTCTTTCTCTAGCACTCTTCGGTCTTGTGGCCAGCCTTGTCACAATACTTGCAGATATCTTTTGAAGATGTAGCATGGATGACTTGTCTATTTCCATCTCGAGGCCTTTTCTCTTGTTGAGGGGTTCTTCCTTCATTTGGTCTCTTCTTTCCAAATGTTGGTTTAAAGTTTCCTGCGCCAACGACTTGTTCTTTCACAACTCTTCCAGTGATTCTATCCGCCATATCCATGGCATCTTCTAGCAGCTGGGCCTTCCGGACCATTTCAGCATATGTTTGGATGTCCATAGGCGCCAGTTGGGGAATGTATTGGAACCTTAGCCCATTCATGAATCGCTTGGCCTTCATTCTCTCCATATTAATGAGGTGTGGAGCATAACGGGCCAGTTGAGAAAATTGGGCCTCGTATTCAGCTACAGAGAGACTTCTTTGTTTAAGGGTGGTAAATTCTACTGTCTTCTTTTCTTGGACTCTCTCCGAGAAATACTTGCCGTTGAAATATTCTAGAAATTCCTCCCAAGTGATATGAGGATCGAGCAAGGTCGCCTCCACGGATTCCCACCAAGCTCTTGCATCCCTTTCCAATTGGAAAGTTGCAAGCAAAACTCTATCTTGATCCGAGCATTGCATGGCTCGGAATATTCTTTCTATCTCCTTGACCCAATGTTCGGCTTCATCTGGGTCAGTAGAATCGTTGAACCTCGGGGGATTCATGTTCCTAAAGTTACGGTGCAGGTCTCCCGCACCTTAGAGATTAGCTCCTCCTTGAGCCACTTGTTGTAGGGCTTGAGTTAGCCCTTGGACGGTCCTTTGCATTTCTCTCCATTGAGCACGCTCAGCGGCCATTTTCAACAGCTAAGAATTTCTGCAAAACAAGCTATGGGGGTTAAATGTATTATCTCTACATATCTTAATATCTAGCCCAAGTCTCTACCCAATCTCACGGGTTAAGTATAGCTATACATTATCCTATAGTGTGAAGAACCTAGGGTTTTCAATAACTAAGCCTTGATGCCCTAGACTCTTTTTAACCATAGGCTCTAATACCAACTAAACTGTCACGCCCCAAATAAGGTGGAATTATCAAGGCGTGAACAGTTATACGGACAAGTCGATCAAGAGACTCAGATAATGAGTATGAACACAATGGACAAAATCACATCTTTATTCCATAATCTGACATTTCCAACAAATGTTCTTCAAGGACTTACAATACCATTCAGACTCGATACATTCATTTATAAGTAGACAGACTGGGAAAAGGAATTTATTAAAAACTATCATCACTATCATCACTCCAGCCCATTCCCGTCATCTTCAGGATTTCCTGAAAATTAACAACAATACACACGGTGAGCTAGAAAGCTCAGTAGGACTTATATCTCTTTACCAGGTAAATAATTAGCATTTTGGATCATATATATGCTCTCGAATAAAACAAGTAATAAAATAAATGACAATTAGAGAACAAGATCAAGAAGTCAAGAATTTCAAGAATAGATATTGTAGAACTCAAGTGTAAGCATGAAGATCAATAACAAGTATAGAATTGTAAATATGCCCATGTAACAAGAATATTAACCATTCCGGTCAAACATGTCATGTATAGCATGTAACGAGTCAAGTATGTAATAAGTGAATTGTCTAATTCAATCTTGCATGTCAGTTGGTGCAATGCCACACCTGATCATTCAACTCCCTCGGACACAAGTACTTTCAGGCTTTACTCGCCTAGGACCAGATCAGGGCCCCCATATTTGCCAGGCATTGAGTATCAGGTGGACCAAAGTCCCATGTAATTTCCAGAACAATTCATTTATAATTATGGCCAATTTGAGTTTCAAGAAAAGCTTAAGAAGCGTAGTATAGCACATAACTATTCATTTAGTTATAGAGGACTCTAGAGGTGGCCCCTACAGGCTCAATAGGTGGCTCCCGTCATGTAGCACTTTGTGCCATTCCGGCCTCAAGAGGTGGCTCCCATAATGTAGCACTTTGCCCTGCATGGCACTTAGCTCCTACACTCCTAAATGATAGTTTATGGCTAAAGTATAGATCTAGTAAAATTTTTATTTCCAAGGACATGTAGTATGAAAAAAAGGCATGTAGTATGAAGAATGAATGAAGTTTATAAGAGAAGTTCAAGGATGATTTAAGGCATCATGTTTAACGACAATAAGACAATAAAGAGAATGAATTTCCAGTCAAGGCGCGATCAACTCTTGTGGAAAATCTTATAAAAATAAGTTTAGATCATGTTTCTCTTAGTCGGGTAATTAGCAGAAAACCAAAGAAAACTCGGCCAGGTAAGAGGTGGGACAGTGGGAGGCTCCCCTCGTATTTACGAGGTGCTAATTAAGTAACCACTTATCCACTTAAAGCGTTTACCCGTGGACCTCTAACCTTAGACACTGGTTCTTCTTGGTGAACTTGATAGTTACACGATTTTTCGGAGACACGAAAACACAGAAATCGAACGGAAATCATTATTGTATATTCTAACATGTTCATTTATGAAAGGAAGATGTTCATGTATGAAGAGAAGTTTGAAAGAAGATGTCAAGCTTTCAGATAGAGCTTAAATCAAATAGATAGGGTCAATCATGTACAGAAATTCTACAAAAATTAGAGTATAATTGTTTGAACAATTAACTATAGCTTTACGAGTTCATTCACCTAGTCATTTCTTTGTTAATAGTATTCTTAAGGCAAGAACATGATTTTAAAATTCAAGATTTAAGTTTGAAATAACGTACATAAACGATGTAAATCGGGCATGGTTACCGTATTCAAATCATGGTCTATATGTGATCCACGTTATTGAAACACGTTATGATAATGAAAACTCCATAATTAAACTTTAAATCTCAAAATAAATCATAAATAGATGATCATGAAAAATTTACATAGAATCAAAATACTCATGCAAAGAAATATATATTGAGACATAATTAAGTTTTCGCCTGAGAGAAAACCTACCTCGTTGAAGATCAAAGAAGAAGAAATTTAATAACGAAGAACGCTTTCGAACACTCCTCCAACTTCGAGCTTTCTCCCTCTCTCTAACCAGTAATTCCTCCCAATATATTTGTGCTTTGAGTAGGAAGAGCATAGCCCTATTTATAGGCTAAAATCTCCCACCTACTTTTCCTATTACACCAACTTCATTCCACCATGTCACTATTAAACCAACATTGTTCCACTACTACACCAACCCCATTATACCAACTTTGTTCCACTATTACACCAACCCCATTACACCAACTTCATTCCACCATGTCACTATTACACCAACCTTGTTCTACTATTACACCAACCCCATTATACCAACTTTGTTTCACTATTACACCAACCCCATTACACCAACTTTGTTCCACTATGTGGATGACATAATCTATGACCTCATTTATTCAATGATGTAAGAATGACGTCATCCATTAATTAGGACTAGATTAAAGCTAATAATTCTCTCTTAATTCGGATGCTATAGTACTGCTACAGTACCGACGTCTTCGTCTTCTCAAAATTGTATCACGAATCACACCGTTCGTGTTAACACATGGGATAGGATTCACGTTTATATATTCTACACAAAAAATTTATTTATTTTATTTTCATCTTTCATTATTTCCCCTTTTTTATATAAATGTATATAAAAATTTTCGAGTTGCTACATGACGAGCAATCTGTCACGATCGTTTGTGGCAGGGAAGACCACACCACCAGCATAGGGCAGCGACAAACAAAAATGTAAGCACTGTGGCAAGCGACATGGCGGGGAAGTATGCTGGATCACCACCGGTATGTGTCTCCGTTGTGGCGAGAAGGGCCACATGATCTGAGATTGTCCAAAGATGATGCAACCTGTAGCGGCTCGGCCAGTAGCAGCAATAGCAGCTCCAGTAGCAGCCAGACCAGCAGTAGCGAGACCCGCAAGGAGACCCCGAGTGCCAACTCAGGTGTTTGCACTAGCTAGAGAGGATGCTGAGCAGGCGGAGGACCTCACAAAAGGTACTATCTCTATCAATGGTATTCATGCTAGAGTATTATTTGACACCGGTGCCACACATACTTTCATTTCTGAGATGTTTGCTCGTCAATTGCATGAGGAACTTGGAATTGAGTCGTTAGACCTAGACTTTCCCCTATTGGTGCACACACCTGCAGGAGCAGTGTCTACCAAGAGGCATATACCCTCACTGTCAGTTATTATAGAAGGAAGAAATCTCTTTGGTTTTTTTTTGTTATTTACCTATGCAAGACTTTGATGTTATCCTAGGACTGGATTGGTTAGAAGAGCATTACGCTCTAATAGATTGCTGAAGGAAGAGAGTTATTTTTCACATCCCTAAAGAGAAAGAGTTTTCTCATCCCTTACTGAAGCATATGGCTGGAAAGAAGTTAGTAGTTTCAGCAATGAAGACTATGCGAATGTTGAGGAAATGCTACGATGCATTCTTGGCAAGCGTAGTCACGAAGTTGGATGCTGAACAATCACCGACCATAGCAGTTGTAACGACCCGAGATCCGAACACCGGGAAGGCCCGATAACCCGAATCTCGAACCGCCACCCACGAGCCCGAAGACTCAGAAGGGTTGAAAGGATGGTGTGGAGATGAACAAGAATCTAAAATGATTACAGAACTATACAGTTTATATGAATAAACAGGAAATAAATAAATTGCATTAATTAAATTACATAGTCCATAGTAATAACAGCAGTCTAAAAAGACAGTAGTCCACAATTAGTACAGTCCAAAGTGAAAAGTACAACTACACGGGGCATACCCTAGAACTGGCAACTAACCCTGGGCACCTGAACCACGTGGAGCCTCAGAAGCGCTCCCCTGAAGCCGCGCCTCACTTGAAACACGGAAAACATGCAGGGAATGAGCCTCAAAACACAAGGCTTAGTAGGGATCATCCAGTCCCCACCTCGCAAACCGAGAACTACGCGGAAAGTAATAGCGAGCCACGACTATGGCTAGTACCGAACACACGGCACAAAAATCGAGACAACTCGTCGAAGGCCAAAGAAAACCCAAGAGTCACTACCAGACAAAGACATGAGTACCGACCCACTAGAAGCATAGCCGGATGCGTCCCCTGACGACTTACACCGTGCCGCCGTGTCTCCCTACTCGCCCCGGGCGGAAACTGAGACACTCACAAGTAACACTAACAAGGGTCTAGTTAGGGTCGCGCTCGTCAGTACGCGTCCGAAGTTCCCGACCACGTGTGCACACACTGATTGACTGTGCTAAATCAGGCCCTCTAGCTGGTTCGTCCTCCCGGCCCGGACTCGAGCCGCCACAGTAGGAGGCCCACGGTAACCAGCCTAAAATCGTCTCTCGGGTAGCCTCGCCACCACTCCCTGGTGGGACCACACACGTGTCGGAAGGCTACGACTAGTGGTGGGTCACTGAAGGTGTAGACTCTCTAGCCAACGGAAAACAACGTCTAAACTGGACAAAGTACAAGGGCCACTCCTCATACTGACACCGACTCACGGTGACACAAGCCGAGACCAGCACCTCCCGGGACCCCATGGCATCCTCACGTGTGGCCCCCACATGATGCCCAGCATCATTCAGACCACGGGTTAGCACGTGGATCGAGATCTACTCACCCAGGACTCGAATTGGCAAAGCGTAACTTCGGTATAATAGAACACGGGCGGCGGTCCATCCTGGAGGCTACCACGTGTGTAACAACTCCTGAAACTGCGAGAACCTTAACACGCTATAGGCCCAGAGCGCGTTTATGAACGCGCTCAGGCATGAACGCGCTCGGAACGCATAGCGCGTTAATCATTAACGCGCTATGGAAACCTAGCACGTTCACGAAGGTCGCGCCTGGTCGGGCAAGCGCGTTCTCTGCCGATAGGTCGACGGCCACTGTTCATCTTCCTTGATGAACGCAGTGTCCAAGGGTAGCGCGATCTCAAGATCGCGCCCCTGAACTATAGCGCAATAACGGGCAGAGCCTGGTTCACGGAGTAAGCTCGAAAAATCTAAAAACCACGCCCATTCACCCCCCGGTGAAGGGAAAACAAAAGGGAAATCACTCCCTTAACTCCCAGCATGCTAGAAACCCCAAAAATCTAGCTAGAAACGCATTAAATAGGTGAAATCCGGCTCACCCCTCAAACATGGAATTTCTCCATCTCGGCATGAAATCACACCCCTCTCGGCTCTCCTCGGCCTAGAAATCACGGGGGACACAAGGGAAGAAGTAGGGATCCGTCACCCTACCTCAAGGAAGCCTAAAAATGCCTAGATCACCGTCGTTCTTCAAAAATCGTTCGTTCTTCCTCGAGCTCCCACGAGCCCCACACGCCGCCACGATCGCCTCGCCGCCACCGTCACCGCTACGCCGTCGCCTCACCGCCGTCTGCAGTCGGAGGGGAGCACCGCCATGGTCACGCCGGAGGAAGAGAGAGAGGAAGAGGCGTCGGTTCTCCAACGGGAAGAAAAGAGGAGGAATAAGAAAGAGAAAAGGGGAAGAGAAAAGAAAAAGAGTTGGGGATTTATAGAAAATCCAGAAATTTCAAAAAATATCAAAAAATTAAAAATTATATTTCCGTGATCCTCGGAACGCACCGATCGCAACGGTACCACCCGTGCCTAGGTGAACGACCTGGTTCACCCGTTACGGGGTTCCGTAGGTCCTGCCGAAACACGCACGCGGGAATCGAAAAACACACGGAAAAAGTCGCAGAACACGTTTCGGGCCTCCGAAACTGATCCGAATCGCACGGATCCGAACACGAAAGATGTCCGAAACATAATTTCGGACACAACGGAGTCAGACTCTCCGAGAAAATAGGTCTGGGACCCAAAAAGAAGGATCTAAAGGGTCCGGGATATTACAGTAGTGATCGAGGTTGTTTGGGAATTCCTAGATGTATTTCCAGAGGATTTGCCCAAGTTACCACCTACAAGGGAGTTAGAGTTTGCCATTGACTTGTTACCTGGCACAGCACCTGTCTCTAAGGCACCCTACCGAATGGCCCCAGCAGAATTGGCAGAGCTGAAAAAGTAACTTCAAGACTTGTTAGATAAAGGGTTTATTCGTCCAAGTGTGTCATCATGGGGACCTCCAGTTCTATTTATGAAGAAGAAGGATGGTTCTCTTAGGTTATGCGTTGACTATCGTAAACTTAATGAGGTGACCATTAAGAATAAGTACCCTTTACCCCATATTGATGACCTGTTTGACCAGTTGCAAGGAGCCACAGTGTTCTTAAAGATTGATCTACGTTTGGGATACCATCAATTGAGGATAAGGGAAGAAGACACATCCAAAACGGCGTTACGAACGAGATATGACCATTATGAATTCTTGGTGCTATCTTTTGGTCTAACAAATGCTCCTGTAGCTTTTATGGACTTGATGAATCGGGTGTTTAGACCTTATCTCGACACTTTTGTGGTTGTCTTTATTGATGATATACTGGTATATTCTCCTGATGAAGCTTCACACCGAGAACACTTGAGAATCGTCCTCGAGACGCTAAGAGCGCATAAGCTGTATACTAAATTCAGCAAATGTGACTTTTGGCTGAAGGAGGTTCATTTCCTCGGGCATGTAATCTCAAGCTGTAGTGTTGCCGTTGACCCCGCAAAGGTTCTGGCGATTTTGGAATGGGAGACTCCTAAATCTCCCACGGAGATTCGGAATTTCTTAGGGTTAGCTGGTTACTATCGCCACTTTATCGAGGGGTTTACGTTTCTAGCGGCGCCACTAACCAAGTTGACCCGAAAGGGAGTCAGATATTTATGGTCTGAGAGCTATGAAAAGAGTTTCAAAGAACTGAAAGCTAGGCTGACGTCAGCACCAGTTCTTGTTTTACCTAACAATAAGGATGACTTTACCATCTACTCTAATGCATCGAAGGTTGGGTTAGGCAGCGTATTGATGCAAAATGGAAGGGTGGTCGCTTCTGCTTCTCACCAACTAAAGGAGCATGAGCGAAACTATCCGACTCATGATTTGGAATTGGCTGCAGTGGTTCATGCATTGAAGATCTGAAGTCATTATCTTTACGGCGTCAAGTTCGAGGTGTTCACTGACCACAAGAGTCTTAAGTATCTATTTTCTCAGAAGGAGTTGAATCTAAGACAAAGAAGATAGGTCAAATTCTTGGAAGATTATGACTTTGAATTGCGATACAATCCAGGAAAAGCGAATATAGTAGCTGATGCTCTCAGCAGAAAATGGGTTATGATGCAACAGGATTGGAAGATGATCAAAGATGCAGCGCAACTTATGGCTGTGATCGAGCCTCAGCTATGTCAGGCATTTGTGGCTCAACTGACCATTAGGTCAACAATGCTTGACAATATAATGGATGTGCAAAAAGATGATCCCCAACTGTAAGAATTGATCGGGAAGACCGGCTTTACTCATGATGAAGATAGAGTGATTCAGTTTCAGCATCAGATCTGTGTACCTGATTTAGCCGATCTGAGAAGGTAGGTTCTATAGGAGCTCACCGATCAATATTCTTTATTCATCCAGGAGGAGGTAAAATGTATCAAAACTTGAAACGGTCTTTTTGGTGGCAAGGAATGAAGAATGATGTTACCGACTATGTTGCTAGGTGCTTGGTTTGTCAATAGGTAAAGGCAGAACACCAAAAGACATCAGGGCTGATGCAGAAAATGGAAATTCCTCAGTGGAAATGGGAAGCAATCACTATGGATTTTGTGACTGGGCTATCCTAGATCAGTAAAGAGCAATGACTCTATATGGGTGATCGTGGACCGATTTTCAAAGTCTGCACATTTCCTTCTTATGAAGGTGAAGCAATCGGTGGAAAGTTTGACAAGACTATATGTTGATGACATCGTCAGATTTCACGGGATTCCAAAGTCGATCATCTCTGACAGGGATCCCCGGTTCACATCCAGACTATGGCAAGGGTTGCAGGAATCTTTTGGTTCGCGGCTCAAGCTCAGTTCGACTTTTTACCCACAAACTGACGGTCAGTTTGAAAGGATGATTCAGACACTGGAGGACATGCTTAGGGCTTGTGTTCTTGAGTGGAAGGGTGATTGGGAGCGACATCTACCTCTTGTGGAATTTTTTTATAATAATAGCTTCCACGCGAGTATAGGCATGGCTCCATTTGAGGCACTGTATGGTAGACCTTGTAGATCTCCGTTGTGCTGGGAGGAAACAGGAGGCAGGTAGTATGTGGGACCAGAAGTTATTCAAGAAACTACGGAAAAGATCAGGTTGATCAAACAGAGATTAGCAACAGCACGAGACCGATAAAAGAGCTATGCTGATAACCGAAGGAAGGAGTTAGCATTTGAAATTGGTGATCACGTTTTCCTCAAGGTGTCTCCAACAAAATGAATCGTTCGGTTCGAGAAATGTGGGAAGCTAAATCCACGATACATTGGACCGTTCGAGATTCTGGAGAGATTAGGGAACGTGGCATATCGGTTGGCTTTACCTCCGTCTCTCGAGGGAGTACATCCAGTGTTCCACGTGTCCATGTTGAAGAGGTACATGCATGATTCGACACACGTGATCAGTTCCGAGCAAATGCAGTTTCATCAGAACCTATCTTATGAATAGCAACCTGTTCGAATTCTGGACCGCAAGGAGCAGGTGCTTAAAACTAAGGTTATTCTATTGGTGAAGGTACTATGGAGGAACTTCTCCCATGAGGAGGCCATGTGGGAACCAGAGGAAGCGATGAAGAAGAAGTACCCTCAATTTTTCGATATGTGATCTAAACTCTAAATTTTGAGGATGAAGTTTTCTTTAAGGGGGAGAGGGTGTAATGCCCCACAAATTTACAGTTTAGTATTTTATTTATTTAATAAAAATATTGATTATGTCTAAATATTTAAATTATTAGTCTCATTAAATTTATTTAAGTCATGATAAAATATTAATTATAAGAGAAAGAAAGATATTTTAAAGTTAATGGAGGAAGGAAAAAATAAATTTTTTTTGAAGAGGCTAAATAATAAAAAAGGGGGCTAAGTGTTAAAAAAAGAAGAAGGGGTTTAATGAAAAAAATTTAAAAAAAAATTAAAAAAAGGCAGACGGTGGGCGGCCGCCCACCCGCCCGTGCACGTGCGTGCCGCCCCCGCCCCATCTTGGCCGCATTGCGGCATTTTTTTTTAAAAATTCTTTCTTTTGTTTGTTATTTAAGCTTTCATTAGTTTAAACCCCTTTCCTTCATTTAGTCAATCTCCATATGCCTTATAATTATAAAAAAATAATATGGGGTAGTCAAAGAAATGTGCTTAGTGGGTTAGTGAGCCTTTGAATATTATTTTTTATTTAAATAATGTTAAAATAAATATTTAATCTCCACCATTGATTTAAATCAATGGTTAAGATTGATTAGAGAAAATTCCCTATAAATAGCCATGAGAGGGGCTTCATTTGCTCCTCTTGAAGGCTGACTACGTGAAGTGCTGAAGGAGATGGTGCAAGGCTTATTAAGGAGATGTTTAAGGTTTATTTAGGTAAGAGATTTAGCATTAATCCTCTTGATTAACATGATTGGCATATTTAAAATGATTTAGGGTGTGTTAATTAGCATCTATAGAGATAATTAAATCCAGAGATCTGTATTTCACCATGTGTGATCACATCTAGTCGAATTATCATGAGATCATTAGTGCTAAGGCATGTGATTAAGGGTAAAATCAAGTGATTAATACACTATAATTAGCAACGGTGCATGATAAATTTAGAAAGTTTTCAGAATCATGGGATCTGATATTATAAGCTCTCTGTAAAAAATTCAATGTCTGATTCAAATTATGTTCACGTTTATAAATATTTTAATATTATCTTAAAGGTGTTTAAGTATACTAAAAGTCTAAAAAGGTGATATAAAATCACCATAAATTGTAGGAATGCATCTTACTATGAGACCCACATGTAGAAAAAGTTTCATTATTTGTAGATCATAATATTTCTGTTAATCAATTTTTAATACATGATAAGAAAATAAATAATTATATAGAAATTATATATATTGTTCATAAAATTCTTACAATTTCATAGTATAGTTATTACATTGTGTGTGATGTATTCTTAAAATATCAACAATTATAGATGTCTGTAAGTGAACGTACAGAATTTTTAATAAGTTATTAAAAGTATAAAATTATGAGATAAACAAAAATACTTTATAAAATTTTTTGAAACTTTACCAGAAGAATTAAATGCATATTATAAGTAATTTATTAAAATTTCACATTATTCTGATCACAGAATCTTGACTTGTATAATTTTTAATGTTTGAACAAATAATTAAAAAAATGAATAAATATTAATATTCTATGAAAAATCTTGAGAACATTACAAAACTGATATATGATATTTATAAGTTAATGTTTAGTATATTTCAGTCATTGTGAACATTTTGAATAATTTTCTCTATTTAAAAGCTATTGTTGTAAATCTTAGAAACTGATATAAAATTTCAGAAATTCGAAATACTGAATGAAAAATAATGAATTTTCTCATATATGATACTTCTGTCTGGAACAATATTCTCTAAATTTTGAGTAATTTTTTTAATCATTGTGGATATATTTAGTTGACTTATTATTCATGATGTATTTTGTTATTCTATCAAAATATTAGTAATATAGTTTGAAAAATAATGAAAAGTTTCAGAAATAATATTTAGATTATGAATGATGATTTGAAAAATTATTATGATTTTTAGAGTACTACCATTAAATTTAGTTACTTTTCCATACATTGAAGAATTTAAATGATTATGGAAAAATTTGAATTCCAGCATGAAAAATTATGAAAAAATTTTATGTGCAATGTTACGTACAAATGGGATTTTCAGTAAAATTTTAATGACCTTATGAATTTAGTAGCTAAATTTAGTCAATTTATGATACATGTTGGAGTATAAGTAATTCTGAAAAATTTATAATTACTGTCTGAAAAATGATGATAATTTTCTGTTTTGATCATTTCTATAAATGTATTTATTCCTTGAAATTTCAAAGCATTCTGATCTCTGCACACAGAATTAAATTTTTTTGATATATATATATGCCCTTATGTTTGGATAAGTTGAGAATTTCAGAAATAAAGAAAAAAGGATTTTCAGTAATGGCATATTTTATACTTAATGTTCACAACATGAATTTTTAAGTGGCATGTGTCCATTTCATATGAATTACATATATAATTATCTAATTATTGTACTGCTATTACTGCCAAATGGACACTGCCATCGTAGGAGGAGACTAGAACCAAGTCATAGAAATACCCATATGGGGAGGTTCACACTGTACTGGCCCCGAGGGTAACGGAGATGAAATCCTGGAGGTGGATAAGTACCACTGGTTAAGGTGGAGAGGACTCCTCCCGGTTCTGAGCAGTAACCAAGACTCATCACTATTTACCTAGGTGATCGAGAACCGACTGACTGTCCTTCTAGTGGTAGTTTGGGCACTGTGTCTTGGCTATTTATACCACTGTTACTTCTCACTGAAATGAAATTGAAATGACTGTTACTGCTTACTGAATTGAGATTGAAACTACTGCTACTGTTCACCGAGTCGTTATTGAAACGACTGCTACTGCTCACTGAATTGATAATAGAACTGCTATTACTGTTCACTGAATCGATACTGAAACTACTGTTACTGCTCATTGAACTGATATTGAAACTAGTGTTATTGTCTGCTGAACTGTTATTACATTTTACTGTTATTGCACTGTAGATGTTTATTATTAATGAATCTCCAGTATATCGAATGGTGATTTGGAAAAGGACAGATTAAGTCTGTCTGGATCCTTTCACTATGCGTGAGACTACTCCGCCTAGTACTGGAATCATTATATTGATAAGAGAGTCAAATTATATTAGATGTTAATATTTACAAATGTCGAATTCTCATTGATAGAATAAAATTTTAATGTACACGCTGTATTTGTAAAATCTTAATAGCATGACTTATGATCATAAATTTAAAATCGGGTTATAATATGTTAATCTCATGTTATCTATTTGAAATTATGCCTAAGAATGATTTATAAAATGAAATACCGTAAATCACTTTGGATATGTTTACCCATGTTATGATCGGGGACTATGCCTAGTCTCTTACTGGGTCTATTCGTAGACTCACTCCGTTGAACATTTTCAAGAGAAGCGGTAGAAGAAAGCGAAGAGTGATCTCGCAGTCTTCTGACAACGGCTTGGGATTTACTACGAGTCATTATCTTAGGTAGTTATGTTAGAAAAAAAATGTGTGTGAAATTTGGTTTTGTAATAAATGCTTGTTAAATTGTTACTTTTATTTCGATCTATGTGGATGAAGTCTTATGACTGTAAGCTGAATGATTTGAGTAATTTCATTTCCGCTGCAATGATGCCTCAATGTTTATGTAAAATTCTCTACCGTAACTGTACCGTTTGGGTTGTCCCACTGTGACGTTCCGATCAAAATCCGACGTGAGTCTTTACGATTGGATCGGGTTTACGAGTCGGGACGTTACATTGTGGGGGTTGCATAGGTAAGGACGCGTGGCGACTAGTGGAGGGACTCGATGGAGGGGTATGTGGAGCAAAGTGGGTAGGTATGTAGTGGACGGCATCCGCCTGCTCGGGGTATGATGTTCCCAGAGGAGGAGATGAATGTGAATATGCGGAGGTGTAGGGCTGACTAGTAGGGGTTTGACTTATGGAGGTGGATGCGATGTAAGGCTGACTCATGGAGGGCGTGATATAAGTGGAAGGTTGACTCATGGAGGGTTGATATGCGGAAGGTTGATATGTGGGGGTAGATGTAGCGACCCGGATTCCGAATACCAGGTATACCCGGTAGGACTACCAAATACACGTGATACCACAAGGAACCCGCGAGGCCTCCCAAGAGCGGTAAAGCTCCGAAGGGATAAAAGGTATGTGTAGAGTACATTGAAGCCACAGAGATATAACAGTAAGCAATTAAATTTCATTAGATTGGTTTGCTAAAGTAGCAGAAATAAAATTACTTTTTGATTAACAGTTTCATTTTAACAATTATACACCAGAGTCAAGTCCAAAGCTAAAGACAGCAAGTCAAGCAAGTACAGTCGACAGAAAAGAAAAGACGTACCGAGAAGTCGGGGGAAGCCCGACGTAGGTACCAGATGGCCACAACGACACGCTAAGAGCGCGCGCACTAGGAACCACACGGAAGCAGAACAGACGACGTCACCTCACCTGAAAAGCAGGGGTGAGCCTCGTGTCACTGGCTCAGTAGGGGTCACGTGGATCCCCACTGAAAAACACGCAGTAATACGGAACAATAACATCGAAAACAGCATGTGTAGTAAAGCAGGAAAACTACACTACAAAGCTGTAAAAAGAACAGGAACAGCAGGAGTAGGGAACATGCTAAGAGCAAGGGAAGCCAAAAGTAAGGGAAAGGCGAGGCCGTAAAACCCAGAACACGGCCACCGAGAAGAACTCGGCACCCTAAGCTACTCCAAACAGCAACAGAAGGGCGACTCTGATCTGACAAGTCAGGAGTTATCGATCTGTCGACACGACGCCAGGCCTAAGACGAAGACCTTCACGGATGGACAAAAGACAGACACAACAGACACGACGGCACATACGACTTAGAACGTCGTGCAAGCAACGTCACACTGACCTCGAGTAGGGCCACGGAAAGGCTAACTCGGGAAGGCCACGATGCACAAGAAACGTCGAGAGTCACGCGCCACGTGACGGAAGCACCCCCTCGCAAAAAGAACAGCCAGCTGCGTCCACTGACGTCTTATGCTGCGCCACAAGTGTCTCGCCTACGGTACCGCTGAAACCACAGCAGAGTCGCAGACACGCGCTGAACCAAACAGAAACAACAGCATCAAGTAACCAGTCAGGGTCACGCCCGTCGACGTAAGTCCAAAGCCCCTGACCACGTGTGCACACACTGGCTCTAGCCTAAGCCAGGCTCTCTAGCTAGTTTTCTTCCTTGGTAGGACACTACCGTTGGCTGGGAGCCCACAGAACTAGCTTACAAACCGTGTCTCGGGAACACCCCTCCGCTATCCCCAGGTGGGTCGGCAACTCAAAGGCCTTAGGGCTACAACAAACGGAGGCTCACATGACACAGAGACTCAAAACACAAGTGCTTGAAGTACAAGCAGGCAAGAACGCCTCACGACACGTACTTCGAAGCACCAATGACAGCACAGCCACTGCCGACAGACTCAGGGCAAGGCAACTAGACCTACCACGTAACGAGCCTCGAGTCGGACGACTCAAAGGTAAGATCGTCACAGACAGCGGAACAAGCCGCCAATCGGTCTAATCCTAAGCCACGAGAAACGACACTCTGTAGAAAACAACTCACGAAGACCTGAGGGAACACCGAGGACCCTTAGACACGCCTGGACACACAAACCAAGGTAAGACGATACCTTGAGGCATCCAGAACCAGTGTCTCAGACTTGACAAAACCGCTGAGACACCCACACAAGGTCACCTGTCAACCACTGGGTCACCCCGGGTTGACCGGAACCCGACAAAGACACACTCAACAGTAGGAAAAGAATCCTACCTCAAGCAAGAAGACTTCTGGCTACCTTATAACGTGGTCTTAGCCCTCATAGGACGTCCAGAGACATCCACGGGGAAGCGGGCAGACCACAAGGACAAGCCAAGACAATCAAAAATCGAAACAATGGAAATCGGAACTCAAAGACTATAACGCACCACACTTAGACCGTTACATGAAGGTGACAGTCTAACGCTAGGCCGTTACACTCTAGAGGAACAAGACTGTGGCTGTCTAGAACAGACGCGCTACAGAAACGTGACGGTCATAAGGGGAGCCGTCACAGACAACGCCTAAAACGCACAGGGCATGTAACGACCTAATCCAGGCGCGTTACACAGTTCTGACGCGCCCGCCTGGGGCCGTCAGGGCCAACACGCTAGAAACCAAAACGCGAACAGCGTAACGCGCCAGGGCAGGCGCGTTATAGCGGCCTAACGCACGACAACAGGCGCATTACGCCAACTTAACGCACGGGAACAGATGCGTCAGGGCCAACAGACCCAAGTCTGAAACCTCAGACAAACAGCACGTAACGGTCCACGATAGACGCGTTACAACACTGTGACGCACGGGGGCAGGGCCGTTAGAACCAACAGACACAGCCACCCAGCTCAACCAAACGGAATGTAACGGGCTGGGATAGGCGCGTTACACAAGCCTGACGCACCAGGGCAGGCGCGTCAGAGGAACCGACTGAAACAGTCAAATGCGGTCAAACAGAGTGTAACGGCCTGAGGCAGGCGCGTTATACCACTCTGACGCACTGGGGGAGTGCCGTCAAAGCAACCGCCTCAATCACAACACAAAAGGCACAATGGCTGTGACGCACCAGCCGGGACGCGTCAGGGGAGTGTAACGGTCAGGGATATGACCGTCACGCTCACTCAGCCACAAACAATTTAAAAAAGCCCAGACGCTTTGACGGTCTGTCGTAGGGCCATCAGGGACTGTGACGGTCCCTGGAACGACCGCTACACCGGTCACGGTAGGAAAACAGTGGAAACGCCAAATCGGCCCGTTCCACGCCCCATTCACGCCGAAGCGCAGGGGAAATAAAGCTAGATGATGAAAAATAACATCGGGAGGCTAAAAAGCCCACATGCACGCGCTAAAACGTAAGATCAGATCGATTTGAACAAATAGACCCTAAACGAGTCACCGAGGTTCCCGGACTCCTACCGGCCTCGAATGACCACCGATCGACACGAAACTTACGTGAATGGGATCCAGACATCCCAACGGTCAGTTTGACACTAACCACACCACGAATGGTTACCATTTTCCGGCGAACCCTGAAAACTCTAAAAACTACGGTTTTCACTAAACCGACCCGATCTCTCTCGATCGAGCACCAAACAACACACAGAAGCAGGAAAAATGTGCAGGAGGAAGTGGCGATCCGTCTCCCTACCTCCACCGAAGAAACTGTGCCCCGAAGGGACTAAACCGCGCCGAAAATCGCGCCGCGAGCTCAAACACCGGCTTTGAATCCACCGTTCGGGATCGCGCCAAAACCACTCCATCCTCGCCCCGTCGCGCACCCAGTCAGCTCCACAGCATCCCCAACCCTCGCTCCTAGGTCCTCCGTTTGCAGCCAGAGCCGAGGAAGCTCGAGAGGAGAGAAAACGGGAGAGAGAGACGGCGGCGGCGACGAAATGAGAAGGGAAGAGAGAGGAAGGAAAAGAAATAGGAAAAGAAATTAGGAATTTTCCTAATTTTCGAAAAATCTGATTTTAGGCCCTATCTCCGAAAAATACGCAAAAATAGTTGAAACGACCGGCTCGGAGAGTACATCGTCACTGCAGCATTGACGAGTCGATGAACTGACAAATAAACTCACTGTAGGGTTCCGTAACTAGTACGAGAGAAAAACCCACACGGCTCGTAAAGCTCAACTCGGAAGCCACAAAAGTGAACCGAAACTCACCGAAACAAATCCGAAAGATCCAATAAAGATCTACCAAGGATCCAGGGCATTACATCTTTCACTCCTTTAAGAAATTTCAGCCTCAAAATTTAAGGACTAACAAAGGAGAAATAGGGAAGAATAACCTAACAGCACAACCACGGAAGCGACACAAATCTCGAGAGAACACAGCTCAGAGGAATATAGTCAGACCATAATCACCGGCACGCGCTCTGGATTGAGCACGACACCAGTGGACACAAGTCCGACACCTCCGAAACAAGGCAACGTTGCTTACGTCTCACCAGAAATGGAGACACGACTGCCACAACAACAGACATCGAAGAAATGAAACGACAGACACGGCGAGTATTAGCTTAAACAAGGAGACACAATCCTCTCAGCTGACAGCTCGACCACATCATCGGCTCCAGTGCCAAAGGCAATAAGAAACACCCGGCACACAGGACGCCAACGATAACAGCACTGTTGGACCGCAAACACAATAAAGTCAGTCCTCACTCAGATATCATATCTGATCGAGTCGCAAGCTAACTCTAAGGAGAAAGAGTACATCAAGGCTAACCGACAAGACCTGGTCCAAAACATAGACATAAAATCATAGAGAAACATCGCCAAAACAACAACAACAACAGCAACACTTGCAGAATTCTCGGTTCCGTTCTGAACACAAAACCATGGAACACAACTGCAAGCAGGGTCACATCAAGGCACAGGAACAGCTGAGCACACGACCATAAGGGACGGGTCACGCATTAGACTGGTCACCAAGAAAAGACCCACAACAACAAGAAACGACAACAATCTCGGGGAATGCAACTCAAGGACTACAAACACGCCTCGAGAGCACAACACCCAAGAGAAAAAATGCAGAGTAGAGGATACTCAGTCAGCAGGAATGCCGACAAATTCCCCAACACTCACAAATGCCAATGCCAACAGCTGAAAACCACCAGCAACGGCACGGCAACAGACGACATCGAGGCACATGAAGCCAAGATGAAGTCACATCGAGAAGAAATAGATCTCTCGACCCGTGGGTAATCAGCCCACAAGCTTCAGCTGCGCACTCAACAACGCACACAGGCATCAGAACAACCTCGGCAATCGCATCTCAGCACACACCAGACGCATTCACAATCTATGAAGATCGCAAACAACACGCCACGAGTACCGATCCAGCGAACAACTGATTACCAGGAGCCCAAGTGCAACAGGAGAAGAGTACCAACTTCAGCACAAAGCACAAGGAAAAGTATTAATCTCAGCTCACCTTCACGTCCTGAAAATGATAAATGAGCCTTCACAACACGTCGGCCGCTGGACACGGCACGACAAACATGGTGCACGACAGCTCTTAACACCATGATGGAGTCCAAAGCTAAGCAATCGTATAGCAAAGAGCAGATCAGGCTCAGAACAAAACCGTCCACACTTAAGCAGACACAGGACAAAGGCATCACTAAGACAGCAATTTCAAGGTAAACCTCGAGAAGATTCCACCAGAAGGGATGAGAAGCAATTAAGCTCAACCACGAAAGCTCACCAGGAAGGGAAAATCCTAGCTTGCCTGAGCAACTTCTCAATCACGGAATCTAACCGAGCACTTCAATAGAAGCGAAACACATCAGGAGTTGAACAGACTCAAGCCGGGACGACCAAGACAACGTGAGAACATGCACGGTCATCAGACCCGGGCTAAAGGTCAACAGCAACCTGAACAACATACAGAGAAACCTCGAACAACGTACTGTAGATTCAAGCTGTAAGACCCCGGATAAATAATCAATAATACAAGTATTCAAAAATGAAATAATCAAGTTATATACTATATATATATATAATTTTCACCCATTTACATATCAAAAATGAGCCAAAAATAAATAACGCCTCTATCTAGGTTGTTATTTAAATAAAGACCCCCAAGTAGACGCCAATTTAAAAAGAGACACCTCCTTCCAAGGCGTCATATTAAGAAGTGACGCCCACAAGAAGTGGCGTCATTAATAAGGCAACCATATCTCTACGATAAGCCAATAAAGGCAATAATAATTAACGACCCTTTGTGGGACGTCATTTTATAAATTTAAGGACCCTTCGGCAGGCGTCATTTTTAAATTAACGCCTCAACCTGAGGCGTCATTTCCAGAAGATGCTGTTTGGTTCGAACAAGGATACTAGCTAGGGAAAGGGTCCATACGTGTGATGTTTACTTTTGGTAAGACTCTGATGGGTAAGTTTTAATTCCTAATCGAACTCCAACCCTCTAGGGTCTCCTGAACCCTATAAAAACCCCCTCCTATCGAAGCCAACCTGCTGCTCTTTCTTTAACGTTTTCTTTCTTTGAAACAGAAGAACATGCCGTATAGGACGTGGAGAGGCAAAGTCCCTCTCTGCTGTGGCTTCTTTCTTCATCTTCCTCTTGCTGAAGAACGTAAGGGTTCTTCATCATCGTCTTCTTCCTTGCTGCACGAAGGACTGATCTTCTACTGCTCTGTAGGGTGTTTTACGTGAAGAACTTAAAGGGGTTCTTCATCGAAGAAGTCTGCAAATAAGAAGGAGCAAGGAGCCTTCTTCTTCTCACTAAAGGAAGGCTGCTGTCTTATTACCATCATCAACGTACTGCTGCTGTTGATATCATCAATCAACTGCCTTTAGCTATCTTCCTCCTGCATATCTTCTTCCAGCTGCGATTGCTCTGTCTGAAACAGAGTATCGTGTTCTCTTCAGGTTCTTCAACATCTGTCCACCAAATCAGCCAACCAAGTAGGTTATCTCAAGATTTCGTAGCCCAAACTATTATAAATCATGATATTACAATATATAGTTCATGCATATAGTTTCACTGAGATTTGAAGAAGTTATGTGAAATTTTGTCAGAGGCGACCCTCATCAGGGCGCCAATTTTATTTCTGACGCCCGGGAGAAGGGTCGTCAATTTAGAATGAATTAATAAATGCACATGTTAAAAATTTAATAACTATATAACATGTAATATGATTTAATGCATGAACATAGATCTTGAATCCTGCTATTTTTCTTGACATGTCCATATACTTGTTCCCTGAAAATATTTATATTGGAAAAATGCTACTGTTGATGTAAAAATTCTAGAAAAAGGAAAATGACGACCGTCACTGTGTCATTTTTAACGTATATGACGCCCCTGACTAGGGCGCCATTTAATGAATTGAAGACTTAAGATAAGTCACCAATTACCTTTAAAATTGAAATGTAGAAATTTCAGTAACAGAAATATGAATTGAACGACTAATCTGGTAGTCGTCAATTATTGAAATGACGACCCAATAAAGAGCGTCAATTCTTTAAATGAAGACTTTGGCTAAGGCACCAATTTCCTGTCTTGTTATTTTCCTATGATTTTTCCTGTGAACCGTGGATTTATATACTTATATATATATATATATATATATATATATATCTGGCACTATATTCCAATCCGTGAGTATAGTCCCATGTTTATCGACGTTTTATCGATTATCCCAAATTCTCGGTGATAGATGAACTCTCCGCGGGACATTCCGTTCCTTCGGACCGGTGACTTTATCATAGAGGCCTCTGTAAGACTCCGCATGCTTTGGATTCCCTCAAAGCAGCCGAGCTGGTTGTACCATAAAAACCCATGATACTACTTGATTGCCATGTCACTCTAAAGAAACATGGTAAAATCGGCCCTTATGACATTCATGATGATGATGTCATAAGAATATCCATGAATAAATGGAATGGGAAACCATGCCATTAGTGACCTTGTGATTAGGTGCCATACTTGGGGACCTCAATTCTATCTAGCTTAAGAACGAGCGACCATCTTCATGTGGGCGCTTACTCTTATTGTCATGGCACCCAAGATAGGGAACCAATTCCACCTAGTTTTATCGGTAATCGTGATTATACCGTTACTATCGTCATGATACTACGTGTTCAAATCCTTGAAATGCTATCTACCTTAAGTTATACAAGTTTGTTCCTTGAAACTCCATATTGGCTATACTTTAGTGGATGTCAAAAATACATGACCAATGCCTATGCATATAGGGCCCGATCAGGTCCTGGGAGGAGCACCCGAAAGTACTAGTGCCAATGGGAGTTGTAATGATCACGGTATGGCATTGTACCGAAGTGCATGACTAACTTGATTAAGACATTCCACAAATCTCGTACTTGACATGACATGACTTGCGTGGCCCGAAAAAGGGTATTTATATACTTGCTTGAAACGTGATAGCCAATTCCCGACATGACATGATGAATATACTTGCTTGAATATCTTGACATTCATTGATATAAGTTTATGAAAGACATGTTAGTCTACTCGATTACCTCATTATACTCTCTCTCTCTCTTGTCGTTTTACGCAAACATGCATAGCTTTATTGCATTCATGAAACATGTAATTACTTAAACCAACTGCTAGTTCTTGAGATATAATTCCTACTGAGCGTTCGCTCATTCAGTATTTTTCCCTACCTTTCAGGTAAGTCCGATGACGAGACTCACTCAGATAGGGAAGGTCAAGAGTGAAGAGATTAGAGCTCTCTATTTATCCAAGCGTCTACTAGTCCTATCTTTCAAAATTTCTTAAGTCAACCATTGTACTTTTCTTTTATTGAGTCTTAGCACTTTCAGCAATTGAATTGTAATAGAAGTACCTTTTAAGGTCGTGATTGAATAAAGGATTGGGTTTATCTTTACTTTTGCGCACTCTGTCTTTTGTGTTGAATACACTAATGCTCTGATTGACATGATTGATATAAACTCGTCACGCGTCTCCGGGTATCTTCCGCGCTCGGGACGTGATAGTTTTTGTGGTATCAGAGCCTAGGATATTCAATTCCTAGGAACCCAAGTCCAAGGATAGGTTTAAAACTTTTAACCGGTGAGATTGGGTAGAACCAAGGGTTAAGTTAACTTAGAATCAAAAACCTTTGAACATTATCACATTCTTTTATTTCCAAGAAGTTTGCTGATCCATTACCCATGGAACCGGAATGGATGAAAATATTTTTATCTACTCCTCTCGGAAACGAAACCGATATTACTCACCATTATCAAAACTGTAAAGTCTTGGTAAAAGGAAGAAATCTTCCTATCGACCTCATATGTTTAGACCTAAAGGAATATGATGTCATATTGGGAGCAGACTGGTTATCTAGGTATCAGGCAACTGTGGATTGCCGTAACAGCAAAGTTACTTTCAAAGACTTCCCGGAATTAGCATATACTTGTCCAAAGAGTCGGAGCAAGTCACCTCTTATTTCGGCCCTCCGAGCTAGCAAGCTAATAAGGAAAGGATGTGTATCTTTCCTTGCGTTTGTCACCATTAAGGAGACTAAGGAGACTAAGCTAGAAGACATCCAAGTTGTGCAAGAATTTCCGGACGTGTTTCCGGAAGATTTGCCTGGATTACCCCCACAAAGAGAAGTGGCCTTCACCATCGACTTGGTCCCTGGTGCTGGACCAGTTTCTAAGGCACCATATAGGATGTCCCCTGCCGAACTCAAGGAGCTGAAGGAGCAATTGATGGAACTTCTCAAGAAGGGATTTATTAGACCAAGCACTTCCCCGTGGGGAGCACCTGTGCTATTTGTAAAGAAGAAAGATGGATCCATGAGGTTATGCATCGACTATCGACAGTTGAATCATCTCACTATCAAGAACAAGTATCCACTGCCGAGAATCGATGAGTTATTTGATCAAATATCTGGATCCATGTATTTTTCGAAGATTGATCTCAGGTCGGGATATCACCAACTAAGGATCAAAGATGATGACATTTATAAGACCGCATTCAGAAGCAGGTATGGGCACTATGAATTTGTTGTAATGCCTTTTGGACTGACAAATGCCCCTGCTGCCTTTATGCAGTTGATGAATAGTATATTCAGGCCTCATCTAGACCAGTTCATAGTGGTTTTCATTGATGATATACTAATCTATTCAAAGACCAAGGAAGAGCATGAGGAGCATTTGAGGATTGCATTACAGATATTGAGGATGAATCAGTTATATACAAAGCTCAGTAAATGTGAATTCTGGTTAGAAGAAGTATCTTTCTTGGGGCATGTTATATCAAAAGACGGTTTATCCGTAGATCCATCGAAGGTTGAAGCTGTAAAGGATTGGGAAAGACCGACCAATGCTAGCGAGATCCGTAGTTTCTTGGGTCTTGCGGGCTACTATCGGCGGTTCATCAAGGATTTCTCCAAGATCGCCGTACCACTCACTAGGCTAACTCATAAGGAGATCCGTTATGAATGGAGTGAGGAATGTGAAAGAAGCTTCCAAGCTCTCAAGGATCACCTAACTACAGCCCCGATTTTAGCTTTACCAATTGAAGGCGATAGATTCGAAGTATACACTGATGCATCTGGCATTGGCCTCGGATGTGTTTTAATGCAACAAGGGAAAGTTATCGCCTACTCTTCTCGCCAATTGAAGAAGCACGAGGAGAACTACCCAGTTCATGACTTAGAATTGGCCACGGTAGTGTTTGCACTAAAGATATGGAGACATTATCTATACGGAGTACACTTTATTGTATACTATGACCATAAAAGTCTTAAGTATCTCTTCTCTCATAAGGAATTGAATATGAGGCAAAGACGTTGGTTAGAATATCTCAAGGACTTCGACTTCACTATACAATATCATCCTGGAAAGGGTAGTCCTGTAGCCGATGTCCTCAGTCGAAAGCCGAGAGCACTATTAGCCAATTGTATGATTCAGGAGTGGAAGTTGCTAGGACAATTCTCTAAGCTTAATATAAGCATGGACAAGGATAGTAGGTGTGTCACATTATCCCATATGAGCATACAACCAGACTTGCTATCCGAAATACAAGGACTTCAAGATAGTGACCCAGTATTAGTGGAAATCAAGGGAAAAATGGAAGAACAACCTGATTTCAAATTAGCATCCGATGGAAGATTGATGTTCAGGAATAGAACATGTATACCGAATTGCCCAGAGCTTAAGAAGAAAATCTTAGATGAAGCTCACAGATCAAGGTACACGATTCATCCAGGATCAACTAAGATGTACCAAGATTTGAAAAGGACCTTTTGGTGGCCCAATATGAAAAGAGAAGTAGCAGACTTTGTGTCTCGCTGTCTCACATGCCAACAAGTCAATGTCGAACACCAAAAGCCTACCGGTAAGCTACATCTTCTAGATATTCCCAAGTGGAAGTGGGAGGAAATCGGTATGGACTTCATTATGGGTCTGTCCAAATCAAAGGGAGGACATGACGGAATATGGGTTATCATCGACCGATTGACCAAATCGGCACACTTCTTGCCAATCAAGAGCCGATGGTTAGTTGATGTTCTTGCTACATTATACACTAAGGAGATAGTCAGGTTACATGGAGTACCTGTCTCAATCGTGTCTGACAGAGACCCCCGTTTTACTTCTCACTTTTGGAAGGGTCTACAACATTCACTAGGGACGAGACTTAACTTTAGTACAACTTTTCATCCTCAAACGGATGGTCAAACCGAGAGAACCAATCAGGTAGTTGAAGATATGCTCAGAGCTTGCATCATTGATTTTGGTGGAAACTGGCATGATCACTTGCCTTTGGTTGAATTTGCATACAATAATAGCTACCAGGCAAGTGTACAAATGGCACCTTTCGAAGCTTTATACGGAAGGAGTTGTCAATCACCTTTATGTTGGGACGAAGTTGGCGAGAAACAACTGTTAGGTCCAGACATGGTAAGGGATACCACTGAAAAGATTCAGTTGATTAGAGAAAGACTTCAAGTTGCTCAGTCTAGACAGAAGGCTTATGCTGACACAATAAGAAGAGATCTCGAATTCCAAGTCGGAGATCACGTATTTCTCAAGATATCACCTGGACGTGGAATAAGGAGATTTGGTGTGAAGGGCAAGCTGACACCAAGGTTTATCGGACCTTTTGAGATACTAGAAAGAGTTGGCGAGGTTGCTTACCACGTCGCATTACCACCTCAATTGTCCGAAGTTCATAATGTGTTCCACGTATCTATGTTGAAGAAGTATGTGCACGATCCGTCACATATCATTGATCATGGAGACCTGGTGATTCAAAAGGATCTCACCTATGAACAAAAGCCCATGAAGATCCTCGATCGCGAGGTACGAACATTAAGGAACAAAGTTATTCCCATGGTTAAGGTGCAATGGAGTAAATGCTCAGAACACGAAGCCACATGGGAGACCGAGGAATCTATGAGGAAACGATTCCCAAAATTATTCTAAAGGGTATGTACTTTACACTCTCCATGTTTATATACGATTGAATTTGGGGACCAAATTCTTTTAAGTGGGGGAGGGTGTAAGACCCCGGATAAATAATCAAGAATAAAAGTATTCAAAAATGAAATAATCAAGTTATATAATATATATATATATATAATTTTCACCCATTTACATATCAAAAATGAGCCAAAAATAAATAACGCCTCTATCCAGGTCGTTATTTAAATAAAGACCCCCAAGCAGACGCCAATTTAAAAAGAGACGCCTCCTTCCAAGGCGTCATATTAAGAAGTGACGCCCACAAGAAGTGGCGTCATTAATAAGGCAACCATATCTCTACGCTAAGCCAATAAAGGCAATAATAATTAACGCCCCTTTGTGGGACGTCATTTTATAAATTTAAGGACCCTTGTGCAGGCGTTATTTTTAAATTAACGCCCCAACCTGAGGCGTCATTTCCAGAAGATGCTGTTTGGTTCGAACAAGGATACTAGCTAGGGAAAGGGTCCATACATGTGATGTTTACTTTTGGTAAGGACTCTGATGGGTAAGTTTTAATTCCTAATCGAACTCCAACCCTCTAGGGTCTCCTGAACCCTATAAAAACCCCCTCCTATCGAAGCCAACCTACTGCTCTTTCTTTAACGTTTTCTTTCTTTAAAACAGAAGAACATGCCGTATAGGACGTGGAGAGGCAAAGTCCCTCTCTGCTGTGGCTTCTTTCTTCATCTTCCTCTTGCTGAAGAACGTAAGGGTTCTTCATCATCGTCTTCTTCCTTGCTGCACGAAGGACTGATCTTCTGCTGCTCTGTAGGGTGTTTTACGTGAAGAACTTAAAGGGGTTCTTCATCGAAGAAGTCTGCAAATAAGAAGGAGCAAGGAGCCTTCTTCTTCTCACTAAAGGAAGGCTGCTGTCTTATTACCATCATCAACGTACTGCTGCTGTTGATATCATCAATTAACTGCCTTTAGCTATCTTCCTCCTGCATATCTTCTTCCTGCTGAGATTGCTCTGTCTGAAATAGAGTATCGTGTTCTCTTCAGGTTCTTCAACATCTGTCCACCAAATCACCCAACCAGGTAGGTTATCTCAAGATTTCGTAGCCCAAACTATTATAAATCATGATATTACAATATATAGTTCATGCATATAGTTTCACTGAGATTTGAAGAAGTTATGTGAAATTTTGTCAGAGGCGACCCTCATCAGGGTGCCAATTTTATTTCTGACGCCCGGGAGAAGGGTCGTCAATTTAGAATGAATTAATAAATGCACATGTTAAAATTTTAATAACTATGTAACCTATAATATGATTTAATGCATGAACATAGATCTTGAATCCTGCTATTTTTCTTGACATGTCCATATACTTGTTCCCTGAAAATATTTATATTGGAAAAATGCTACTGTTGATGTAAAAATTCTAGAAAAAGGAAAATGACGACCGTCACTGTGTCGTTTTTAACGTATATGACGCCCCTGACTAGGGCGCCATTTAATGAATTGAAGACTTAAGATAAGTCGCCAATTACCTTTAAAATTGAAATGTAGAAATTTCAGTAACAGAAATATGAATTGAACGACTAATATGGTAGTCGTCAATTATTGAAATGACGACCCAATAAAGGGCGTCAATTCTTTAAATGAAGACTTTGGCTAAGGCGCCAATTTCCTGTCTTGTTATTTTCCTATGATTTTTCCTGTGAACCGTGGATTTATATACTTATATATATATATCTGGCACTATATTCCAATCCGTGAGTATAGTCCCACGTTCATCGACGTTTTATCGATTACCCCAAATTCTCGGTGATAGATGAACTCTCCGCGGGACATTCCGTTCCTCTGGACCGGTGACTTTATCATAGAGGCCTCCGTAAGACTCTGCACGCTTTGGATTCCCTCAAAGCAGCCGAGCTGGTTGTACCATAAAAACCCATGATACTACTTGATTGCCATGTCACTCTAAAGAAACATGGTAAAATCGGCCCTTATGACATTCATGATGATGATGTCATAAGAATACCCATGAATAAATGGAATGGGAAACCATGCCATTAGTGACCTTGTGATTAGGTGCCATACTTGGGGACCTCAATTCTATCTAGCTTAAGAACGAGCGACCATCTTCATGTGGGCGCTTACTCTTATTGTCATGGCGCCCAAGATAGGGAAACCAATTCCACCTAGTTTTATCGGTAATCGTGATTATACCGTTACTATCGTCATGATACTACGTGTTCAAATCCTTGAAATGCTATCTACCTTAAGTTATACAAGTTTGTTCCTTGAAACTCCATATTGGCTATACTTTAGTGGATGTCAAAAATACATGACCAATGCCTGCGCATATAGGGCCCGATCAGGTCTTGGGAGGAGCACCCGAAAGTACTAGTGTCCATGGGAGTTGTAATGATCACGGTATGGCATTGTACCGAAGTGCATGACTAGCTTGATTAAGACATTCCACAAATCTTGTACTTGACATGACATGACTTGCGTGGCCCGAAAAAGGGTATTTATATACTTGCTTGAAACGTGATAGCCAATTCCCGACATGACATGATGAATATACTTGCTTGAATATCTTGACATTCATTGATATAAGTTTATGAAAGACATGTTAGTCTACTCGATTACCTCGTTATACTCTCTCTCTCTTGTCGTTTTACGCAAACATGCATAGCTTTATTGCATTCATGAAACATGTAATTACTTAAACCAATTGCTAGTTTTTGAGATATAATTCCTACTGAGCGTTCGCTCATTCAGTATTTTTCCCTACCTTTCAGGTAAGTCCGATGACGAGACTCACTCAGATGGGGAATGTCAAGAGTGAAGAGATTAGAGCTCTCTATTTATCCAAGCGTCTACTAGTCCTATCTTTCAAAATTTCTTAAGTCAACCATTGTACTTTTCTTTTATTGAGTCTTAGCACTTTCAGCAATTGAATTGTAATAGAAGTACCTTTTAAGGTCGTGATTGAATAAAGGATTGGGTTTATCTTTACTTTTGCGCACTCTGTCTTTTGTGTTGAATACACTAATGCTCTGATTGACATGATTGATATAAACTCATCACGCGTCTCCGGGTATCTTCCGCGCTCGGGGAGTGACACAAGCCTTCCGGCGAACTCTGCCAAGTACAACTTGATCAAAACAAACACAACGATGACAAAGAAACACTTCGTCACATCCTGACGAGAGCAGGGCCATCTCGTACAGTGCCAGGACAGCACGCACAAGACGACGAAGCTGGTATCAGAGCGTTGTTGTGTGAATTACATGGGAATCTGGGTCGTTACAGTAGATGCAGATGGTGAGGTGTAAATGGGCGTAGGATGCAGAGAAGACTCGGGGTCAAGGTGTGGCGCCCCCCTCCCGCGATCCCGTATCGTATCCGGGGACGTCACAGCGGATGTACGGAAGTGTTGTGGGCCGAATATTTGCAAGGCAATAAAGGCCAAACCATCACATATTCTAAAAGAAACATAACCATACAATTTTCATAAGATAAACACTCATAATTTACATCGTATATAGAGTACTACATATCTCTATCCAAAAGTCATATTTACATTCATTATTCAAAGGAAAACTAAATCTATTTATTCTGCATGGCGGAATCAAAACTAAACCCGAGATCATCCTCCGACCTACCGCCTGTCGGAGTCAAGACACACACTGGTCAATTTCCTGAAATGGTTAGGCAACAAAAGTGAGTCCAAAGACTCAGTATGCATTAAAACCAATCACATGCTTTTCATATACTAAACTGTGAAAATCCATGATATATAAAGCTAAGCACAATTTCACTGGATTGTACATATACTATGAATGCGAAGGAAATATGAAATATAATAGACCAACATAATTTTCATATTTATAAGCGAATGCGTATAACAAATATTATCTGACTTACATATAAGTGGCATAATACATATCTTAGCTAAATCAGAGCTTATACAGATTAACTTATTTTCAGATCATATCAAAGTCATATATCAAATCTGAGCTTCATATTATTTGGCAGCATATATTGGACAGGCATCCCGTCACTATAAGCAGTAGCAAACACATACCTAGGCATTCATACATTGGCTTAAAGACAAATGGTTTAAACGCTGGAGCCTATCGGCCTTGATCAACTGCGCAGGATCGGGAGTTAATACTCCACCATTCCCCGAATAATTTTCTTATTCTGAGTTCCAGATTTTCAGAAGTCCGTTTGTCCTCGGAAATGGGTCTAATCCCGTAGCGGAAGCTAACTACGATTTGTCGCCCCACACCTCCTTAAAGTGACACAGTCCATATGCTTAATCAAATTTTTATTCTTATTATAATGCTTATTACATAGTCGTCTCAATACTCAAAACTTGCCATTGAACTTTACAAAATAACTGGATCGTATTTTAATATTATTAACTAAATATATATAACATTCGAAGAGATTAGAGTAGAGAGAGTAGAGAGAGAGTAGAGAGTGAGTAGAGAGAGAAAGTAGAAAGAGATTAGAGAGAAATTAGAGAGAGATTAGAGAGAAAATAATATTTTTACAGAATGGTAACTAAATAAATAACTGATTCTAAACATAGATCATCGGATTAAATAAATAATTGACTTAAGTCTGAATAATTACATTTCAAATAAAATCAAATTGAAATATAAATACCAAATAACATGCATTCGGTTTATCATGTGTCTACCTTTAGAATGGACTTCCGAATTGACTTTAGTATCTCACCCGAGCTCCCGTAAAAATCCTTGCGTAGGAAAAGATAATTTTTCCGTTCCAGATACGTAAAGAAGGGCGAAATTGTCCAAATAAGTTTCAAATCTTCCGTCCAAAATTTTTATTAATTATTTATATTATTCTGATGCTGTATTATCTTCTCCGTTTATTAATAAAAGAATGAGAGTGGGTAGAGAGATAAGAGAGAAAGTAGAGAGAGAAAGTGGAGAGGGTGTTGACACCCGTTTTAGCCCACAAGTTGAAGTTATTTCTCTTATTCATCATTTTTGATGCCCCGAATTAGCTATTATTTTGGAGCCTTCCTTGGATTGATTTTGAGCCCATTTTTACCATTTCATATCCTTTTGAGTCCTGGAGATCATGATTTCTTATCGCCCCGGAGCTTATCTTATCAACTTCTGGCTTCTAAGTCGACTTTCGGCCCATTTAGGCCAGCTTCCCTCAAGTAATCGGCTCTCTCTCACTACGCAGTCCTGAAAGTGGTCCTTTTTCACCATCTTCCTGTCCTCTATTCAACAAGTTGTCTTCACCAAAGTTGTTCATCTTTCAAAGATCTACAATTTCTTCTTCTACGCCGTTGGCCAGTTCTGCCCCATTTGTGAGTTATTCGCATTTTTCCAGCAGGCTGTGCTGTTCACCAACATCCCAGAATTTTCCTCTCTCTTCCAGCCCCATTTTCTCCCTCTTCCAATCATTTTCTCAAATTTCTTTCTTCATGAAAGTTGTTCCTCTCTCAGTTATCTACAATTTCTTCTTCTACCACTTTCGCTAGTTCTGCCCCGTTTGAGAGCTACGCTTCAATTTCTGAAGTCGCGCGCAGTCTGCCCAGAATTTTCCTTCATCGATGTGAAGGTCTAGTGTAGGTGCGTTACATCAGTGTAACGGTCTATCGTAAGACCGTCAGAGTCCATGTGACGGTCCTACAGTAGACCGTTACATCCAAACTTGCCCGAAATCGTCCCGTTCGACCTCCAGAGTGTGACGGACCCACCCTAGTCCGTTACATCACTCTGACGGTCGTACGATAGACCGTTACACACACCTGAGAGTCCAATTCGTGCTGGACTCTGCTCCGTTTCTGTGCGTCGTGGCCCTCTTGTAGAGTCCATAACTTCTTGAATTCTACTCCGAATTGAGCGCCGTTTGTTCCTATGGTTTCTCCTTGGTATTATCTTGAATTCAGTCCAAAGAACTCCGAATTTCATTGGCTATATCTCTCAAGATCTGGGTCGCAAGATCAGGATTTAGGTGTCCTGGTTCAACTCAAACTCTGCAGATAAGGCTCCGGGGCTACCTTCCAAGAGCCATATCTTCTAGAATCCTCCTCCGAATTGATCCCCGTTTGTTCCTATCTCTTGTCCTTAGTATTATCTCGAGTTTGATCTAGAGAACTCGATTTATCTTGGACTCTATCTCCGGGAATCATGATAAGAAGATGAGGCTTTCTTACAAAACTCTATAAAAACTGCCCAGTTCGCAGTCGCGACGGGGGGCTCTTTCCGGACGTGGGGCGAAGCCATGCTGTAACGCCAACTCAATCCTTCGACCCTATCTTGGAGATGGAAGTATTAGCTTTCAATTCCATCCTTCTGGGCTTGATTTCATGGTCTACACTCTTAGTTCTAGTCTCCTCAAAATCACAAATCATCACAGTTTTCTGCACTTTCTGCTACACATGTGTTTTTCTCCGTTTTGCATCATCGTTTTCTCTCTATTCTCTCAATCAAATCTCGTGATTTCAAATCTCATGCATGCACAACACGCCCACCTATCTTTTCCACCCTTCCACAGGGGTTAAAAACCTCCCCCCGGTGCGTTCTCCCCCTTTTATTCATGCTATTTTATCACTTTGGGCAGATTTCTACACTTCATGTTCTAATGGGTTTTTGCCTTTGTGTTTCATCTTTGTTTTGTAGGAGAGCATGAATACAACGTGAGGCCCTCTTCATCTAGCCAGCTGGAAGGAGAGGAGGTCGATCCCACACCATTCCCCACACCCCGTTTCAAGCGCGATCAAGTCTTTAAGTTCCAAGGTACACGGCGTCCTTCCTCTCCTTTCTTCATCCTTGCGGCGTTGTTAATCCTTGGTGGCGATCACGGTTAGTATTTCTATCCTTTCATCCCCCTTGTCTTTGATTCGCATGTTTATGTATGTATGTATTTAAAGGGGGCGGGATAGGAATCTAATTAAAAAACAAATCAACAGTTTTTTTGGCGATCACGGTGGGACACCAATGCCCATCACATTTGTTTTCATGCTCTTTTATAAGTTGGGTGTGTGCATGTGCATGTTTAGGTGATATTTTATCCATTCTTCCATTATTTGGGGGGTTTTAAGGGCTCTGGTAGTGTGACGGTCCTATAGTAGACCGTCACATGCATGTAACGGTCATTTGGTAGACCGTTACAGCTTCTGGCAGTCCTGCGCGCATGCTCACAGGGCCGTGTTCATCGAGGCATAACTTTTAATCCCGGAGTCTGATTGATCTGATTCTTGTTGCGTTGGATAGCCCTTTGTATTGTCTTTCCATCCATATATCATTTGCATCATTTGGTTAACATTTGCATATTCTAATATTGTCCAACTTTTTAAGTTTTCTGCATAAGTTCTGCAGGCAGGCTCAGGGACAGGTTCAGAGGTACATCTTTACTCAGTGATTTGACTACCTTCCCGGTGTTTGATTGCACTGATTTTTATTCAATTGGATAGTCATTTATATTATCTTTCCATCCATAGCTTATTTGCATCATTTGGGTCTCATTTGCTTAGTTAAAAATTATCATCATTTTAGCATTTTGTCCATAAAATCTGCATGTGGTCTGCGCACAGGTTCACGGGGGCAACTTTGCTCAGTGATTTGATTGACCTTCCGGGGTCAGATTGATCTGTTCTTGGGCCCGTTGTGCAGACCTTTGTATTATCTTTCCATCCATATACTATTTGTTTTAGTTGGATCATGTTTGCATAGTTTAATCTAGTCTTGATTTTCTAGTTTTAAGTTAGAATTTGCATGCACTCCGGTGCACATAGGGCCATACATTGCATATCATAGTTGCATTCTCCTACCTTGGTGCGTGGACCTCTCGTCTCCATATTCCTTGGAGCCGACCAGGAAAGCACATCAGGGACCTCCATAAGTCCCCGTGAGCCGTGGATTCCCACACGGACGCCGGGCCGGTTGTACCTTCCCACCCCTTAGGCTTGCATTTGCATACATGTGAGGGAGTTAGCCTTAGTCAATCCAAAGTTTGGACCTTATTCCCATAGGATTCCTATCTTGAGGGAATTATTGTTAATTCAAATCATTAAAAGGTCTATTAAAATCTCTAAAATATTTCCCATCATATCAACTTGTTTGACTTGGGTGAAAACTTGCACATTGCATTGTTTATGTTGTTTGGGCTTGTCCAAGCCCATTAGTGGTGTTTTGAGCTGCATCCACATGTTTTGTTGTTGTTAGGCCCATTTAGCTTAGCCCATTTTGTGTGTTCATTGTCCAGTCCATTGTCCCGTGGTCTATTGTCCATTCGTCTTTACATTAGTGAGTCAGCCCCCCTTGTTCTCAAGCTCATTAAGCCCTTGCTTCCCCATTTGTAATGTCCTTGATCTCCTTGTATTAAGTCTCCATTTGCCCTGATGGAGTATCATTCTAACACCTTGTATCATTCTTTTTCTCAATCTTCTTCCTATTCCCGCATGGAATCCTCTTCCCACGCGGGCCCATCTTCCCGTGGTCCTTCTGATCCATCCAAGGAACATGCTAATCTCATGGCCCATCTTTCAAGCCTTGTTCACCAAATGGACCCGGCCAAGGCCCAACGTCTTATTGCATCTCATCTTCATGGCCCTTCTTCTCATAATGGGCCATCTTCTATTCATGGGCCTCCTCCTTCTCCTTCATATGTTGCTGGCCCAATTGCTAATGGGCATTATTCTCTTAATGGGCCTCATTATTCTGCCCATGTTGCTGCTGGCCCATTCAACCCATGTTCCAACATCTCTTCCAGGCCCGCTCACCCTTCCATTCCCAGAATGGGCCCTTTTTCTTCTCAGCCCGGATCCTCTTATCCGACCCAATACCATGCTCCTAGTCCTAATTCACAACCTCTTGCTCAAGCTGGCCTATATTCTTCTCGATCTCTCCCTACCCAGGAGATGATTGCTCAAACCCAACGCCAGCTTGATGAGCTTCAACGTCGGATCGATCCCAAATCCTCTTTAAGTGTTCTGTTCGCATTTCAAGGTCTTCGGCTTCCGTCTCCATCACAAATTCCCACATATCGCCGTTATAGTGGAGTCGGTGACCCGTATGTGCACTTGAAGGAGTTTGTTTATGAGTCGGCCCAATTTCGACATGACCAACACTTGATGGCTTATCTGTTTGGTCTATCATTGGAAGGCCCGGCTCGGGATTGGTTCTTCTCTCTTCCGCAAGAGCAAGTCGTGAATTTTCAAGCCGTGCAAGGGAAATTTCTTCAGCAGTTTCAAGGCCAGGTTGGGCCCAAGTACTCTATTGTGGATCTGGCCCATGAGATGATGAAGCCCGACGAGGAGTTCTGTACCTTTGCCGATCATTGGCGTCGCCTTGCCGCTCAAGTCCCATGGCACATACCGGAGGGAGAACAAATCAAGATGCTGATATCCAATGCCGCGCCCGAGTATCGATTTATCTTAGCCCTCAACGACATCACCTCCTGGCAAAAATTATACAGCCGAGCCTGCTTCATTCGCCAACAAATCTAAGATTCCCTTGACCCCGAGTCTTCACCATCCACCTCCACATATCAACCTTCACCCTCCACGTGCCAATCCTACGCTCCCATGAGTCGGTCCGCCATGAGTCAGCCTTCCGCCACATATCCCTCCACGAGCCAACCTCCTGCCTCTACGTACCCATACGCCTCCGCATATCAACCTTCCATGAGTCAGCCTCCCGCATCCACATACCCGTCTCCATCTCCACTTCGGTCAAGGGAACACCACATCCCGAGCAAGTAGATGTCGTCTACATACCCCCTCATCCTGTTCCACACATGCCATCACAAAATCCCTCCACCACTAGCCACACACTCTTGCCTATGCGACCTCCACTTCCGTCTCCACAACCTTCTCCACCATTACATATCCCTCGGCATCCACCTTGCCCGAAGAAGGCTCCTCGCCTTCCATTGCCGGAGTGTTTCACCGATATATTTCAGGCTTTGATGGCCACTCACGCGTTGCCGTTCTCTCCAGTTGTGCCTTGCCGACCCGCGGTCGGGGATATGCTCCAGTTCTGTTATTTCCACCGCCAGCAGGAGCATTTGGTTGAGGATTGCCCCGAGTTCCAGGATTATGTTCATGATCTGGAAGCTAAGAAAAGGATTGATTGGGCCGCTATTCACAAAGTCATTCTACATCTTCGCAACCAACATCAGCAGCAAGAAGTGCCGCCGGGGCAGCCGTCTCTGTTACTTCAAGGCCAGGGGCACCCCTGTGATTCCTCGTCTAGTGCTGCACTCGCTCCGTCACCTACTCCGTTACCTCCGCCATCTCTTACCCCGGCTCCATTGCCGCCACAAACCCAAGCCTCTGCTCATGCTAGTGCCTCCCCTTCTTCTCCCACCGCCACTACCACTACTTCTATCCCTAACACCGCTCGACGCGTTATGTCGACACGTCGACGGTGGACACCACAACCTCCCTCTTCACCCTCTCCACCTCCATGTCCACTACCCCCATCACCATCATCTCTATCTCCACCACCATCCTCTCCATCGCCTACACCATCTCCACCCTCGCCTCCATCTCTGCCATCACCTTTGCCAGAGCCTGAGCAAGCTACACCTTTTCCTTTACCTCTACCCTCAGCCACGCCTTCACCTTCGCCTTTGTCGCCACCCGAGCCTATCATCGCCACATCGCCTGCGCCTCACTTTCCATCACCACTCCCGTTGGAGCCTCCATGCCTTCCAAACCTTCACATGTTCCACCCAAACATATTCCCTTTACTTCTCCAACCACTTCCACCCGACGGAGCGGGTGTGTGCTTCCTTTGGTGCCCCTTGGGTCTAATCCCCAGGGAGACAATAAGCCAAGTCAGGATGATTCAGTGTCGGCTGTGCATTTCAAGATTCAAGATTTTATCTGTCGGATGCCGGTTCGTGTCCTCGTCCCTGGTTATTTTGGGGATGATGCGCCTCTACTTTCAAAGGTGACAGTTGCTAAGAAGAGTTCCCAGGCACTAGTGCCAGTTTCTTCCCAAGCGAGGCCGGTGGCAATCTCTTTGCTCGCCGGAGAGTTCACCGTTGATGCTATTATTTCTCCTCGCTCTATTGCTGTTCAGATGACAGGCCAAGAAGGGTTCTCTACCCATGTTGTGCTAACGCATACGGCCACCAAGCAGATTATGGATTCTATGTTCAAGGGGCAATTGGCTGTATCTTCTACACTTTCCAAGGATATTCTGCACTTGTTATGCAATCTTCCTCGATTTATTAGCAAACCGGCCATGTCAACGCCGTGTATTACTCTCCCTCAGCTTCACCCGTCTCTTTTACCAAGGGAGTTGTGCTTCAAGGCTGAGTTCCGAGTGGAGTTGCCGAATCTCATGCTACTTGTGCCAAGTAACAAGAATCCATGGTTTTATGATATTCAGTATTATGAGGAGTTAGTTGTTCAAGAACGTCCTACTATTGTTAGCTCTGGGAGTCTAGGGGCAACCGCCCCGATGAAGCTGCATGTCCATAGTCGGGCAAGGCCATCTGCTAGATGGGCTCGCTATTTGAGAAGATATTGCAAGGCAAGTTGCCCTAGGATTCGAGCCCGCGCCAGGCGAGTCCATGTTCAAGAAGTATCAGCTAAGAAGAGGCGGCGGCGTAAGTTTAAGGGCCGTCAGTTGTGCACTCAGGGGTCCACTTCTCTTCCTTCTTCTTCATTTCACTCATCATTTCTTCTGCTCGGTTCCCACCCCTGGGTGGTGTATCTGCCCTCTCCTAATTCTCCCTCAACGATTCTCTCCTCCCATCTCGGGTCCGCGAATCCAGTTCTTCCTTTTCCTATCCGGAACCTCTGACTTTCCATCTCCTCACCATTCTCGGCCTCAGCCTATATCTCCTATGATTCTCTCCTCGGTATCTCGGGTTCTCCTTCTCATTCTTCCCCGACCTTGTCGGGTGTCTCCATTCTCTTTCTCCGGCCCTGTCGGATGATTCTCGTCCCTCTTCTCCGACCACGTCGGATGATTCTTCTTATCATCTTTCTACTCATTCCTCTTCACCCTTTCAGGGTTCTTACCCTTTTTCTTGCTGTTTTCGAGGCTTTAGCCCACCTTGATCTCGGCTAATCTAGTTTATTCTGTATCTGGTTCTTTGTTATCAGGGCCTTAGTGCCTTGACGAGGGAGTTCTAGCCCTCGTCTCTCTTCCTTTTTATCCATTCTTCATCCAGTATGATGTCTGCCACTCCTCTGTGTCGAGGAATCTAATCCTTTGCTCTCCTTTCATCCTTTATCCTGACAAGTAAGGAATACAAAGCTACTCGCGCTCCTCAAAGCTCGATGATCGAGATCGCTTCAGGTTGCCGGTTTCCACGCCATGGATTTGCAAAGGTATCTTTATTTTGGGCAAAGAAACATGCTTTCATTTTCATTATTTCTATTATTTCTGCACATGGTTATAACGCTATTCCTCAACATGGTTAAGTGGCTTTTAGAGATTTGCTTAGTTCATTTAAAATGAGTTCGCTTCTACAGCATCCTTAGGCTGGTGATAGCTCCGCGCTGGGAGTCCAGTTCATTCCCTGATCATTGAGGGTGACCTTTGAGCATGGGTTTTTCACACACTACACGGCAAGCCATAGCCAATCTCTCTAGTGCAACACCGTTGCTGCTTTGGCCATACTTTGGGTATGCACGAAGGCATTTTCTCTTCTCTACTCGGCCAAGTGTAGGGGCAAGAGATGGATGGATGAGATGACCGACCTAGGTGCTCCCCAATACGAGAGAGGTCTCAAATAGGGTAGTCTTGACCCTCGAAAGTGAGCTTTCATGCAATATCTAGCCAATAAGGGCTGTCAAAATCATATATGGATGAATCAATGATGAATCAAAAAGTAAGATTATGAATCAAAGGCATGGCAAGAGTGGCAGTACAGTTCCCCGCGGGACGCTATGAGCCCGGTCGCATGCGTGCTTGATAAATATGGGTCTCAAAATCAAAGACACAAAGCCCCGGCGCAACAGACTTATCTCTTTGAGGGGTGGTGCCCTGGAAGGAATTCAAGTCCTGATGTCTCCCATCCTGCATAAAGCTTGTCTCCAATTTTTCTTCTATTTCTCCCTCTTAGGCTGGGTTGTATTCCGGGTATGGCCTTAGTAGGGGCACCGTTCTTTAGAGGCGGTTGGTTATGGTAAGTCACCCTAACATGCACGCCCTACTTAAGGGAAGTCTTTAATGAAAGGGGTAGGAACGACGATCCATGGCCAATAGTTCGAGCTCGTCTTTGGGTGCTGTAGATTGCTTTGTTAAAATCCAAAAAAATCAAATATGTCAAAATTCCAAAAAATCAAATATGTCAAAATTCCAAAAACAAATATGTCAAAATTCCAAAAAAAATCAAATATGTCAAATTCCAAAAAAGAAATCAATATGTCAAAAAATCCCAAAAATTTGATATGGCAAAAAAATTAGAAATACAAAAATCCAAAATACTTCTCTTTTGTTTCTTTTATTTTTATCTTGAGGACAGAAACGTAATCTATTTGCTAAGTGTGCAGGCTGCAGGTTACAGGTTCAAGCTTTCTTGCTCTATCTTTCGCTTGTCTCCTACTGCTCATATTCTTCGATCTGTTCTCATCTCTTCAATCCTATCTCTAGATCTATTCTGAAGCTCATGGCCTTCTCAGCTTTCGCTTATCTACTTAATCATGTCTCCAAGAGAGGGCATTGTCCTACGATTTTGAACCTGGCGGTTCTACTTCGTCTGATCTTGGGCTTTGATCGAAGAATGTGTTTGTTGTCTATATCATGTCTATGGTCCTCCATGTCTTTTGTCCCGACTGTGTCCTTGTCATATGTGTCTATGTCCTCTCGTGTTGGTCATATCTTTGTTCCGCCGTGTCATACATCACTCGTATCTTTGTCTTCGTAGTATTGTCATCCCACGTGTCTTTATCCCACCATGTCCTTATACCACCGCGTGTGCTGTCCCACCGTGTGCATGTTGTCTTGTCCCACCGTGCCTTTAGTCGCATGTATGCTTGTCATTTGTTTGTGTGTTATGTTTCATCCATCTTCGTTATGTTATGTTGTGACATGTTTCATTCATATTTCTCTTATTATGTTGTGCTCATGTCATGCTTGTTCATATTCGTTCATGTTCACATCTTGTCATGTCATGTGGTTGTTGTCTTATGATGAAAATCCATAAAAAGCAGAAATCTAAAAATCAAAAAAATGCCGTTTCGCTTGGCAGGTAAGTCAGGTATGGCTCTCTATCCTGCTCATTGTTGCATTACTATATGGTATATATGTTATTGTAGCCTCTCAAGGACCGGCAGGTTGCCCGTGTGTTCTGAGATCTGATGTTCCCCTTTAACAAAAATGATGATGATCTAGGAACATATGGTTAATCGTTGGATAGGCCGCTCGGTTGAGTCGAGTGGAGGACGACGGACTCTTTCTCGCACGCCGTGGTTGCAAGAAGACTCTTGACCCCATTTTGCTCAGTCTAGCAATATTATCCTTGAGTACTTTCTATTTTATCTTTCTTTTCATTCGTTTTAATGATTTCTTTATTTTAGCCCAGCATACATCATGTCATTTTTGAGCATTCATGCCTCGTGATTCTTTCAAGATTTCTCCTCAGCAATGGTTGATTGCACTTAATTCACTTGGATAAGAGATTCTCATTCCACTCGAATTTGAACATTTTTCTGATCTTGCCGCTTGGTCTGTTTGGCCAGCGTGATTCCTGTCTGGATTTTATCTCAGTCTTATTCTCCTTTCCAGCTCTTACGCTGTGTTCTTTCCGACCCACTCATTGTCCGTGGATTGTGTCCCCAATGAGGTTGGTCGTGTTTCCTTTCCTTTAGGTTAGTTCTCCAGACATGTCTCATCCTTGTCAATCATGCCTTGTGATTAGTTCGGTATTTTCGGGAGAATTCCTGTCGCTTGTTGGTTGTGACGGGTGTCTTTTTACCTTGATGCCCGCTTTTCAGTTCTCTCCGCTTCATCTCCGCTTCATCTCCATTTCACGTCGCTATCGCTTTCGCTCCATATCCTTTCCATTTCACCTCCGCGCCACTTTCGCTCGTTCCCTTGCAAAGCGGACATCAAGGAGGGGCATCTGTTGACACCCGTTTTAGCCCACAAGTTGAAGTTATTTCTCTTATTCATCATTTTTGATGCCCGAATTAGCCATTGTTTTGGAGCCTTCCTTGGATTGATTTTGAGCCCATTTTTACCATTTCATATCCTTTGAGTCCTGGAGATCATGATTTCTTATCGCCCCGGAGCTTATCTTATCAACTTCTGGCTTCTAAGTCGACTTTCGGCCCATTTAGGCCGGCTTCCCTCAAGTAATCAGCTCTCTCTCACTACACAGTCCTGAAAGTGGTCCTTTTTCACCATCTTCCTGTCCTCTATTCAACAAGTTGTCTTCACCAAAGTTGTTCATCTTTCAAAGATCTACAATTTCTTCTTCTACGCCGTTGGCCAGTTCTGCCCCATTTGTGAGTTATTTGCATTTTTCCAGCAGGCTGTGCTGTTCACCAACATCCCAGAATTTTCCTCTCTCTTCCAGCCCCATTTTCTCCCTCTTCTAATCATTTTCTCAAATTTCTTTCTTCATGAAAGTTGTTACTCTCTCAGTTATCTACAATTTCTTCTTCTATCACTTTCGCTAGTTCTGCCCCGTTTGAGAGCTACGCTTCAATTTCTGAAGTCGTGCGCAATCTGCCCAGAATTTTCTTCATCGATGTGAAGGTCTAGTGTAGGTGCGTTACATCAGTGTAACGGTCTATCGTAAGACCGTCAGAGTTCATGTGACGGTCCTACAGTAGACCGTTACATCCAAACTTGCCCGAAATCGTCCCGTTCGACCTCCAGAGTGTGACGGACCCACCCTAGTCCGTTACATCACTCTGACGGTCGTACGATAGACCGTTACACACACCTGAGAGTCCAATTCGTGCTGGACTCTGCTCCGTTTCTGTGCGTCGTGGCCCTCTTGTAGAGTCCATAACTTCTTGAATTCTACTCCGAATTGAGCGCCGTTTGTTCCTATGGTTTCTCCTTGGTATTATCTTGAATTCAGTCCAAAGAACTCCGAATTTCATTGGCTATATCTCTCAAGATCTGGGTCGCAAGATCAGATTTAGGTGTCCTGGTTCAACTCAAACTCTGCAGATAAGGCTCCGGGGCTACCTTCCAAGAGCCATATCTTCTAGAATCCTCCTCCGAATTGATCCCCGTTTGTTCCTATATCTTGTCCTTAGTATTATCTCGAGTTTGATCTAGAGAACTCGATTTATCTTGGACTCTATCTCCGAGAATCATGATAAGAAGATGAGGCTTTCTTACAAAACTCTATAAAAACTGCCCAGTTCGCAGTCGCGACGGGGGGCTCTTTCCGGACGTGGGGCGAAGCCATGCTGCAACGCCAACTCAATCCTTCGACCCTATCTTGGAGATGGAAGTATTAACTTTCCATTGCATCCTTATGGACTTGATTTCATGGTCTACACTCTTAGTTCTAGTCTCCTCAAAATCATAAATCATCACAGTTTTCTGCACTTTCTGCTACACATGCATTTTTCTCTGTTTTGCATCAATGATTTCTCTCTATTCTCTCAATCAAATCTCGTGATTTCAAATCTCATGCATGCACAACACACCCACCTATCTTTTCCACCCTTCCACAGGGGTTAAAAACCTCCCCCCCGGAGAGCATGAATACAACGTGAGGCCCTCTTCATCTAGCCGGCTGGAAGGAGAGGAGGTTTGAATCCACAAATTCCCCGCACCCCGTTTCAAGCGCGATCAAGTTTTCTTTCCAAGGTACACGGCGCCGTTCCTCTCCTTTCTTCATCCTTTGGCGTTGTTGGAACCTTGGTGGCGATCACGGTTAGTATTTCTATCCTTTCATCCCCCTTGTCTTTGATTCACATGTTTATGTATGTATGTATTTATAGGGGGCGGGATATGAATCTAATCTAATAAAAAAAGGAATCAACAGAGGGTAGAGAAAGAAAGTGGAGAGAGTAGAGAGAAAGTAGAGAGAGAAAGTAGAGAGAGAAAATAGAGAGCAGAGAGAATAGAGAGAGAAAGTAGAGAGTAGAGAGAAAGTATAGAGAATATAGAGAAAATAAAGAGAGTAGAGAGAGAAAGTAAAGAAAGTGTAGAGAGAGAAAGTAGAGAGAGAAAATAAAAAATAGTAGAGTGAGAAAGTAGAGAAAGATTAGAGAGAGTAGTGAGAGTAAAAAAGAGAAAATAAAAATAGAAAGAAAGAAATAGAGATGGGAGAGAGAGAGAGAGAGAGAGAGAGAGAGAGAGAGAGAGAGTGGGGAGAAGAGATGAGAGAAAGAGTTGGAGGGGGGGAGTGGTACGTGAGAGGAAAGAGGAGGGGGGAGAGGGGGGTTATACAGGAAGGTGGGGGGAAAGGATAAGGATGAGGAGGGAAGATAAGAAGAAGAGGGAGGAGAGAGAGGATAAGAATGGAAGGGGATAAGGATTGAGGGGGGGGGACACGTAGTAGGGAAGATATTTTTGGGTTTTATATTTATTTTTTTTGTTTGTTTTAGATTTTTATAAGAAAACCCCTAAAAAATTAACAATAACATAATTTCTAAGAACTAGTTTACTCTATCTTATTTTTGGCCTTCCAAACGTCAAAATTTGAAAAAGTGTTCAATATGAAACTTGTAGATTTTTAAATTCTCTATCCAACGGGCCTAATATTGATCCTATTCTGACATTCCTATAAAAAGTTATATATTATTAAAGTAAGATAGCTATTTAATTTACTTAATAAGGTTCGTTAAATAATATCGTTCAAGATATTAGACTTTAATTAAGGTAACATAAAATTTATAAGGACTAACTATAAGATATTTAACTATCTTTAAGTTTCGGACGAATTCGGGTGTTACAAATCTCTCCCCCTTAAACAAATTTCATCCTCGAAATTTAAAAATATACTCAATACGTACCGAATAGCTACGGATATTTCTTCCGCATTTTATCTTCCATCTCCCAAGTAGCTTCTTTTGTTGAGATGCCTTTTCACAATATCTTCACCAAAGGAATTATCTTCGTTCGCAGCACTTGTTCTTTTCGATCGAGAATGCGAACTGATTTCTCCTCATATGTAAGATCTGGCTGAATTTCCAACTGCTCATGCTCTATAATGTGCGATGAGTCTGGCATATATTTTCTTAACATGGACACATGGAATACATCATGAACTCCTGACAATGATGGTGGTAAAGCCAGCTGATATGCTACCTCACCAATCCTTCTTAAGATTTCAAATGGTCCAACATACCTCGGACTGAGTTTACCTTTCTTGCCAAATCTCATTACTCCCCTAGTAGGCGAAACTTTCAGAAATACGTGATCCCCGACAGCAAACTGTAGATCTCTCCTTCTTTGATCAGCGTAGCTTTTCTGCCTACTCTGAGCTGTAAGTAATCTTTTTGTAATCAACTCAACATATTCTACACAATCTTGTACAATCTGTGGCCCAATCAATCTCCGCTCACCAACCTCATCCCAACAAACAGGTGACCTACACGGTCTACCATATAATGCTTCATATGGTGCCATTACTATGCTTGCATGATGGCTGTTATTATATGCAAACTCAATTAAAGCCAGATGCTCATCCCAATTGTCTCGCCAATCTAAACTGCACGCCCCCAACATATCTTCTAATGTTTGAATGGTTCTCTCTGATTGTCCATCTGTTTGAGGGTGAAAGGCTGAACTAAATTTCAACTGTGTACCAAGCGCTTGTTGTAAACTCCTCCAAAATTTTGCTGTAAACCTTACATCCCGATCTGAAATAATAGACACATGTACACCACGAAGTCTTACAATCTCTCTAATATATAAATGGGCCAAATCCTCTAATGATTGTATTTTTGTGATTGCCAGAAAATGGGCTGACTTAGTAAGCCTGTCAACAATTACCCAAATAGAATCATGTTTTCTCCTAGTCAATGGTAATCCCATCACAAAATCCATAGTGATATGCTCCCATTTCCACTGTGGAATTTTCATCAACTATAATGGTCCTGCTGGTCTTTGATGCTCTGCTTTTACTTATTGACAAGTAAGACATTTGCTGACAAAGTCTGCTATATCTTTCTTCATGTCAATCCACCAAAACTGTCTTTTCATGTTTTTGTACATTTTTGTACTGCCTAGGTGAATAGAATATAGTGATTTATGTGCCTCAGTTAATAGGTCTTTCTTTGTTTCTTCATTCCGAGGTACACATAATCTTCCCTGAAATCTGATTGCCCCGTCTGCACTTTGAGTAAATCTTGGTGTGCCAATCAATTTTTGTAACTACTGATCATTCCGTTGTGCTTGCACAATTCGCTCAACCATTACAGACCGAAATAGTTAGTTGGGCCAGAAATAAGTTTCTCCCTTTGCATATCGGAGAATACTCCACTACATTAGATGTCATTCTCCAAGTTTGGCGCAACTGGATTGTCATTAGCCTCTTCCTGCTGAGTGCATATGCTACCACATTTACTTTTCCTGGGTGATAATTCAAGGTGAAATCACAATCCTTCAAAAATTCAATCCACCGTCTTTGCCTTAAATTTAATTCTTTCTGAGAGAAAGTATATTTTAAACTCTGATGGTCTGTAAATACTTCAAACTGCTCACCATACAAATAATGGCGCCAAATCTTCAGAGCATGTACCACCGCTGCCAACTCCAAATCATGTGTTGGATAATTCATCTCATGAGTCTTTAATTGTCTGGATGCATAAGCTACTACTTTGTCATTCTACATCAGGACACATCCTAGTCCTTTTCTAGAGGCATCTGTATATATCACAAATCCTCCTGACCCACAAGGTAAAGTAAGCACTGGGGCTGTAGTTAACCTTATTTTTAATTCCTGAAAACTCATTTCACATTTATCTGACCATTCAAAAGGAACTCCTTTCCTAGTCAATTTGGTCATAGGAGCTGCAATAGAAGAAAAACTTTCAGTAAACCTGCGATAGTAACCCGCAAGACCCAAAAAGCTCCTAATCTCACTGACATTCTTCGGCCTTTCCCAATGTAAAACTGCCTCAATCTTAGCTGGATCAACAGACACTCCATCACCAGAAATGATATGCCCTAAGAATTGAACCTTATCCAACCAGAATTCACATTTACTGAATTTCGCATAGAGTTGATGTTTCCTTAAAGTTTCCAACACGATTCTCAAATGTTCTTGATGAGTTTCAACAGTAGGAGAATAGATCAACACATCATCAATAAACACAACTACAAATGTATCCAGATATGGTTGAAAAACTCTGTTCATCAAATCCATAAATGCTGCTGGTGCATTAGTTAACCCAAATGGCATAACCAAAAATTCATAATGCCCATATCGTGTTCTGAAAGTAGTTTTTGAAATATCTTCTTCCTTTATCCTTAATTGGTGGTATCCAGATCTGAGATCAATCTCTGAAAATGCTGTCGCAGCTCGCAGCTGATCAAATAAATCGTCAATTCTTGGCAAAGGGTACTTATTCTTAATGGTCACTTGATTCAATTTTCTATAGTCAATGCATAATCTAAGTGACCCATCTTTCTTTCTAACAAACAGAACAGGTGCACCCCAAGGGGATACACTTGGTCGAATAAACCCCTTACCTAGCAGTTCTTGTAATTGTTTCTTTAATTCTGCCAATTCAGTTGGTGCCATTCTGTAGGGAGGGATGGAAATTGGTAAAGTACCCGGTGAGAGTTCAATAGTGAACTCCACCTCTCGGTGTGGTGGCAAACTCGGAAGTTCATCAGGAAACACATCTGAAAATTCCCTGACAACATCAATATCTGAGGTGGTTTTCTTATTTTCATTAGAAGGAATAGCCACTATGCTAGCCAAATAACCTTGACATCCACTTCTAAGCAATTTCAAAGCTTTAAGTGCTGAAACTAGTGTTTTACTAGAACGGTGCCTTGGACATTGATAGTGAAATGTCTGCTCCCCAAGATTTTGAAAAAATACTTTCTTTCCATGACAATCTAGAAGTGTAAAATTTGTATCTAACCAATCCATTCCTAATATGACATCAAAATCAGTCATTTCCAGCATATACACATATGCTAGCATAATCCTCCCCTGAATCACCACATCAATGCTAGGAATGACAGAAGTCATTCTAGCTATCTCCCCAGTTAGTGTGTTAATGGACATCTCATCAGTGTTCATAATTTGTTTATCTTTCAATAATTCAACAAATCTTAGAGAAATAAAGGAATGTGTAGCACCCGGATCAAATAAAACTTTTGCATGCATATCATCGATAAGAAGAATACCTTCAGCTACTGCATTGGCATCTCGGGTGTCTTCCCTTGTTAGTGCATATACTCTGGCTTGAACTCTCTGCTGCTGTTGTGGTTGCTGATCTTGTCTTGGCCTTTTGGGACAATCCCTTATCATATGCCCTGTCTGACCACATGAAAAATATTTACCTGCAGCCCACCAACATTTATTACCTCTATGCTGCATCCCGCACTGTTGACAAGCTGGCATATTATCTCTCTTAACTGGTTGAACTCTCTCTGGAAAAGTCATATTCGGCTTCTTATCTTTCCTTACAATTGAACCAAGATTACCCCTTTTTGCATTATCCCTTTGTCTTTCTACTAAGAATTCCTCATATTCAATTTCTGCAATAAAAGCAGTCCTCAAAGCTACTGCCATAGTTTGAGGTTCAAGGATTGCAACCCTACTTCTAATGTTACTTCTCAAACCTCTAACAAATTTCTTCACCCTTCGAAGCTCATCTGAACAAATATGAGGGGCATACTTTTCCAATTCAGTAAATTTTGCTTCATAATCGGCAACTGACATACCTCCTTGAGTCAGATTTAAAAATTCAACTTCTTTCTTGTCCTTCACATGCTGAGGGAGAAATTTTGCATGGAAGACATCAAGAAATTCATTCTAGCTAATCTCAATCTCTCTACCTCTAAAAGTGGTTCTAAGTGCAGACCTCCACCACTCGTCCGCACGGTCCTTCAACATAAATGTAGCTAATATCACCTTATCCTGCTCTGCACATCTAATGGCCATGAAAATCTTCTCAATTTCTCTCACCCAATTTTTCACAATCTCCGGGTGACTCTCCCCCTTAAAAGAAGGAGGACTCATATGTCTGAATTTCTTCATCAGGGTAGCACCTGCTGCCCTATTCGGTTGTTCTTGCACACGGTTTTGTAATTGGGCTTACATCATTGCTTGAGTTTGGGCCTGTAACTGCATAGTCTGCACTAACACTTGAAAAGTTTGTGTGAACCCTCCTAAATCTGACACATCCTGAATAGGTAACGCGCCTTTCCCACCGGGAGCAAGCTCGCCATGAATTATTTTTCCGACAACTCCTTGTGATGTCCCATTTGAGGGCGCAGACTCCTCGGGAGAAGTATTAACATCAACCCTATCACTCTCTGCCATCTCCTGCGAGGGAGAACTAATCCGAATTAGTATGTTTCTAGGTTTGACATTAAATTCTAAAATAAATTCCTACGATCTTGTGGTATGGTGTATAAATTCAGATGGCTGCCAATAATTTCAAGCCTCACAACTTTGCTCTGATACCACTCTCTGTGGCGCCCCCTTCCCGCGATCCCGTATCGTGTTCGGGGACGTCACAACGGATGTACGGAAGTGTTGTGGGCTGAATATTTGCAAGGCAATAAAGGCCAAACTATCACATATTCCAAAAGAAACATAACCATACCATTTTCATAAGATAAACACTCATAATTTACATCGTATATAAAGTACTACATATCTCTATCCAAAAGTCATATTTACATTCATTATTCAAAGGAAAACTAAATCTATTTATTCTACGCGGTGGAATCCAAACTAAACCCGGGATCATCCTCCGACCTACCGCCCGTCGGAGTCAAGACGCACACTGGTCAATTTCCTGAAATGGTTAGGCAACGAAAGTGAGTCCAAAGACTCAGTATGCATTAAAACCAATCACATGCTTATCATATACTAAACTATGCAAATCCATGATATATAAAGCTAAGCACAATTTCACTGGATTGTATATATACTATGAATGCGAAGGAAATATGAAATATAATAGAGCAACATAATTTTCATATTTATAAGCAAATGCGTATAACAAATCTTATCTAACTTACATATAAGTGGCATAATACATATCTTAGCTAAATCAGAGCTTATACAGATGAACTTATTTTCAGATCATATCAAAGTCATATATCAAATATGAGCTTCATATTATTTGGCAGCATATATTGGACAGGCATCCCGTCACTATAAGCAGTAGCAAACACATACCTAGGCATCTATACGTTGGCTTAAAGACAAATGGTCTAAACGCTGGAGCCTATCGGCCTTGATCAACTGCACAGGATCGGGAGTTAATACTCCACCATTCCCCAGATAATTTTCTTATTCTGAGTTCCGGATTTTCAGAAGTCCGTTTGTCCTCGGAAATGGGCCTAATCCCGTAGCGGAAGCTAACTACAGTTTGTCGCCCCACACCTCCTTAAAGTGACACAGTCCATATGCTTAATCAAATTTTTATTCTTATTATAATGCTTATTACATAGTCGTCTCAATACTCAAAACTTGCCATTGAACTTTATAAAATAACTGGATCGTATTTTAATATTATTAACTAAATATATATAACATTCGAAGAGATTAGAGTAGAGAGAGAGTAGAGAGAGAAAATAGAGGGAGAAAGTAGAAAGAGATTAGAGAGAAATTAGAGAGAGATTAGAGAGAAAATAATATTTTTACAGAATGGTAACTAAATAAATAACTGATTCTAAACATAAATCATCGGATTAAATAAATGACTTAAGTCTGAATAATTACATTTCAAATAAAATCAAATCAAAGAAATATAAATACCAAATAACATGCATTCGGTTTATCATGTGCCTACCTTTAGAATGGACTTCCGAATTGACTTTAGTATCTCACCCGAGCTCCCGTAAAAGTCCTTGCGTAGGAAAAGATAATTTTCCCATTCCAGATACGTAAAGAAGGACGAAATTGTCCAAATAAGTTTTAAATCTTCCGTCTAAACTTTTTATTAATTATTTATATTATTCTGATGCTGTATTATCTTCTCCGTTTATTAATAAAAGGATTAGAGTGGGAAGAGAGATGAGAGAGAAAGTAGAGAGAGAAATTAGAGAGAAACTAGAGAGAGAAAATAGAGAGAGAAAGTGGAGAGGGTAGAGAAAGAAAGTGGAGAGAGTAGAGAGAGAAGTAGAGAGAAAGTAGAGAGAGAAAATAGAGAGCAGAGAGAATAGAGAGAGAAAGTAGAGAGTAGAGAGAAAGTATAGAGAATATAGAGAAAATAAAGAGAGTAGAGAGAGAAAGTAGAGAAAATATAGAGAGAGAAAGTAGAGAGAGAAAATAGAGAAAGATTAGAGAGAGAGAGTAAAAAAGAGAAAATAAAAATAGAAAGAAAGAAATAGAGATGGGGAGAGAGAGAGAGAGAGAGAGAGAGAGAGAGAGAGAGTGGGGAGAAGAGATGAGAGAAAGAGTTGGAGGGGGGGAGTGGTAAGTGGGAGGAAAGAGGAGGGGGGAGAGGGGGGTTATATAGGAAGGTGGGGGGAAAGGATAAGGATGAGGAGGGAAGATAAGAAGAAGAGGGAGGAGAGAGAGGATAAGAATGGAAGGGGATAAGGATTGAGGGGGGGGGGAGGACACATAGTAGGGAAGATATTTTTGGGTTTTATATTTATTTATTTTTTGTTTTGAATTTTTATTAGAAAACCCCTAAAAAATTAACAATAACATAATTTTTAAGAACTAGTTTACTCTATCTTATTTTTGGCCTTCCAAACGTCAAAATTTGAAAAAGTGTTCAATGTGAAACTTGTAGATTTTTAAATTCTCTATCTAACGGGCCTAATATTGATCATATTCTGACATTCCTATAAAAGTTATATATTATTAAATTAAGATAGCTATTTAATTTGCTTAATAAGGTTCGTTAAATAATATCGTTCAAGATATTAGACTTTAATTAAGGTAACATAAAATTTATATGGACTAACTATAATATATTTAACCATCTTTAAGTTTCGGACGAATTCGAGTCTTACACAAGGAGATTGTGAATTTGTTGGCGAATGAAGCCGGCTCGACTATAGAGTTGTTGCAATGAGGTGATGTCATTGAGGGCTAAGAAGAACTAATACTCGGGTGTTGCATTAGAAATCAGCATCTTGATCAGCTCCTGCTCCGGAATGTGCCCCGGGACTTGTGCGGCGAGGCGACGCCATCGATCGGCAAAGGTAAAGAACTCTTCTTCGGACTTCATCTTCTCATGGGCCAAATCCACCATAGAATACTTGGGCCCAGCCTGGTCCTGAAATTGCTGAATGAACTTGTCTTGGACAACATGATAATTCACAATCTGCTCTTGCGGTAATGAGAACCAATCCCGAGCCGAGCCTTCCAATGACAGACCGAATAGATAAGCCATCAAGCGTTAATCGTGTCGAAATTGGGCCGACTCATAAAAGAACTCATTAATGTGCACATACGGGTCACCGACTCCACCATAACGGCGATATGTAGGGATTTGAGAAGATGACGGAAGCCGAAGACCTTGAAATGCGAATGGAACACTTAAGGAAGATTTGAGATCGATTTGATGTTGGAGCTCATCAAGCTGGCGTTGGGCTTGAGCAATAATTTCGTGGGTAGGGAGAGATTGAGAAGAATATGGGCCAGCTTGAGCAAGAAGTTGTGAATTCTGACAAGGAATATGATAATAGGCCGGATGAGAGGGTCCGAGCTGAGGAGAAGGAGGAAAGCCCATTCTGGGAGTGGAAGGATGTATGGGCCTGGAATAAATATTAGCATAAGGGCCCATTGGGCCAACAGTATAAGCAGAAGAAGAATGAGGCCCATGAAGAGAAAATTGGCTATTAGAAATCGGGTCAGCAGCATATGAAAGAGAGGGCCTATTAAGATGGGATTGGCCATTAGAATGAGAAGGCCCATTAAGATGGTTTGCAATAAGACATTGGGCCTGGGCTGGATCCATTTGACGAACAAGGCATGATAGATGGGCCATGAGATTAGCCTGTTCCTCGGATGGATCAGAGGGACCACGTGAAGATGGACCCGCATGGGAAGAGGATTCTACGCGGGAATAAGAAAAAAATTGGGAAGAAGAATGATACAAGGGGTTAGAATGATACTCCATGAGGGTAAATGGAGACTTAGTACAATGAGGGAAGCAAGGGCTTACTGGGCTTGAGAACAAGAGGGGGCTTGTAATACCCCGATTTTTTAAGATATTAATTAGAAATTCCTTAATAAATAGAATAAGTTAAATTTTGACCATTTTATAAAAATTCAAAAAAATTATATTCTTGTAGAGGATAACACGTTTAACAAACTTGTCTTCTATGACCAACCCAAATAAAATCTGTAAATAGGTCGAATTAGTGGATTAAGCCCAAATTAAACACTTAGTTAACCATACCTTGAAACGTAAAATTCGAGCCCAATACTCCATCTAATGAGCCCAAACCAGTGGCAGATGAAAGGCCAGGATGAGAGGATCATTTCCCATCTCTTAATCTCCCGAAACCCTAACCTTATGAGATGCAATCGGCGGAGATTGGATCGCCTCAACAATTGCGGCGGCGTTCGCATTAACCCAACTTGCATGGACGAATACTCCGCGCATAGAACCCTCTAGAAGATGTGTGACCTAAAAAAACAAAGCTCTCTAACCCTAGAATTGTTTAGAACCAGTGGCGGCTGCAGAGGAGCTGGATCGAGGGAGATCTCCAGCATTTCGGGGCTGCGTGTATCAGGGCCTTGGGTTTTCTTTCTCCTTCCTTCTTCATCCGATTCAGGTAGGTGATAGTAACCCAAACCCTACAAATAATATATGGTTGGAAGCATCATCGTGTCAGCTTTTCATTGATGTAGAAAGCATTAAATTTTATCAAGTGTTATGTGAGAATTTTTGGTTTTAGTAGAAACATGTCACATCAAGGGTTATAACTGTTCCCTTTCATTTAAGTAGTAATTTCAGGCCGTAAACACAAAATTGATTCATACATCTCGTAGAGTTTTTCGTGCTCTTTCTTTTGGTAGTAAAAGTCCCAAATTTAATGTATTATATCATGCGAATTTTATGTTTTATCCCAACCCTAGCCAACCTCACCGGAGGCGGGCAAGACGGAAGGGGCAGCGACTTGTTGAGGTTGCGCGGCCTCCCGATAGACCACCCAACCAGCTAGGCGGCCCGTTACTGACCGTTCAAGGCTTCGATCTCCGATCGTTACCTGACCCCCTATTTTGGTTTAGACGGCCTCGCGACAGACCGCGTATCCTTATAAGCGGCTAGATTTTGACCGTTCTATTGTTTTACTACTGTTACGTCTCCAGAGGCACGCGACAGATCCCTGACCGCTCAAACTAAGTGCGACCATTCTTCAACCGTTCAACGTCCTCAGCGGCACCCTACCGACCATCCATCTCCAGCAGGCCTTCGGACCTGAGGGGGCATGCGCGGCCTTTCTGTGAGTGTCTATGGAGATGTAGGGTCCAGAATCGACCGCACATCTATAACAGAACAGATTAATTGTCATTAGAGCATGTTATGTTAGTAGATTAGTGGTAAATGGCATGTTAGCAACACACCTAATAAACTATAATTCATGACAGTAAATAATTCTTGCTGATTTATTTAATTTGAGCTTGATCTTGATTCATCTTTCTAATGAATGTCAATCTTAATTGTGAATCATTTATAATTGAAATGACTATTAGGATTACACTTGTTATAACCTTAGACCTGAACCGTTAATCATGAACCATTATTATTCCCTAGAATTGAACTTGGACTCAACCGAAATGTTGTGATATGAGTCATAGTCCGAATTGGACTAACAGAGACATGCACGGCTGTTAGTGGACCGCATATCTCCCTGAACGGCCCAGTGGCGACCGTTCATCCCTGGCTAATGCCAATTAGTTTTGGCCGATTATCCTTGATCCATCTTCGGCCAATTCCTGATTTGATCAGCCGAGTAGACCCTAGGCCGACCAGCAGACAGTGGGCTGGACTCTGGTTCAGTTCCACCCTGCCTATGGCAGCCCGGGAGTCCACTTGGGCAAATTTCTAGATTTTTTTTAGGCCCTGTGTTGTGCGGACAGTAATGGCCCGTACATCTTACAAGCGGCCCTTAATGGACTGTTCAATTAATGAGCGGCTCTGTCAGGACCGCATATCCTGTCTTCGATTTTAAAAACTTCTGGCCTTGTGCGGCCCAATACTTACCATTCATGTTGAAGAGCGGCCCTTAATCAGCCGTTCAACCCAGCCCAATTCTTGTTAGTGCGGCCCAGAGTCGACCGCACAGTGCTTGAGCGGTCCAGTAGTGACCGCATATCATCCAGAAATGAGTCTTCCCGTGTTTTATGGTTTTGAATCCAAGAATATGATGATTCTTTATAATTTAAACTCCTGGACAGAAATTCTGGATAGTATCTCTTCAACTTAGCCTTGGGATTCTCCGAGGTAAGATTATACTTGATTATAATTGGCCATTTAACATTATTAAAGTCTAGACGGAACTTGGGATCTTGGATCTAATAAATCAATGCCAATGCATCATAGGGGCCCTGTCTGGTCCTCGGGAGAGCGCCCGAAAAGTACTTGTGCCCATGGGAGTTTGTAATGACATGGTGAGGCATTGCACCGAGTGCATGACTAGTGTGATGTCTATGACAATGATCTCTTAATCTCTTACTTGAATCGTGTTCGACTTGGTTATATTCTTACTTATTGGCCAATTTCCTACAATTTCCTGTTATATATATTGTTCATAAACTTGCAATTCTTGTAATTATATCATCCTGTCACATTGTTGTTCCATTTCATTCTTTTTATGTTGTTTCATCCGATCATCATTTCTTTTCTTTCCGTTTCATATAAACATGTAATTAATTGGTTAATTGCTTACACTTGCCTATTGTTACCTACTGAGCGTTCGCTCATATAGTTGTTTCCCCCCTTTCCAGGCAGCTCAAGTGAAGATTCACAGATGGATGGGAATGGACCAGAGTGATGACTTGGAGTGTATCAGCTGGTAGATAAGTTGAGATTGTTATAGTTGTTTTACATCTAGCTACGCTTTAGAGCTTGTGTTAGTTATTGTAACGGAGTCAAATAGAGGTTATGCTTGATTATGTTTAAGTCGGTTTGATAGTTATTGTAATAGATTTGGAGTTATTTCTGTTCATGACGTTATGTAAATTCTTATCTTAGCATGTTATCATTACTAGCATTTTCTACTACCGGTCCCGATATTCCCCGTCGGGGCGTGACAGTTTGGTGGTATCAGAGCCTAGGTTTTCTAATATTCCTAGGTTCTCTAAGTTCTAGGATCCTAAGTGATACCGTAGGACCTATAACATTGTTATAAGTCTAAGGACCCAACCTGGTGAGATTTGGGTAGAAGACTGGGGATGAGTTAATAATCTAATTGCACGATTATCCGTTCTTAATTGAACCTCACATAACCTATTCCACGTATAGGCTTTTGCAATGGTAGGAGAACGCGCGGAATGGAGGAACTTGCAGCGTACGGTTCAAGGACTTACTCAGGCTTTGCAACAAGTGGCCCAAGGAGGAGCTGCAAACCATGGCACTGGCAACCTTTATCGAACTTTCGTGGGATGAATCCCCCACGATTTGGTGGCTCGACTGAACCTGATGAAGCCGAGCACTGGCTTGAAGAGATAGGGAGGATTCTTGAAGTGATGCAATGCAGCGATCAAGAACGTGTCCTCTTGTCGACTTTTCAACTTGAACGTGATGCGAGGACATGGTGGGACACAATGAAGGCTACCCTTGGTGATAGACAAGTCACATGGGAAGAGTTCGAGAATTCTTCAATGGTAAATATTTTTCTGATAGAGTACAAGAGAAGAAGGTAGCTGAGTTTGCTGCTTTGAAGCAACGAAATCTATCCGTAGCTGAATATGAAGCTCAGTTCTCTCGGCTATCTCGTTATGCTACTCACTTGATATCTATCGAGAAGATGAAGGCTATGCGCTTTCTTAATGGGCTAAAGCTGCCGTATATCAACCAGTTGGCATCGATGGAAATTCAAACTTATTCCGAGATGGTGAGAAAGGCTCAAGTATTGGAAGATACTTTAGAAATGACGGAGAGTATATGTGGGAAGAGTGTTAAGAAAGAACAACACCATACTGGTTCAGGGAGTATCAAGCCCGGTCATGGCGGGAAGAGGCCCATTAGCGGGTCTGGTTCATGGAAGGGCAAGATGCCGAAGAATGAAGACAAGAAGTCTGGCCCTATTGTTCCATTCAAGGGCATATGCAAGTATTGTGACCGTCCAGGTCACAAGATGGAGGAGTGCTGGCGCAAGCTGGGCGCTTGTTTACGTTGTGGCAGTAGGGACCACCGTATTCCCGAGTGTCCTCTTTTATCTGAGCAAGCTACCCCGGTGAAACCGTAAGGAATCAAGAAGCAGCAAGGCAAGCTCCAGGCTCTACAAGAAGACGAGACAGGACCCGCCGAGGAGGGTGGACTTGTCGAAGGTACTCTTATTATACATGATAAATCAGCTTTTGTTCTTTTTGATACTGGTGCCACTCATTCTTTTATTTCTCGGAGATTTGCGAAGTCTTTAGCTGTGAAGCCAATTTTGATGAATTCTTCGTTAGAGATTTTAACCCCTATTGGTTCCAGATCAACAATTAAGTATTTCTATCCTTCCAATAAGGTCATGATCAATGAACAAAACATGCCAGCTGATTTAGTTTGTATGGACATGAAGGATTATGATGTAATCCTAGGAGCAGATTGGTTGGCTAAGTATGAGGTCAATGTTCAATGCAGATCTAGTTCTATGTTTTTCACTGGACACCCTGGACTTTCTTTTATAGGAATTAGACACCATATGTCTGTTCCACTTATTTCGGCTCTTCAAGCTGATAAGCTGATGAGGAGAGGATGTAAGACTTTTCTAGCCTTTATTTATGTGACCCTTGAGTAGATTGAGATTGAGGACTTTTCTGTCATCCGAGATTTTCCAGATGTCTTACCTGAGGAACTACCAGGACTTCCTCCTGAAAGGGAAGTTATCTTTTCTGTTGATCTAATTTCTGGTGCGACTCCTATTTCCAAAGCTCCTTATCGTATGTCTCCTGTGGAGCTAAGGGAACTAAAGCAGCAGTTGATGGAATTGCTTGAGAAAGGATTCTTTCGTCCAAGTACTTCCTCGTGGGGAGCCCCTGTATTATTCATCCGAAAGAAGGATGGTTCGATGAGGTTGTGCATCGATTATCAGCAATTGAACCAATTGACTATCAAGAACAAATATCCATTGCAAAGGATTGATGAGTTATTTGATCAGATAGCAGGAGCTCAGTATTTTTCTAAGATCGACCTTCGATCTGGATATCATCAGTTATGAATTAAGGAAGAGGATATCTATAAAACAGCCTTCTGCAGTATGTATGGGCATTTCGAATTTGTAGTAATGCCTTTTGGGATAACGAATGCACCTGCAGCTTTCATGCAACTGATGAACGATGTGTTTCGGCCCTATCTTGATCAATGGGTCGTGGTGTTCATTGATGACATCTTGATTTATTCTAACAGTGAGGAGGAGCATGATGAACATTTGAGGATGACATTGCAACTATTGAGAGATCATCAGTTATATGCCAAGTTTAGTAAGTGTGTGATTTCTGGCTGCAAGAGGTGTCCTTTCTAGGGCATATCATCACAAAAGAAGGTATTTCTATTGATCCTTCGAAGGTAGAGGCAGTAAAGAATTGGGATAAGCCTACTAATGTAACTGAAGTGAGAAGTTTCCTAGGCCTAACAGGTTACTACCGAAGGTTTATTCAAGATTTCTGCAAAATTGCGGTACCTCTGACAAGATTAACATGTAAGGAGATCAAATTTGATTGGTCAGAAGATTGCGAGCGAAGCTTTCAAACCTTGAAGGAATGTTTGACTATTGCACCTATTTTGGCTTTACCTTCTAGAGAAGGAGATTTTGTTGTATACACTGATGCTTCAGGTATTGGTTTAAGGTGTAAGACCCGTGTCTTAACGGATCATTAGTGATTTGGATCTAGAATTTATTCAGTGAATTTTGGCTATTTTTGTGGCTTTTTAGGCCATTTTCTGGCATTTATTCGAATTAGTTAAAGTATCTATGTAAATATATGCAATTTTAGAGGTTTGGGGGTTAAAAGTGAAAAATAAGGTGTTAACATAATAAAATAATACTATTATTCACCCAAATCCCACACGCCCTCTCTCTCACGTCGATTACTCTCTCCCTCTCACTCTCTCACACTCCCTCTCTCTCTCTCGTTCGTCTCTCTCTCTCTCTCCTTGGAGTTCAGGTGAGACGGTGATGGATCGAGGCGCAGAGCACGCCATCGGATTCCTTGCGACGAGTGGAGCGCGTTGATGCCCACCTCGACGCGGATCGTGGCTTTTGGAGGCGAGACGTGGCAAGGAGGCTTGACGGTCTTCTTCCTTTGTGCGCGGCCTAATCGACCGTTTCGGCTCGAATCAGGTAGGGGGATGGATTCTCTAGCTCGCTAGGAGCCTTCCCTATAGCGTGCCTTCGTCGTTAAGCCCTCATAGCATGCGAATTGGTCAATTTTCATTTTTGTGCCATGCGCATAATTCTTTAGATCTCAATCCAATATGCGTATGAATTGGAATTTTCTAGTGGTAGAATGTTGTTATGGATGCATGGTTTGACATGGAAATAGGTTTTTCGTCATTACCCCGTGATTTCGGTCGACTGGGAGGGAAGTCAGTTTCAAATACCACCCGTCCGTAACCCAGACGGTGTGACGGTCCTTCCAGGAGCCGTCACACTTGTAACGCTCCCCATGGGATGCGTTATAGTCATGTGACGCACCATAGTAGGTGCGTTACAACCATTGTAACGGCTGGGTCTTCGACCGCCATAGCCAGTTTGATTTCAGTTGAACTTGTGGGGCAGTTGGCCTGACGGTCTATCGTGCGACCGTCAGAGCCATGTGACGCACCATAGTAGGTGAGTTACAACCATTGTAATTTCAGTTGAACTCGTAGGGTAGTTGGCCTGACGGTCTATCGTGCGACCGTCAGAGCCATGTGACGCACCCTCTTGGTGCATTACATACTGTAAAAATATGAAAAACCTGTGAATTCAGTTCAGTCTCGGGTGACTCTAACGGCCATAGGGGGATGCGTCACAATCACTGTAACGCACCACCCTTCGACCGTCACACCCTGTGACGCGGGGGTGCTAGACCGTTACACTCCTTTTGGTTTTGAAAACTGCATGATCATTCTTTAATGCTTCCCACATTGCTTATACGCCATGTTTAAGTTATTTTATAAAGTAATGACATGTTTTTAGATCACAATAGAGTTACTTCCACTTCCTTGTGATGAAACCACTAGTCGTAGCCCAGCGACCTCTAGTGTCGGCCCACCGGGAAGAGGTGGAGGGGTATTCCCAATACACGGTTTTTAAGCTAGTTCCGTGGGCCCTCGGCTAACAGTAGCGTCCTACTGAGGGGGAAAACTAACTAGAGAGCCTGGCTCAGGCAGGAGTCAGTGTGTGCACACGTGGTCAGAGGCTTGGACAGACACTTACGAGTGTTACTCTGACTAGTTACTTGGCTTGGTACTATTACACCTCATGCATGTTGTGTCGATCTGACATGCGAGTTGTTTGAGACGCAGTGTAAGCCGTCAGTGGACGCATCTAGTTTCTACCTTCTAGTGGGATTCTTCTTCTTTCTTCCTGTCGCTTGGATGGTAGGAGTTTATTCTATTGGTAGATTTAGCTTCTAACGCTAATGTTCTCATAAAAATTGGCATGTAATTAGCTGTTATAACTGCTTAGATAGGTTTTACAGCTTTGCTATAATTGTGTTCATAGGATGCCAATACATGTTTATTGTTTTAAATGCATGCTCTAATTGCTTTCATTTATGCATGACTGCTTGTCTAGTGAAAGGTAGGGATCCACGTGACCCCTACTGAGTCTGGCTGTGACTCACCCTTCCTTCTTTTAGGTGAGCAACCGCAACCATCCACCGGTGGTTCCCGAGTTTTTGGAGACCGGTCTTAGCTTGCCAGTAGTAGTGCGGTCGTCCTGTAGTACTTTGACCGGGGTATGCCCCGAGTAGTTATACTTTTTGGACTTGTGTTTTAGTTGTGGACTTGTGTGTTTGAAACTCTTGACTAGTACATATTGTTTATCACTATGATATATTTACTTCTGCTTCCGCATTAAATTTTAAATCACTATCTATTTAATATACACGCACGTGCAAATTCCAATTTGTTATGTAAATTCCTCAGCGAAACCCTTTTAACCCTTCAGGGGCCTCATCAGCCTCTTGGGTGGCAACCCCAGTTCTTGGTACCGGTCTGTCGATGATATCGGTATATCGGTATCCGGATCTCCGGGTCGTTACATAGGGTGTGTACTCATGCAGCACGGGAAAGTGATAGCCTATTCTTCTAGGCAGTTGAGGAAGCATGAAGAGAATTATCCTGTTCATGATTTGGAGCTAGCAGCAGTGGTGTTCGCCTTAAAGATATGGAGGCACTACTTGTATGGAGAAGCATTTACGGTGTTTTCAGATCATAAGAGTTTGAAATACTTGTTTTCTCAGAAGGAACTCAATATGAGGCAACAAAGATGGCTGGAGTATTTGAAGGACTTCGATTTCTCCATTGAGTATCATCCTGGAAAAGGTAATGTTGTGGTATATGCCTTAAGCTACAAGCCTATAGCTAAGTTGTCAAGCCTCATGTTACAAGAATGGAAATTGCTGGAGCAGATAGCAAGTTTGGATCTTAATGTTGACAAGGATCGGGTTATGATTGCTCAGATTCAACTTAAGCCCGAATTATTGATGGAAATCAAGTCTCTGCAAGATGATGACCCGGAGTTGGTAGAGATCAAGGGAAGTTTGAGTAACAGACCTGACTTCATGATGCCTGATGATGGAAGATTGATATTTCAAGGAAGAACTTGTGTACCTGATGTAGCTGAGATAAAGAGTAAGATCCTCGAGGAAGCTCATAGATCCAGATACACCATTCATCCTGAGGTACTAAGATGTTTAAGGATTTGAAGAGATCTTTTTGATGGCCGAATATGAAAAGGGAAGTTGCGGACTTTGTAAGTAGATGCTTGTTTGTCAGCAAGTCAAGGATGAGCATTTCAGACCAGCAGGGAAATTGAAACCCCTTGATATACCCCAATAGAAGTGGGAGAGCATTGACATGGATTTCATTATGGGTCTACCTAGGACTCGTAGTGGATTTGATACAATATGGGTGATTGTCGACAGATTGACAAAATATACTCATTTCTTATCTATTAAGTCTAAATGGACAGTTGATGTCTTGGATGCTTTGTATACGAAGGAAGTGGTAAGACTACATGGTATACCAGTCAGCATTGTGTCTGATAGAGACCCCATGTTCACTTCTCATTTTTGGAAAGGATTGCAAGAGTCCTTGGGAACTCGTCTGAATTTCAGTACTACTTTTCATCCACAAACAGACGGACAGACTGAAAGGACCAACCAGATAGTGGAAGATATGCTTAGAGCCTGCATGATTGACTTTGGAGGTAGTTGGAGTGATCACTTGGCATTGGTTGAATTCGCCTAAACAACAGTTACCAGGCCAGTATTCAGATGGCTCCATTTGAAGCTTTGTATGGTAGAAGCTGTCGATCCCCGTTATGTTGGGACGAGGTGGGCGAGAAGCAATGGCTTGGACCAGATCTCATTTACGAATCGTCCAAGAACATCCGTATTATCAGAGATCGGTTTCAAGTAGCACAATCAAGACAGAAGAGTTATGCCGACACTAGAAGGAGAGCTTTGGCATTTCAGGTTGGGGAGCATGTATTTTTAAAGGTTTCTCCTATGAGAGGAATTCGAAGGTTTGGTATTTAGGGCAAACTGAGTCCGAGATACATTGGTCCGTTCGAGATTCTGGAAAGAGTGGGGGAGGTTGCTTACCGTTTGGCACTACCACCTCAGTTATCTGGAGTACACAATCTTTTCCATGTGTCCATGTTACGGAAATATGTGTATGATCCCACCCACATTATTTAGCATATGGACTTTGAATTGAAGGAATATCTGACTTATGAAGAAAGACCGATCAAGATTCTAGATCGGAAGCAACAGTAACTCATGAATCGTTTCATACCGATGGTTAAAGTGCAGTGGAGTCGGCGTGGAACTGAAGAAGCTACTTGGGAGTCAGAAGATACTATGCGGAGGCAGTATCCTGACTTATTCTAGGTGAGCTGTCTCACTCCCTCTTTTTATTATTAAGTACATTAAATTTGGAGGACCAAATTCCTTAAGTGGGGGAGGGTGTAATACCCCGATTTTTCAAGAAATTAATTAGAAATTCCTTAATAAATAGAATAAGTCAAATTTTGACCATTTTATAAAAATCCATAAAAATTATATTCTTGTAGAGGATAATACGTTTAACAAACTTATCTTCTATGACCAACCAAAATAAAATCTGTAAATATGTCGAATTAGTGGATTAAGCCCAACTTAAACACTTAGTTAACCATACCTTAAAACGTAAAATTTGAGCCCAATACTCCATCTAATGAGCCCAAACCAGTGGCAAATGAAAGGCCAGGATGAGAGGATCATTTCTCCTCTCTTAATCTCTCGAAACCCTAACCCTAGGAGATGCAATCGGCGGAGATTCGATCGCATCAACAATTACGGCGGCGTTCGCATTAACCCAACTTACGTGGACGAATACTCCGCCCATAGAACCCTCTAGAAGGCATGTGACCTATAAAAATGAAGCTCTCTAACCCTAGAATCGTTTAGAACCAGTGGCGACTACAGAAGAGCTGGATCGAGGGAGATCTCCAGCGTTTAGGGGCTGCGTGTACCAGCGCCTTGGGTTTTCTTTCTCTTTCCTTCTTCATCCGATTCAAGTAGGTGATAGCAAGCCAAACCCTACAAATAATATATGGTTGGAAGCATCATCGTGTCAGCTTTTCATTGATGTAGAAAGCATTAAATTTTATCAAGTGTTATGTGAGAATTTTTAGTTTTAGTAGAAACATGTCACATCAAGGGTTATAACTGTTCCCTTTCAATTAAGTAGTAATTTCAGGCCGTAAACACAAAATTGATTCATACATCTCGTAGAGTTTTTCGTGCTCTTTCTTTTGGTAGTAAAAGTCCCAAATTTAATGTATTATATCATGTGAATTTTATGTTTTATCCCAACCCTAGCCAACATCGTCGGAGGCGGGCAAGGAGGAAGGGGCAGCGACCTGTTGAGGTTGCGCGGCCTCCCGATAGACCGCCCAACCATTTAGGCAGCCAGTTACTGACCGTTCAAGGCTTCGATCTCCGATCGTTCCCTGACCCCCTATTTTTCTTTAGACGGCCTCGCGACAGACCGCGTATCCTTATAAGCGGCCGGATTTTGACCGTTCTACTGTTTTACTGTTGTTACGTCTCCAGAGGCACGCGACAGATCCCTGACCGCTCAAACTAAGCGCAGCCAGTCTTCAACCGTTCAACGTCCTCAGCGGCACCCTACCGACCGTCCATCTCTAGCAGACCTTCGGACCTGAGGGGGTATGCGCGGCCTTTCTGTGACCGTCAATGGAGATGTAAGGTCCGGAACTGACCGCACATATATAACAGAACAGATTAATTGCCATTATAGCATGTTATGTTAGTAGATTAGTGGTAAATGGCATGTTAGCAACACACCTAATAAACTGTAATTCATGACAGTAAATAATTCTTGCTGATTTATTTAATTTGAGCTTGAGCTTGATTCATCTTTCCAATGAATGTCAATCTTAATTGTGAATCATTTATAATTGAAATGGCTATTAGGATTACACTTATTATAACCTTAGACCTGAACCGTTAATTATGAACCATTATTATCCCCTAGAATTGAACTTGGACTCAATCGAACTGCTGTGATATGAGTCATAGTTCGAATTGGACTAGCAGAGACATGCGCGGCCGTTAGTGGACCGCATATCTCCCTGAACGGCCTAGTGGCGACCGTTCATCCTTGGCTAATGCCAATTAGTTTTGGCCGATTATCCTTGATCCATCTTTGGCTAATTCCTGATTTGATCAGCCAAGTAGACCCTAGACCGACCAGCAGACAGTGGGCTAGACTCTGGTTCAGTTCCACCCTGCCCATGGCAGCCCGGGAGCCCACTTGGGCGAATTTCTAGATTTTTGTTAGGCCCTGTGTTGTGCGGACAGTAATGGCCCGTACATCTTACAGGCGGCCATTAATGGACCGTTCAAATAATGAGCGGCTCTGTCAGGACCGCATATCCTATCTTCGATTTTAAAAACTTCTGGCCTTGTGCTGCCTAATACTTACCGTTCATGTTGAAGAGCAGCCCTTAATCAGCCGTTCAACCCAGCCCAGTTCCTGTTAGTGCGGCCCAGAGTCGACCGCACAGTGCTTGAGCGGTCCAGTAGTGACCGCATATCATCCAGAAATGAGTCTTCTCGTGTTTTATGGTTTTGAATCCAAGAATATGATGATTCTTGATAATTTAAACTCCTGGATAGAAATTCCGGATAGTATCTCTTCAACTTAGCCTTGGGATTCTCCGAGGTAAGATTATACTTGATTATAATTGGCCATTTAACTTTATTAAAGTCTAGACGGAACTTGGGATCTTGGATCCAATAAATCAATGCCAATGCATCATAGGGGCCCGATCTGGTCCTGGGGAGAGCGCCCGAAAAGTACTTGTGCCTATGGGAGTTTGTAATGACATGGTGAGGCATTGCACCGAGTGCATGACTAGCGTGATGTCTATGACAATGATCTCTTAATCTCTTACTTGAATCGTGTTCGACTTGGTTATATTCTTACTTATTGGCCAATTTCCTACAATTTCCTGTTATATATATTGTTCATAAACTTGCAATTCTTGTAATTATATCATCCTGTCACATTGTTATTCCATTTCATTCTTTTTTATGTTGTTTCATCCCGATCATCATTTCTTTTCTTTCCGTTTCATATAAACATGTAATTAATTGGTTAATTGCTTACACTTGCCTATTGTTACCTACTGAGCGTTCGCTCATATAGTTGTTTCCCCCCTTTCCAGGCAGCTTAGGTGAAGATTCACAGATGGATGGGAATGGACCAGAGTGATGACTTGGAGTGTATCAGCTGGTAGATAAGTTGAGATTGTTATAGTTGTTTTACATCTAGCTACGCTTTAGAGCTTGTGTTAGTTATTGTAACGGAGTCAAATAGAGGTTATGCTTGATTATGTTTAAGTCGGTTTGATGGTTATTGTAATAGAGTTTTCACCTAAGCCAAACAAGTTAATATGATGGGAAATATTTTAGAAGTTTTAAAAGACCTTTTAATGATTTGAGTTAAAAATAATTCTCTCAAGATAGGAATCCTATGGGAATAAGGTCCAAACTTTGGGTTGATTAAGGTTAACTCCCTCACACGTATGCAAATGCAATCCTAGGGGGTGGAAAGGTACAACCGGCTTGGCGTCTGTGTGGGAATACACGGCTCACGGGGACTTATGGAGGTCCCGGATAAGATCACATAGTTGACCCCAAGGAATATGGAGGCGAGAGGATCACTTACCAAGGTAGGAATGCAACTACAATATGAGAATGCATGGCCCTATGTGCACCGGAGTGCATGCAAATTCTAGCCTAAAACTAGATAATCAAGACAAGATTAAACCATGCAAACATGATCAAATGCATGCAAATCATATATGAAAATGAAGCTAATACAAAGGACAACAAGGCAGGACTAGGAACAAGCACACTAAGAACCCGAAAGACAAAGAAATCATCAATGCAAAATGTACTTGCGAGTCTGCCCCTGAACCTGCATGCAGATTTTATGCACAAAATGTAAAAATGGAGACAAGATTTGATTATGTAAATGTGACCCAAATAATGAAAATAAAATATGGATGGAAAGACAATACAAAGGACTATCCAATGGGCCTAAGAACAAGGCTGTTCGACTTCGGGAGGTCAATTAAATCACTGAGCAAGGACGTACCTGTAAACCTGTCCCTGTGCCTGCATGCAGACTTTATGCAGAAAACTAAAAAATGATGACAATATTAGACAATGCAAATGTACCCCAAATAATGCAAATAGTATATGGATGGAAAGACAATATAAAGGGCTATCCAATGGAACAAAAATAAGCGCAATCGGACCCCGGGAACGAAAGTTATGCATCAACGAACATGGCCTTGTGAGCACACGTGCAGAACTACCAGAATCCACAAGTGGTCTATCAAATGACCGTTTCTTGTCCCTTGCGGTCTACCAAATGACCGTTTGACTACCAGAAAGGCCATGGTGGTCCTGTGATGACCGCTTGGGGCGCCTAGCGGTCCTGGAGGCGACCACAAGGCGCAGATAGACCCGAAAACGCCTAGAACAGTGGGAAAATGAAGGGAAAGCTATCTAAACATGCACATGTACACACCCAACTTACAAAAGAGCATGAAAGCAAACGTGATGGGCACTAGTTGTCCCACCGTGATCGCCAAAAAATTGTAGATTATTTAATAGTTCTACCTCGCCCCCTTAAACTAATATGTATGTATGAACATACAACAATATGAACAGAGAAAAGGGGAACGAAAGGATGAGAAAGACATACCGTGATTGCCACCAAGGATTTAAGAACGTAAAAGGATGAAGATGTGGGAGAAACGGCGCCGTGTACCTTGGAAAGATGAAAACTTGATCGCGCTTGATATGGGGATGCGGGGAACTTCGTGGATTCAACCTCCACTCCTTCCAGCCGGCTAGAGGAAGAGGGCCTCACGTCCAATCATGCTCTCCTGCAAAACAAAGATCAACACAAAGAGAAAAAACCCATTAGAACAATGCATGTGTAATATCAATCCTGCAGTGATAAAATAGGGGTAGAAATTGGGGGTAAATTCACATGGGGGAGATTTTTAACCCCTGTGGAAGGGTGTAAAGGATATGTGTGTGTATTGTGATGGAATAGAAACAAATAGGAGGAGAAAACACGTAGTAGAACTGCGGGGAGAATGCATGCAATATGAAGAAAAGTGCAGGTTGTAGCAGAAAATAGAGATTTTGTGATGATTTTGAGAATTTGAGGATGAATAACTAAGAAAATAAAGAGATATAGAAGACCCTTGAACGTGGAAATCGAAGATAATACTTCCCTCTTCAGGTTAGGGTTGAAGCAGAAGGTAGACGACGCAGTATGGCTTTGCCCCGAACCGAGAAAGAGCCCCCCTTCGCAACCTGTGAACCTGGGTGCTTTAAATAGGAGCAGAAAACTTCTGGAGATAGATCCGAGATAAACACCCAATTTTGGAGATATAGATACATAAATCTCAAGATAATAGTGGTGGAAAGAGTCCCAGATCAATGGAAATCGAGGTGGAGACTTATCTCCCTCGAAAGTGGTGTCAACAAGGGTTTCAAAGAGTCCCACGGTGAAGAAATCGGAGTTCAGAAAGTTTAGGACTCTCTGTCTGGCAAACGGTTTATCGCACGACCATTTCTTGATGAAAACGGTCTAGGAAAGACCGCAAGGGGATGGCAAACGGTTTAGGGGGTGACCGCAAGGCTGCATGGATGAAACGGGATGATTTCGGGCAAGTTTGGGGCCAAACGGTTTAGTAAAGATAATTTTTTGTGGCCTAGTAGTTTTCCCAGGACCGCTAGACTGCTGGAGGAAAATTTCCTTGGCAGATTTTGCGCGACTTTGAGAATCAGAGTATATCTTGAAAACAGTGTAGAATTAGTGAACGTGGTAGAGAAAGAAATTATAGATAACTGAAAAATGAACAACTTTCATGAAGAGAGTAAGATGAAAAAATGAGAGGAAGAGGGAGAAAATGGGGCGAGAACAGAGAGAAGAAATGCTGGGACGCAGGTGAACATCATAACCTATCATAAAAATATGAATAACTTAAAATCAGTGTAGAACTGGCCAATGACGTAGAATAAGAAATTGTAGAGCTTTAAAAGATGAACAACTTTGGTGAAGGATACTTAATGAATAGAGTACCAGAAGGAGATTAAAAAGGGCCATTTTCAAGACTGCATAATAAAAGTAGCCGAATACTTGATGGAAAGTCGACCTAAATGGGCTGTAAGTCGACTTGGAACGTCGGAAGTTGATAAGATAAGTTTCAGGGCTCTAAGAAATTATGATCTTCGAAGTCTAAAGGCTAGGGAACAATGAAATAGGCTCGAAATCTATCCAAGGAAGGTTCTAAAATAATGGGTAATTCGGGACATCAAAAATGATGAATAAGAGAAACGACGCAACTTGCGGGTTAAAACGGGTGTCAACAGCAGGCTGCGGAGCGTGTCCGTGCAGGTTGCAGACTTGAATATTGGTCTTTCAGACCCATGGTTGGCATTTATGTGTGTTATTTCAGGTCCGTGGTGGCGCGTTGAGTGGACTGACTTTTCTTGGAATTTTTTAGTCTGAATTGATTTTTTGAGAATTTTCGGGATTTATGCAGATTTTGTAAATGAAAATAGAAAAAATATAATAAAAAACCCTTTTAACCCCCTCTCCCCCTTTCCGTTCTCTCATCTCTCACTCTCTCGCATCTCTCTTCTACCTCACTCTCTCCCGTCTCTTCTTCCCTCTCCCTTCTTACCTCCGGCGGTCGGTGACAGTGGCGATATGACGTGTGGAGGAGCGGTGGCAGTAGGCCTGGCAATTATCCGTTTAAAATTCGAACCGAATTCGAATTCGTATTTTTTAATCGGATAATTATCTGAATAAAATATCCGACAGATAATTTAATCGGATATCCGATATCCGATTATTAATCGGATACAAATTCAGATATTGAGATATCCGTGTTGGATATTATCCGACCGAATATGGACCCTTAGATAAAAATTTAATAATACACATATTCTATATATAATTAACTCAAATCTTAATATAATATTTGATTTCTCTTTTTCATTTTTTTGTCTCAAAATATAATTTAAAAATAAGAAATCCACTTACACCCATTTGGTAAGTTCTCTCTTATTTTTTAGGATGAAGTCTAATCTTTTGATAACATCTCCCAAAATAAATATAATTTTCACTCTTTTTTTTAGAAAACAACATACGACGCTCTAACACGGCTCACACGACTCACCTCTAAGTAGGCCTAGTAATTATCCGTTTAAAATTCGAACCGAATTCGAATTCGTATTAATCCGATAATTATCCGAATAAAGTATCCAACAGATAATTCGATTACTAATCGGATAATTCAATTATTAATCAGATACGAATTCAGATATCACACTATCCGCTCCGTATCCGATCCATTTACAGGTCTAGGTGGCAGCGGCGTGCAACGGGGATGAAGACGAGGGACATGGCGTGCGGCGAGGCGAAGGCGATCGCAGGTAGGCCTGGCAATTATCCGTTTAAAATTTGAACCGAATTCGAATTCATATTCGTTTAATCGGATAATTATCCGAATAAAATGTGCGACAGATAATTTAATCGGATATCGGATATCCGATGATTAATCGGATACGAATTCAAATATTGAGATATCCGTGTCCGATATTATCCGACCGAATATGAACCCTTAGATAAAAATCTAATGATATACATATTCTATATATAATTAACTTAAATCTTAATATATTATTTGATTATTCTTTTTTATCTTTTTGGATCTTAAAATATAATTTAAAAATAAGAAATTCACTTACACCCACTTGGTAAGTTATCTCCTATTTTTTAGGATGAAGTCTAATCTTTTGATAACATCTCTCAAAATAAAAAAAACTTTCACTCTTTCTTTATTTTTTTGAGAAAATAATATATGATGCTCTCACACGGCTAACACAACTCACCCCCAAATAGGCATAGTAATTATCCGTTTAAAATTTGAACCGAATTCGAATTCGGATTTATCCGATCGTTATCTGAATAAAGTATCCGACGGATAATTCGATTACTAATCGGATAATTCGATTATTAATCGGATACGAATTCGGATATCACACTATCCGCTCCGTATCCGACTGTTTATAGGTCTAATCGCAGGCGTGGGAGTCGACCGCGCGGTCCGCGCGGGAGATCATTGTTTTCGCAGGGTTTTCGACTGTAAAAGCTTGGTTAAGGTAGGGGGACGGATCCCTAACACTCTCGCATATTTTCCCTTGCGATTCTGTGCTCCAGCGAGGTCCAGAGTGGGCGTGTTACTTATTTGGGGGGAAATGACCATGTTTGGGACGAGCGACGGTTTTGTCCGGTTAGGCCTCAATTTGTAATTTAGATTCGATTTTCCGATTGTAGGAATGCCCGAGGATAGATTCCCCTCGCTTTCCCCTTCGCATCGAGACGAATGGGGCTCCAAATCGAACTCCGCATGAAGTTCGGTTCGCTTCTGCGAACCCGACAGTGGGCGGCCACGGGAGTGGCGGTGTGCCCCAGTGCTGGGCGGCCAGAACCTTGGTCGCCCATAACTGCTAGGCGGCCAGAGGTTTGACTGCCCAAGTTGTTGGGCGGCCAGCACTCTCGCCACCCTTCCCCAATATGCAGGCGGCCAGAAGACTGGCCGGCCTGCACTATTCCTGGGCAGCCAAAGGGTTGGTTCAAGGGCTCAGTAGAGGCCTTAAATTGCTATTTTCTAGCTCTCAAGTTGGTTGGTTCAAGGCCCTTCTCGTAGTCCCCCTACTTTAATCTTCACTAATGGGGCGGCTCGATCTGTTCGCAACTTGATGATGTTCATTCGACGCTACGAGGAAGCTTCTGGGCAGGAGGTCAACATTTCCAAGAGCAACTTCATTCTGCATCGTTCTTTCCCTGTCACTTTACAGCAGTCCATCCCTTCTATTATTGGCTATTCCATGAAGCTACTTCCCATCAAGTACCTTGGTGTCATGATTTATGAAGGCCGCTACAAGTGGGCCCTCTTTTCTCATATTCTGGCCCGACTTCATTCCAGACTCCAGTCTTGGAAGACTTCTTTCCTTTTGAGAGGCGATAAACTCATTCTTATGAAACATGTTCTTTCCTCGATGCCGCTTTATACTTCGTCCGCCATGTTCAGTTGCCCATGTCTTGGTTTTTAACTGCATTGGCAAAGGATACGTGGTTATGGTGCCCCAACGCCGATTGTGCTTTTAGTACTCAATCTGTACTCCGACGTCTTTTGTAGCCTTCAGGCTCCTCGTCTTTCTAGCTGCAGCTTTGGCATTCTGCAGTGCCTCTGAAATGGTCCATTTTGGCATGAAAGCTTGCTCATAATTGCCTTCCGACAGATGACAATATCCGTCGTACTGGGATCCCTATTTGCTTGTGTTGCTCTCATCCATAGGAGGAAGCTGCTCCTCATCTGTTTTTTGGCAGTTCTGTAGCACATGCGGTAAGGGTGTTTTTTTGCTGGTTTCATGGGTTGAATGCCTATACATAACCTGTCCATGATTAGTGCCTTGTCTGACATCTTCAACAACTTACATCCCGCCTCAGCTCATGGCGACCTTGTTAGAATTCTTTTCCTCTATTTATCTAGGATGTATGGAACAGCAGGAACGTCACATTCTTTGAGGGCCTCTTTGTTTGCAGAATAACGGAGGTGGGTACCACATCTGATGAAAGAGAAAGATTCGGGGCCCACACCGTCATCTCACACACATCATCCCTAACCGACTCCGAGTACAACGATGAAAAAGAAAGGTCCGGGGCCCACGCCGCCATCTCACACACATCATCCCTAACTGACTCCAGATACAACATTCGACCCTTTAGAGTCAAATACTGTATCCATGCTAGTTTAACAAAGAAGACATGAGGGACGCCCCTTTGCTTCTTCTGTTATCATCAGTAGGGTGCTGGGTCAGATCCGCCTTATCTTCCCAGGGTTGTCCTTCAAGGGCAATCCCCTTTCTACCGAGCGACTTCAGCAACTCATGGCTTGGTTTGTTTCTCCACCGCATTCCACCGTGCATGCCGCCAAGATTGTTAGATAGCTCCCTCCACTGACATCTATTCTAAAATTAAATGTCGATGACACCTACGAGCACAATTTGGGTCTTGCCGGTGGTGGAGGTCTACTGCGCTCCTGATGCGGAGCGGATTGCACGTGTTATATCGGAGGATTCTGATTTATTTGAGAAGCGTCGAAGACGTCCATGTGGAAGATCATTTATTATTTTTTTATTTTTATAATTAATTTATGAGATATTTTTAATTTAGAGTTTATTTAATCAATTATATATTTCTGTTTTATTTTAAGTTAGAGATGATGTTGATGTTAAAGTAAGAAAAATATTGGGTCTATTTGTAATTGTATTTTTCTATAAATAGTAGAAGTTAACCTTAATTAGGGTTAAGTAACAGTTAGAAAAAAAAATTATAACATATCCGTGTGTTTCTTCTGGCGGAAGCCGAACCCCTTCCTTCTTTTTCCTGGCACGAGACCGAACCTCCACTCCACCTTCGTCTCCTGGCGTGAGGCCGAGATCCCCTTCTCTTCTCCATTTACCGATAGCTTTTCATCCTAATGTTAATCTACTCATCATCTCCTTCCCCGAGACAAAACCTCTCCCTAATCCCCTTATGTTCCCTTCACCGTAACTGTAAGCCACCACCCATCACTATTCGTTGAGTTACCCTTCATTTCCCCTGAGTTCCCTAGTCCCGCACTATTCATCTTCCCCGTTCCCCTTCCTTCGCGGAGTTCAACCCCATAGGCGAACCGCCCCACAGACGGCTACCTCCGGTGGTTCTGCCAGCACCAGTGCCGCCCTCGACTGCAACAACCGCCGCCCCCTCCGTCGGCCAACGCCGGCCGTCATCCTCCCAGCGCCGTGCCCGCACCGCCTGCGGCCCCACACCGTCCGGGCCTTGGTGTCTGCCGCAGCCAACCCCGCTGCCGTTGAAGCCGTCCTCACGTGATCACCACAGCACCTTGCCGCAGCCGGGTACCAATGGTACCGTTCTTTTCCCCGGGATCCCCATGTTCTAAACAGTAACCCGCGTCCACCAATCTGTCGGGTGACTCAGCAGCAGTTTTTTTTTTAATCAACACCGACCAGTCAGAGTGGGCACAGGTCAAGTGCACCCTCCCTCAGAGAGGGGGAGTGTTCTCACTCCTCCTATCTCACCCTGTGGTCCTAATTTTTATTAAGAGAAAGAGCTGTGTACACTATCAAAGGGGCATACCCCTGAAAAAACCAAAGGGCTAATAGTGAGAGCCCGAACAAGATGACAGTGATGTAAGACACTAGAGCTGAATTTACAAACCAGAAGATTAAAGACAGCGGAATGAGGGCAGACCAGCCTTTTCCACTCTAAGGACTCCCTTGGTTAACTGCGATAATTCCCTTTCTTTGGTGTATACAATATTAGAAGCAATGCTGCAAGCATATGAGGCCAGAGAATCCGCTACCTGGTTACCTCCCCTGAAAACATGTTGAATTTCAGTTCCACTTTCATGTAGAAGCTTTAAGGTTTCCCTCCACCACGGGTAGATTGCCCAATTGGGAGAGTTTCCACTCTGACAAGCCTCCACTAGTAGGGAACAATCTGAATATATTGCCAAAAGCTTAATACCACCATGCTTCGCAATTGCTAGCCCGTCATATAGTGCCCTGCATTCTGCCATCAAGCTATTTCCTACTCCATAGTAAAAGGCAAAGCCTATAATCAAATCACCATTATGATTTCTAATGCATCCGCCTCCACCACTTCTGTCGAGGTTCCCTTTCGATGCCCCATCTACATGCAGGGAAAGCCCTTGTATGGCCAATTTGCAATATACCAATGTTGGCTTCTTGACCTGCACCCGCGGAGACAAACCAAATGATGCTAAACAACTGAGTTGAGCAGGAGAGAGAGGCCTGTGAAAGATAATTTTATCCAAAGCCATCTGAACAGAGTAGATGATCCTCCTTTTAATTGAAGTAATATTGATGGGAACCCCTTCATATTTTGATGCACATCTCTGCTTCCATAGTTCCCATAGCATTAGGAATGTAGAATACATCCCCGCTAAGCCAAAGGCTGATTGTATTCTGGTAGCAGACAATAAACTCCACCAGCAGGTTCTATAGAGAGGAAAGAAGGTGTTTCTTTGAGAAACAAGATGAGGAAGCCATACTCATTCACCAAAGAAAAGACCCGGGCACTGTTCGAATGGGCATACAAATATAATAAAGTAACATTGCCCGAGCCAAAAAGACCCGATGATGCAGCTAAGAAAGATGATCCTCTATTTTACCCTTATCACAGGGCACTAGGACATGCTATTGAAGACTGCAACGTCTTCAAGGATGTTATGGAAAGCATGATCAAGAAGGGTGAGCTACAACTAGGGGAACACCTAGTGGATCCTCCACGACCCCATGAGCCCCCGGTGCTGAGGCTGGCCACTAATATGATTTCTTTATACCAGCTGTTGTCTGAAGAAGCTGCTGAAGAATGCACTCGGCGCACATACGAGGCCTGCTTCCTTACCCCAATTAAGGAGCAGATAGGGTGGCAAACAGTGCCAGCTAAAACCAGAAGAAAGCCCTCAGCCCAGACAGCACCAGGGGCCTCCATCCGGGGTGTTACGCTGAAGCAAACTCTGCCAGCAATAGAGCAGGTATGGCTAACCGCAGAGTCACCGCCAGTTATCCGGATCCCTACTCACAACCGGAGAAAGCAACCTCCGCCACCTGCCCATGAGAAAATAAGCCCCGAGGTGAGGCGCCTGCAGCAGTATATTGATCAGCTGGATGAGTATGAACAGTCCGAGCCTAAGCCGATACTAGTGAAGGATCATGTCCTCTGGGAGCAGCTAGAAGGACTGACCGTCGAAGAAACAGCAGAAAAAGAACAAGAGAGAGCTGAAGCTGAACTCTTCTGGGGGCACCAGCCAGCCAAGAAAAGATCCCAAAGAAAGAAGAAGTCAAGGAACAAAAAGAAGGTGATGACAGTGCAATGCGACACTCTGTCGATACTGCTCGCCCTGCCAGGCGAGGATGACGAAGGGGAGTCTTCCACTCCGCTGCTGGAGGCCAATAAGGTTGAGGCTTCAGCCCCAATGCATGCTACCCGTTCTGGGAGAAAATGGGGACGCCAACCTCCAGCCAACCATAATATCATTTTCAGGGGAGAACAGCCTTACCAGCTGCCAGAACCCGAATTCCGAGGCACGGAAGTTCCTCCTCCAATAGGCCTCTATGTAGATACAAAGAAAACCAATGAAGCTCCATCATTTGTCGAGTTTCTGGCCATCCTGGAAGGCAAGAAACCTGCACAGGTTGATACCGATAAAGGCAGCAATCACCATCAACCCCCTGTCCTAGTGCTCAAGATAAAAGGCAAAATGGGCACTGATCATTCCTCAGCACCAGAAGCTATTTCCCGGGTGAAAACCCCTCAGCCGTCTCCTGAGAAAGAAGAAGCAAAAGATAGGCAGTCAATGCCACAAGCACCCCATGAACCTCCAAAGCCCCGCTGGGCGGAAGAAATGCGGCTATCTAATGTCTATGTGGGCAGCCGAATTATGAAGATGTTGAAAAAGCTCCCTACAAGGTTCACCATATGGGAAATTCTCTCCTTGAGCGAGGAAGCTCGCCAAGCTATTATTGATGCTCTGCAATTGCCATCTCAACATGAGGCTCTCCTGACAGAGGTTAACTCGGGGCCAGACATTACATTCATAGAAGAAGATATGATGGTTCCTAACCTCAATCACAACAAACCCCTATACATGAGGGGGTATCTCAACTGTCAGCCATTGAGTCAGATATTGATAGACTCAGGGGCTGCTGTGAACATTATGCCATATCGGATTTAGCAGAAGTACTATTTCGATCTGCACCTCACCAAGGTGAAAGATATGAGGATAGCGGGTTTCAACCAGAAGTGCGAAACTCCGATCGGGGTGGCAGAATTCAACCTCACATTAGGGGACTTCACCACCACAGTGCAATTCTACGTAATAAATTCTAACACTACATACAAGGCCCTGCTGGGGCGGCCTTGGCTGCATGAGTACCAGATAGTACCATCGACATTACATCAGTACATCAAGTACTGTCACAATGGTAAAGAAGAAAGAGTCTTTGCAGATTTACACCCTTTTGAAGTCTTCGAGTGTCATATGCTCGATGCTCCGTTCTATGCAGAGAATTCTCAATTGAGAAAAAAAAAGAAAGAGGCCGTTGCAGGCCAGAAAAAGACAGTGTCAAAGGCAGACGACTGGCGTCCACCACCCCATCCGGGCTATGTGGAGAAAAATGAAGTCTCCCACATTTCTCAGATCGGGGACTTTGCTCGGGTTGCACCCCCGGACATCTACCCTGGGGAAGCCGATGAGAAGATGAAGGAAAAGCTCACACAGATCGGAATTCCGCAGGGATTGGTCAAACCCATTCCGAGCTTGGAATACCAAACAGTGCTGCCACTGAGGACCATGGAGGTTCCTCGCTTCTACGAGCCTCCTATGATATTTTACACCGGGGAGCCTACCAGTGAGGATGATCAAGACTGTCGGATCCCCGCTGTCTCCTATCAAGCCAACCCCGGGAAGGCTCCATGTCAGCCATTCCCGCAACAGGAAATAGTACAGCCGTCAGCTTCACAAGTGCAGTCTACCCTGCCAGCAGTCCAGCCTAGTCTACATGCGACGGTCGTGACGACCCCGTTCACACAGCAACAGGCACACTTCTTTCCAGAACCTGTGGACCCAGTAGTGGTGAACAAGCTGATGATAGAAAGGATGATTGAGATGAAATTGTCTGAAAAGGCTGATGGTGACCCTGGTACTTATGATGTCTACAGAGTACCATACCCTGCACATTATGCTATGAAAAGATTACCCCAGGGGATCAACAAGCCACCAAAATTTGAGAAGTTCAATGGGCAGGGATCTCCCCGGGAACATATAGCATATTACACAACAGTCATGGGGGACCTGGCTGATGATGGAGCATATCTGTTGAAGTTCTTTGGCTCATCCCTCACAAGGTTGGCCTGTGAATGGTATTCTAGCCTTTCAGCCGGGTCCATAGCTGACTGGCCCAATATGCAACGGAAATTCCGTGAAAGATTTCATGTTACAGAAAGAGAAATCACAGTGGCCGAGTTATACTCCACTAAGCAAAGGCAGGATGAGACTGCATCAGACTACATCAAAAGATGGAGAGATTTGGCCATGAGATGCAGGCGACCTCCCCATCAAGAAGATGTCGTCCAGATATGCAAGCAAAATCTCCGAAGAGAGGTGCTTGAAAAGATGATCGGGGCAGACGTCAGGACATTCGACCGGCTCAATAATGTAATAGCCGGGGTTGAAACCTTTTTGTCTAAACGTCCCGCAGCAACTAATATCCCTACTGTCCAGAAAGGAAAAGTTGCAGAGCGGCGATCAGCGCCAGCAGAAGCGCACACTGTTGATTTCAGAACTCTTGACCAGTAGAAGGAAAAAGCCAAAACAACAGCCGTCCCTCCACCAGCAGGCTCCGTAGAGAGAAAAGGAGGTGTTTCTTTGAGAAAGAAGATGAGGAAGCCATACTCATTCACCAAAGAAAAGACCCGGGCATTGTTTGAATGGGCATACAAATGCAACAAAGTAACATTGCCCGAGCCGAAAAGACCCGATGATGCAGCCAAGAAAGATGACCCTTTGTTTTGTCCTTATCATGGGGCACTAGGACATGCTATTGAAGACTGCTACGTCTTCAAGGATGTTATGGAAAGCATGATCAAGAAGGGTGAACTACAACTAGGGGAGCACCTGGTGGATCCTCCACGACCCCATGAGCCTCCAGTGCTGAGACTGGCCACTAATATGATTTCTTTATACCAGTCGTTGTCTAAAAAGGCCGCTGAAGAATGCACTCGGCATACATACGATACGTAGGATGCCAAAGGGATGTGATCGCCAGAGGGGTTACCTCAATGAAAAGAAATGATCGCGTGTACTTGGCACAAGGCACGGAAACTGTGAATCATCAAGAGCGGGAAATGGTGGGTTGCTTCTTCCTCCCCCTTCGGCCGGCCGACGGGGAGGGCTTTCCTTGAGTACCCTTGCAAAACAACGATAAACAAATAACAAGTGGATCAGAAAGACGAAGGTGCATCAATCAATTCTAGCGATGCAAGTAACGAAATGACGGCCGGACACACACCTGGTTGGTGTTGTCTTTTAAACCCCTCTCGGACACGAGTAGGAGGAAAATACTTATGATGGATGGTGATTATACCAACGTAGGAACAGGAAGAGACTCCCCCAAAAGGGGGTGAAAAATGCGATATGATGAATGCAAGATATCTAAGGAAAAAAAGAGGAGAATGGCTTATTGGATGGCCGATGGCGAGATCCGGCGGAGCCTCGGTAGCGTAGGGATGACGTGGGAGCGCGAAGGGCGAAGACGGCCTTTCTCCTGCGAGCACGGGCACCCAGGAATCCGGCAGAACCTCACCTACAAAACACCCACGGGTTAGGAATGGAATCCGACAGCCTCCCGGCGCTCTCTTTTTCGACCCCCAAACCGAGGGGGGGGAGGCCCCTATTTATAGAGTTCTGGAAGATGGAGGCGTCCAGGGGCCTGGACGCCTCCATTACTTGGATCCTTTTCAAACGATAATCCGACCGGTCAGTGGCCAGGGGCACCCGTGACCTGGATGATGGAGGCGTCCAGGGGGCTGGACGCTTCCATGATTTGGATTCTTTTCAAACGACAGGCCGAGCAACGGTCGGGCAGTGGCCGGGGGTCGCCCGTGAGTTGATTGATGGAGGCGTCCAGGGGCCTGGACGCCTCCATAAATTGGATTCTTGTCACACGACAAACCTAGCAACGGTCGGGCAGTGGTGGTCAGGGACGCCCGTGAGCTGGATGATGGAGGCGTCCAGGGGCCTGGATGCTTCCATGATTTGGATTCTTTTCAAACGACAGACTGAGCAACGGTCAGTCGGTGGTCAGGGACGCCCGTGAGCTGTATGATGGAGGCATCCAGGGGCCAGGACGCCTCCATAATTTGGATTTTTTTCAAACGACAGGCCGAGCAATGGTCGGGCAGTGGCCAGGGACGCCCGCGAGCCAAATCATGGGGGCGTCCAGGCTCCTGGACGCTTTCAAAATATTTTTATTTATTATTTTTTTTCATTTTTTGTAATTTTTATGGAGGCGTCCAGGGGCCTGGATACCTCTATGATTTGTTTCTAATTTTTATTATTTTTATTTATGGAGGCATCCAGGCGCCTGGACGCCTCCATGATTTTCCTATTATTTTTATTATTTATATATATATGAATTTATGGAGGCGTCCAGTCTCCTGGACACCTCCAAGATTTTTCACGGAAAAATTCAGAAAAATGTAAAAAAATTTAAAAAAATAGGAAATCACCAGAGTAATTAAAAATGTGAAGGCCGCCTTGGGGTATCATAGTGTAATATGAGATTTACTTACTGTAATGTCAAGAACGGCGTGTCTATAGTAAGGTCTAAACCGGATAGGTTTCATCGTTGATCGGGCAGTGTGCCAATCGATCAATAGCAGATTTCATCATCGGTATTGGGTTCATACCAATGCAAGTATTTCATAGGTTTCATCGAGATAGACGTAAAGTCTAAGCCGGATAGGTTTCATCGTTGATCGGGCAGTGTGCTAATCGATCAATAGCAGGTTTCATCATCGGTATTGGGTTTATACCAATGCAAGGATTTCATGGGTTTCATCGGGACAGACGTAAGGTCTAAACCGGATAGGTTTCATCGTTGATCGGACAGTGTGCCAATCGATCAATAGCAGGTTTCATCGTCGGGGGACATGAAAGGATACGTGGTTTTGTCAGAACAGACGGGAGGTCTATTCCGAGATGGGCTGTAGCATTGATCGAGACGATATGCCTCATGATCAATGGGGTTTCATCATCGGTGGGACATATGATCGGTTTCATCAGGATAGATGTAAGATCTAAACTGGATAGGTTTCATCGTGGTGGGTATCAGACAGAAAGTGGAAGGATTTTATCAGAACAGACGGAAGGTCTATTCCGGGATGAGCTTTAGCGTCGATCGAGACGATATGCCTCATGACCAATGGGGTTTCATCATCGGTGGGACTTTATGATGATCATCTTTCTCGGAGTTTATTAGGAAGGGTGAAAAAGGGAACTTTAAATTACCACATTATTGGCTCAAACGCCCTTTCGGGTTTTCGCCGAAGCCAGCCCCCTCTTGCTTTTGCCCATGCGCCCTTTCGGGTTTTCACATGGCGGGGTACCCAATTCTGCCCGTAGCGCCCTTTCAGGTTTTCGCCACAGCCGGGTTGTTTGCCATTTTTGCACTCGTCCGAGATGTTTTGGACAAGTCCGGCGGGGTACCTCCATTTTAAGCCCCATTTTTTTTTCTTTTTTTATTGACATAAGGAAGAATAAGGTCTCATTATCTCATCCAGATGGGAGATCTGGATTGATGTTGGTATGTAGCAGCTCGGGCCTAAAGCCATTCGCCGAAAAGGTGAGCGGGTTTTATCATTGATGTGAGGTAAACACCAATGCAAAGAGGAATGGGGTTTCATCACCTAATCCGGATGGAAGATCCGGATCGATGTTGGTATGTAGCAGCTCGGGCCTAAAGCCATTCACCGAAAAGGTGAGTGGGTTCTATCATGGGGTAACCCCAATGCAAATAAGAATAGGGTTTCATCATCTAATCCGGATGGAAGATCTGGATCGATGTTGGTATGTAGCAGCTCGGGCCTAAAGCCATTCGCCAAAAAGGTGAGCGGGTTTTATCGTTGATGTGAGGTAAACACCAACACAAAGAGGAACGAGGTTTCATCACCTAATCCGGATGGAAGATTCGGATCGATGTTGGTATGTAGCAGCTCGGGCCTAAAGCCATTCGCCGAAAAGGTGAGTGGGTTCTATCGTGGGGTAACCCCAATGCAAAGAAGAATAGGGTTTCATCATCTACTCCGGATGGAAGATCTGGATCGATGTTGGTATGTAGCAAAGGAGAGTGGCCCTCCTAATTATCATCAGTCTTCATTTATCTGTCCATTCGCCACTCCCCCAACAGGCAGTGGTGTGGCATGATAGAGTTTCAGACGTTTCCCATTGAGTGGCGGGAACTGAACCTCCCCTCGATGGTTGACAACCACATAGGCTCCGCCCTCGTAGACCATCTTGACTACATATGGACTCAGCCAGTTAGGAGCAAGCTTGCCTTTTGGATTGGAAGCCATGACTTCTTTCTTCTTGACCATGACTAGGTCACCCTTCTTGATTTCTCGTCCTTTGACGAGCTTATTGAAGGCATTTGCCATGCGGGCTTGGTACATCTGGATATTCTTCTGTGCCTGAAGGCATTTTCCTTCGAGCTCAGCCAATTCTTCACATCTTCTTTCAGCATTTGTTTGTTCATCTTGAGCCAAACCGTATTGGACAGCAACCCTGAGCGACGGAACTTCCAGCTCAATAGGAACCACTGCCTCGGAGCCGTACACGAGTGAGAAGGGTGAGCAGCCTATAGGAGTTTTGTAGATGGTACGATAGGCCCATAATGCTTCGTACATCTTTTCCCCCCAGTCCTTCTTGTGAGAGCTGACGATCTTTGCCAGGAGCGTACACAGAGTTTTATTGAATGCTTCAGCCAACCCATTTGCTTGTAGATTGTAAGGGGTAGAGGTCCTCCAATCAATTTTGTATTTCTCGGAGAGCCGATATATCTTCTGATTCTTAAAATGACTTCCATTATCAGAGATTATTCTGTTGGGAACACCAAACTGGAAAATAATATTCTGTTTGATAAATCTGGCGACCAGCTCGCCAGTTACTTCTCTGAGTGCTGTGGCTTCTGCCCATCTGGAGAAGTAATCTATTATAGCCAAGATGTACTTGTGTCCAGCTGAGGAGGTCGGTAAAGGACCGACCACATCAGTTCCCCATTGGGCAAATGGCCAGCTGGGAATTGTTGGGTGTAGTTGTACAGGAGGCCTCCTAGGCACAACAACATGCTCTTGGCACTTCTGACATGATTTAATGAACTGACAACAGTCCTCGAACATAGTGGGCCAGTAGTACCCTAATTTCTTGACCTCAATTTTCATCTTCGGTCCATCCTGGTGTGCCCCGGCTGTCCCGACATGTATCTCTCTCATCACTTGCCAAGCTTCCTCTGTGGATAGGCAGCGGAGCAAGATCTTTTTGCGAGCATCCGCCATTATTCGGAACAATGTCCCGCTTCTACATTCATAGGAATCTTTGATTCTTAATAGTTTTATCCTTTCTTCCCGATTTCTGGGTAACTGCTGATGGAGAAACCATTGTATCAGATGCCGTCTCCAATCAGGCTGCTGTGCTTCTTCAGTTGTATTGACTTCACATTCTTCTAGGCAAGATTCTAGCATACTGGGAACTTTTCACCGATTTATCACAACAATGTTGAGTGTTTCATCAGGTGGGACTGCTAGTGAGCTGGCTAGCTTTGCTAGGGCATTAGCTTGAGCATTATGCCCCCGGCCCACATGGTTGAGTCTTATATGGTGAAATCTTGCCATAAGGCACATAGCTTTCTCATAGTAAGGGCTAAGTTCTGGCTTTCGCACTTCAAACTCCCCTTGTACTTGCTTTATTATCAACATTGAGTCGCCAAACACTTGAAGCATCTGAATTCCCATGCTGAGAGCGATCTGAAGACCGATTATCAAAGCTTCATACTCTGCTTCATTATTGGCACATGGCTTGTTTACGGAACACGAAGTGTGTACCACTTTTTCATCTGATGTCTTCAGAACAATGCCTGCCCCCGCTCGGACTCTGAACTATCCAGTTGAGGTGGTTTCTATTCTTCATGCCCCGTCGAAATGTAGCTGCCACATAATTGGCTGAGCCTGGCAGGCTTCCAGAGTCTCATCATTAGGAAGCTCAATTTCCAATGGAGCGTCTTCTGGTACAGGATGTTCTGCAAAGAAGCTAGCTACGGCCTGACCTTTTATCGCCCTTTGAGGCACATATATGATGTTAAACTCCATCAAGATTACATCCCATTTGCCTAGTCGACCCTTGAGTGCTGGCTGAGTCAGTATATACTTGAGTGGGTCTGCTGCAGATATTAATCTGATTTCATGGGACAGCATGTAGTGCCGAAGCTTTTTGACAGCGAAGACCAGTGCCAGACAAGTCTTTTCTATAAAGGTATAGCTTTCTTCAGTCCTCATCAACCTTCTGCTGAGGTAATAAAGGGCCTGCTCTTTTCCTTCTTCATTTGCCTGAGCTAGCATTGCCCCCAGCGAGCAATGAGCGGCTGCTATGTAAAGGATCAAAGGTTTGCTTTTAATTGGTGCCCCCAACACCAGGGGGCTTTTCAGATATTCTTTCAGCTTTTCGAAAGCTTCTTGACATCCATCCTCCCATAAGAACGGCACATCTTTCATCATCAACTTGTGAAATGGGTGACACCGACCCGACAGATTTGAAATGAATCGACGGATGTATGCCAACCGACCTCGCAGGGACCTCAGCTCGGACAGATTCCTTGGCGGAGGGAGCTCTTGGATAGCTTCGATCTTGGAAGGATCAATTTCAATGCCCCTATACCGGACGATGAATCCGAGAAATTTCCCGCTGGACACGTCGAAGGCGCACTTCATGGGGTTCATTTTCAGCTCATATTTCCGCAGCCTCTGAAATACCACTCTCCGATCCTACAGATGGTCTTCTTTCTTCCTGGTCTTTATGACTAGATCATCGATATAGCACTCTACCTTCTTGAAGAGCAGATCATCAAATATCTTTGTCATGGCTCTTTGGTAGGTAGCGCCGGCATTTTTAAGGTCGAACGGCATTCTTTTGTAGTGGAAAATTCCCTTTGGGGTGCGGAATGTAGTGTGGACCCTATCTTGCTTAGCAATCCAGATCTGATTATATCCAGACGAGCCGTCCATAAATGAAAGAGCTTCATGGCCTGTAGTGGCATTAATCATCACCTCGGTGATGGGTACAGAAAAATCATCCTTCAGACATGCCTTGTTGAGGTCCCGGAAGTCAACACAAATTCTGATCTGGCCATTTTTCTTCTTCACGGGCACTATATTTACCAACCAGATAGTGTATTGATTTTCTTCAACAAACCCTACATCAATGAGTTTATCGACCTCTTTGTTAATTTGATTAATCAGCCCAGGCCGCATCCGTCTAGAGGACTGCTTTACTGGTTCTGCATTCGGATCAATTGCCAGTAAGTGTTGTGCCACATCAGGACTTAATCCCGGCATTTCATCATAGGTCCAGGCAAAGCAATCCCTGAATTCCCTCAAGAACTGTATGTACTACTCCTGGGCCTCTGGCGTCAGCAAGGCACTGAGAAAGGTAGGCATGGGCTCTTCTTTGGTTCCCAGATTTATTTCTATCAACTCATCGACGGTGGCCTGGCCGCCATCTTCGACTTCAGGCGGAGCTTCTTGTAAGTCAACAAAGCCTCCCGAGATGCAGTCCTCTTCAGTTTCAGATGCTTCCAACTCTTCAAGTGGGATGCTGGCTGATGCTGAACCATTATGTCCTGTAGTAGCTACTGGGTTTTCTACCAGGCTTCGTTCAGCCTGGCCCTGTAGTGTCACTGGCTCTGCTTGTGATTCCGAGGTGCATACCTCGGGTTGCAGGGAATTTACTGATACAAACTCTTCTACCAGACTTTCCAGTTGTTGCATAGCTCGAACTTCTTCCAAGATGCGTTCGAACTTGAGACATTCCTTTGCCTCATCGGAAGTCTGGTCTTCATCGGGCGTCCCCGTATCAAACTTGGCTTCAGTTTGGAAAATGTCCTCCTTAAAAGACAGCTCTTCCCAGCATCGGCAGGCTGCCATTTCATTCTGCTCCTCAGTGCCTTGCTGGCTGCCAGAGGTTTCACCACCAGTAACAGAGTGGTATATGATTTCTTCTTCCTTAGAGGGGTAGTTGTCATATCCTGCCTCAGAGGGGTCTTCATGTGAAAAGACGGTGGAGACGACGTCCACCTCTGCTTCATAATACTCTTGCAGAGTATAGCCCAGCCCCGGGTGACGGGTGATTTTCTTCAGTTCTTTACTATTGCAGGGAGGATCCCGGAGTTCTTGAAATGCTTTCTTTTGATCAGCTGACTGTAACAGGGGCATCTGCATCTTGGAAAACATCTACGTGACCCATTGTGTAGTGTAGTCCAGGCCTACAATTGGTGCCATATGGCTGGACAATTCTTCAGGGATCCGGCAGTCTTGATCATCCTCACTGGTAGGCTCCCCGATGTAAAATATCATAGGAGGCTCGCAGAAGCGAGGAACCTCCATGGTCCTCAGTGGCAGCACTGTCTGGTATTCCAAGCTCGGAACGAGTTTGACCAATCCCTGCGAAATTCTGATCTGTGTGAGCTTTTCCTTCATCTTCTCACCGGCTTCCCCAGGGTAGATGTCTGGGGGTGCAACCCGAGCAAAGTCCCCGATCTGAGAAATGTGGGAGACTTCATTTTTCTCCACATTGCTCGGAGGGGGTGGTGGAAGCCAGTCATCTGCCTTTGACACTGTCTTTTTCTGGCCTGCAACAGCCTCTTTCTTTTTTATCAATTGAGAATTCTCTGTATAGAACGGAGCATCGAGCATATGACACTCGAAGACTTCAAAAGGGTGCAAATCTGCAAAGACCCTTTCTTCTTTACCATTGTGACAATACTTGATGCATTGATGCAATGTAGATGGTACTATCTGGTATTCATGCAGCCAGGGCCGCCCCAACAGGGCCTGGTATGTGGTGTTGGAGTTTATTACGTAGAATTGCACTGTGGTGGTGAAGTCCCCTAATGTGAGGTTGAATTCTGCCACCCCGATCGGAGTTTCACACTTCTGGTTGAAACCCACTATCCTAATATTTTTCACCTTGGTGAGATGCAGATCGAAATAGTACTTCTGATAAATCCGATATGGCATAATGTTCACAGCAGCCCCTGGGTCTATCAATATCTGACTCAATGGCTGACAGTTGAGATACCCCCTCATGTATAGGGGTCTGTTGTGATTGAGGTTAGGAACCAGCATATCTTCTTTTGTGAGTGTAATGGATGGCCCCGAGTTAACCTCTGTCAGAAGAGCCTCATATGGAGATGGTGATTGCAGAGCATCAATAATAGCTTGGCGAGCTTCCTCGCTCAAGGAGAGAATTTCCCAAATGGTGAACCTTGTAGGGAGCTTTTTCAACATCTTCATAATTCGACTGCCCACATAGACATTAGATATCCGCATTTCTTCCACCTAGCGGGGCTTTGGAGGTTCATGGAGTGCTTGTGGCATTGACTGCCTATCTTTTGCTTCTTCTTTCTCAGGAGACAGCTGAGGGGTTTTCACCCGGGAAATAGCCTCTGGTGCTGAGGAATGATCAGTGCCCATTTTACCTTTTTCTTTAAGCACTAGGACAGGGGGTTGATGGTGCTTGCTGCCTTTATCGGTATCAACCTGTGCAGGTTTCTTGCCTTCCAGGATGGCCAGAAACTCGACAAATGATGGAGCTTCATTAGTTTTCTTTGCATCTGCATAGAGGCCTGTTGGAGGAGGAACTTCCGTGCCTCGGACTCTAGGTTCTGGCAGCTGGTAAGGCTGTTCTCCCCTGAAAATGATATTATGGTTGGCCGGAGGTTGGAGTCCCCATTTTCTCCCAGAACGGGTAGCATGCACTGGGGCTAAAGCCTCGACCTGATTGGCCTCCAGTGGTGGAGTAGAAGACTCCCCTTCCTCATCCTCGCCTGGCACGGCGAACAGTATCGACAGAGTGTTACATTGTACTATCACGGCCTTCTTTTTGCCTTTAGACTTCCTTTTTCTTCGGGATTTCCCTTTGGCAGGCTTGTGCCCCCAGAAGAGTTCAACTTCAGCTTTCTCTTGTTCTTTTTCCACTGACTCTTTGACGGTCAGTCCTTCTAGCTGTTCCCAGAGGACATGATCCTTCACTAGTATCGGCTTAGGCTCGGACTGTTCATACTCATCTAGCTGATCAATATACTGCTGCAGGCGCCTCACCTCGGGGCTTATTTTTTTTTATGGGCAGGTGGCGGAGGTTTCTTTCTCCGGTTGTGAGTAGGCATTCGGATAACTGGCGGTGACTCCGCGGTTAGCCATACCTGCTCTATTGCTGGCAGAGTTTGCTTCAGAGTAACACCCCGGATGGAGGCCCCTGGTGCTGTCTGGGCTGAGGGCTTTCTTCTGGTTTTAGCTGGCACTTTTTGCCACCCTATCTGCTCCTTAATTGGGGTAAGTAAGCAGGCTTCGTATGTATACCGAGTGCATTCTTCAGCGGCCTCTTTAGACAACGGCTGGTATAAAGAAATCATATTAGTGGCCAGTCTCAGCACTGGAGGCTCATGGGGTCGTGGAGGATCCACCAGGTGCTCCCCTAGTTGTAGTTCACCCTTCTTGATCATGCTTTCCATAACATCCTTGAAGACGTAGCAGTCTTCAATAGCATGTCCTAGTGCCCCATGATAAGGACAAAACAAAGGGTCATCTTTCTTGGCTGCATCATCGGGTCTTTTCGGCTCGGGCAATGTTACTTTGTTGCATTTGTATGCCCATTCGAACAGTGCCCGGGTCTTTTCTTTGGTGAATGAGTATGGCTTCCTCATCTTGTTTCGAAAAAAAACACCTTCTTTCCTCTCTATAGAACCTGCTGGTGGAGGGATAGCTGCTATTTTGGCTTTTTCCTTCTGCTGGTCAAGAGTTCTGAAATCAACAGTGTGCGCTTCTGCTGGCGCTGATCGCCGCTCTGCAGCTTTTCCTTTCTGGACAGCAGGGATATTAGTTGCTGCGGAACTTTTAGACAAAAAGGTTTCAACCTCCGCTACTACATTATTGAGCCGGTCGAATGTCTTGACGTCTGCCCCGATCATCTTTTCAAGCACCTCTGTTTGGAGATTTTGCTTGCATATCTGGACTGCATCTTCTTGATGGGGAGATCACCTGCATCTCATGGCCAAATCTCTCCACCTTTTGATGTAGTCTGATGCAGTCTCATCCTGCCTTTGCTTAGTGGAGTACAACTCGGCCACTGTGATTTCTCTTTCTGTAACATGAAATCTTTCACGGAATTTCCACTGCATATCGGGGCCAGTCTGCTATGGACCCGGCCGAGAGGCTAGAGTACCATTCAAAGGCCAACCCTGTGAGGGATGAGCCAAAGAACTTCAACAAATATGCTTCATCAGTGGCCAGGTCTCCCATCACTGTTGTATAATAGGCAATATGCTCCCTGGGGGAGCCTTGTCCATTGAAATTTTCAAACTTCGGTGGCTTACTGACGCCTGGGGGCAGTCTCCTAGTAGCATACTGCGGTGGATATGGTACCCGGTAGACATCAAAGGTTCCGAGGTCACCATCAGTCCTTTCGGAAAGCTTCTTTTCTATCATCTTTTCTATCATCAGTTTGTTTACCATAGCAGGGTCCACAGGTTCTGGAAAGAAATGTGCCTGCTGCTGTGTAAACGGGGTCGTCACGACCGTCGCATGCAGACTGGGCTGGACTGCTGGCAGCGTAGACTGCACTTGTGAAGCTGATGGCTGTACTATTTTCTGTTGCGGGAAGGGCTGACATGGAGCCTTCCCGTGACTTGCTTGGTGTAAGGTGGGAGGTATCACAGCTTCTGCAGAGTCGGAGATCTCCTTTTCTGGCTCAGCATGCTTGGACACAGGGGTTTGTTCATTCTTTTCACTCAGCTATCTTTTAAGAGACTTAATCTCTTGTTGGTATCTTCTGAACATCATCAGGATGGTTGGGTCTAGAGGTGCAGCCATAGGCTTTTCCTCTGTCACTTGACTGGAAGTTCCTTCAGCCGAGATCATTAGCGGCACATCTTCTTCTTCTGATGTTATCACATTTACAGTTAAAGTGGCGATATCAGGTAACTCTTCAGCTGCTGCGAGCTTTTCTTTTGCCGCATGGCCTCGCCTTGTTACGGGCCCAGACCTTTGAGCTAGTTTGATAATTTCTTCAGACTGGTCAGGTAAATCATCATATCCTCCGGTGATTCCTGTCATGTTGCAGGCGAAGATCTGGAATTTTCCTTTTTGTCTCCAGGCTTTTCCTCAGGAATGACCGAGGAAGGTTAACCGGTCAAACACAGACACTCTTTCCTTTTCTTCCTCCCTCTGAGGGACATCGTTCGAATATCTGGCCTTTCGGCCGTCTTCAAACTCATTGGAGCCCGAACACGAGACTCCTTGCATCATCTTCTCATTTTTATCCTCCTTTTCTTCTTCGGCACCCATGGCGTGGAGCAATCTTTGTTTCCCAAGGGATGAGTTCCCGAGGCAATGGAAGTAATCCTGGACTACTTTGCTTATCTCTTCTTGGTTGTGCCTCCGAGGATCGGCTTTGGGTAGCAACCTTTCTTGAGTCTTCGGCTGGTAGGCCAACCTTTCAACTTGAGCGGTCAAATAATCTCTTCTGGAGTATCGGAATACATCAGCCTGCCTGGCACAAGCCCTCGGTCTGTATTGAGTAGTAGCCGGGACGGCTTCTCCTGGCTCTTCTTTTCTCATTTGGATCTTCCTGCCCCCTGTCCTGGGGTGGATGACAACAGCATCTATTTCTCTCTTCGGGAACCTCCTGCCCCATGCTTTAGGGTGTATGACAGTAGTGTCTTCTTCCTCTTTCTGTGTTCTTCTGCCCCCTCTCCCGGGGTGCATGACAGCAACTTTTCTTTCCTCATTGGCCGGCGCCGGGCCCTGAACCCTCTTGGGTACCCAGACTTGTTTGAATCTTGCCGGCTTAGGCGCCAGCGGCTTCTTTCCTTCTCTTTCCACATTGGCACTTCTAGTGGCCAGCACTTGGAACTTGTTGTCGGTGCGGACTGATGGGATGACCCTGTCAGGCCGTGCATCTATTGGGCGGCCGTTGAGGTTCACCCTCATATTCCCGACCATCATTGTCTTTCCTGAGACTAAGAGACGACCTCCAGTTGCATCAAGCCGGTTCCTCCGGTTGTTTCTCCTTCCCTTACCAGCAGTGGCAGAGGCAACAGTCTTCCTCTCCATGTGATGGGCAAAGCAAGAAACGACAGTAGGAGCAACCGCCGTCTTCTTCTCTTCAGCTATTGGTGCCACTGTGGCCTTTACCGTGGCGGTGTTTCCAGCTTTGTTGTTGACTTGCAGCAGGTCGACGAACACTAGGCCCAAGTAGTTGGGCAGACCCACCGCCGGAGGCATGGATCCGAACTCCATCGGTACCCCCTTGTACCCTCCGTAGATGTGGCCATCGACCACTTGCTGGCCGAAGCGAACAACAACCAGTCCAGTCTCCATTTGTAATTTCTTCTAGTAAGATTAACACACAGTTAGAATTTTGAGAGAGGCCGCCGGGCCCCTTACTTTGGCGTAAAGATGAAGGGAGACTAAGTCCCACCGGGCGTGCCAGACTTGTGGACACGACTTTTCGCTTGATTTTTATTCTTTTATTTCTATGGTTTATTTATTGGCGTGCCAGTCACATATGTGACGATTTCATTGTGCGCTTGATCTGACTTCTAATCAGTCGATTGTGAGTGATCGTGTCTGGACCAAAAGTCCGTCATACCATAAAGGTTATGACGTTAATTACGTCCTCCCTAAGAAGGACAACCCTTGATTAAACGCCAAAGTAAGAGGAGACCGGCGGCAGAAGCCCAAATGAGAGCATGCTAATTTATCTGCAAGACATTGAGTAGACCGGATAAAGCGAGGGTATATCAGGTACGGAGCAAATCCGTCAGCATATCCCCATTATCTCGGACTATGCTAAGTGGGAATAGGAAACCATCCATGCAGCGGCAGGATGGAATCCGTGAAAGATCGGGTATATTTGACCCGAAATCCGAAGAGGGACCGATGTACCATGATACACCATATGCCGGTGCGATGTTTTGTTGATATCCCCCTTCGAGGGACCATCGGAGGACATGCAGTGGCAGAACTCCGTGGGCCAGCGGGGTTAGGAGAAAATACCGTAGTCACTCGGTGTGATGTGGGCAAATTTCGGCAGCATATCCCCTTATCTTGGATCATGCCAAGGAGAGATAGACCATCATCCACGGGATGCCGGGACGAAGGCCGAAAGAGAAGGGCACTAGGCCCGGGAACACTGTTTGCATTCATAGCACCGGTTGATATTCCCTTGGAAACCATCGGAGCACATGCAGTGGCAGAGCTCCTTAGGTTCATAGGGTTACAGAGGAATCCTGATCGGGACCGAGTAATGTAGGGGAGGCCATTCCCCGTTAGTTTATCTCCTTAGTCATGCATGATGACCTCTGGATATCCCTCAGGCAGGTACATTGGAGTGATCAAGAGTTGGACTGAGGTGGAGATGGAAATTCCTAGTGCAGAGCTCTGGTGTAACCTTCTCGGCACAGTTTTCATATGAAAAGGGGGGTTCTCGGCACAGCTCTCATGAAAGGGAGGGGTTCTCGGCACAGCCAGGTTCTCGGCACGCAAAGTGCCATGCCGGGAACTATTCACCGTGCCGGGATGGTTCCGTGCCGGGAAGGTAGGGGTTGTCGTCACCATTCTCACATAAAAGGAGGGGTTCTCGGCACATCTAGGAAGGAGTGAAACTAGCTCTCGGCGCGGGGGAAGGATTGGGCTGGGTTTCCGGCGCGGGAGCTTCTCTGCGCGCAAGGGATCAGAGCATTGAGCTCTCGGCGCGGTGGGCTGTAGGATGAACAGGGGAGATCCCGACGCGAGGGGTTGGAATTGGCTCTCGGCGCACAAAGGCTGGCGCCGATGAGATTTTTGGCGCCGAGGAGATTTAGCGCCGGGAACTTTCATCAGGGGTTTTCAGATCTCAGGGTTCGGTTCTGGGTTTTCAGAGAGGTTGACGAGGAATTTCAGAAGGGGGTTTTTAGGGGTTCTCAGTGCTCGTACTGAGCTTCAAAGGGGTGATGACTGGGGGATCGAAGGGGTTATATTCACATCTGAGGGTCTGATTGCAGGGTGGTTATTATTCAGAGGAACATGTCCTGATCAGAGATATCCATCGGAGCAGAGCAATGACCAGCGTCACCTGGGTTCTATTCCTTACTGATATACGAGCGGAGACCATGAGATAGGCTGTCTCAGGTCCCGCTCATAACTAAGGAATCTACGGTCAGATGTAAAGTGTGCAATCGTAAGAAGCAGACAACGAGGAGAAGAGAATCGGAGGTCGAATCTGGAACTCAATAACCCATGGGGTCGGGTGAGGAGTTCCACAGTCTCTCCATAAGAAAATCGAACTAACATAAGAAAACCCGTGCGCAGACACATAATCAAACAGAAGATCACCCATTCATCTCCGACAAGTGCAAAAGAAGAAGAAACAGCAACATGATCATTCAGAGAGTGGAATCTGCTCACATTCTAAACCAGAGCAGAGAGCAGAACCTTTATTCATTCATCTACGGTGTTTAATACACATCGTCTGGTATAACCAGATCAGGGAAATTGGGGAGGGGAATAGCATGCCCAAAAGAAAGTGCAAACAAAAACAATATACATCAGAGAAAAGAAAAGAAACGAAGGATGGGGGAGGGCGGAGTATTGACTCCTCTCCCTCCCCTTACAGGCATACCTTCTCCTTCTTCCTCAGACTTCTCAACAGCCGCCCAATTTTCCTGGAGCTGGGTATGGACTTCTCTCTTCTCTCTAGGTTTCTCCCCTTTTTTATCTCCTCGTATCTCTTCTCTATCTTTTTTTATCTCCTCGTATCTAAATAACAACAGTTGCAGACGGATGCATGCCACAGTGAATCCACGGTAATTATGATTATACCCTCATTGGTTGTTAATCTGATTTGCAGTGGGCCCTCTCAAATATTAAGCTATATCGTTTAGGCCACATCCCATGCTTTTGGCTGAGTGACTTATATGTGTGCTGGAAGAGAAATAGTCCTGCAGTATGAGACATTGAGCCATCCATTATTATGAGATGATATATATTGAAGGATTGAACCCTGTTATTTCAGAGGTATTTGATTACGAGATATGATGGATGTGAGTTCAATTTATATGTGAATAACGATGGCTTGCATAATAATGCATGAGAATTGAGGTTGTGTTGTATTGAGTCCATCCTACAGCAGAGATTTGTAGCATGTATGTGTTTGATAGAATGCCCATGAGAGCTCCGATTATTTGGATGGGGTGAAACGTAATTGTCCTGCATCAGCTCCTCTGCAGCTGATCTTCTCTTTGCCTTCACAGCTCTACATGCCACATCTTCTAGCCTTGAGGCAGAGGCATTTGCACTTCGTGATGGCCTTCAATACTGCAGGGATCGTGGCTACTTGCATATTATAGTGGAGTCTGATTCAGCTATATCCTTGTTAGCATCGTCAACGATCGCTCCATTTGTCCGTAGCCGCTACTCTACATTCTTCACAACATTTCGCTACTTGTTTCTACCATGTCCTTCACTATGCAGCATGTCTACATTCACTGTGCAGCATGTCTACAGAGAGGCGAATCAAGTGGCAGATAGTCTCGACAACTGGACTTGTTGTAATTCTGATTTATCATTCTGGCTATCCTAGGCACAACTTCCTATTCTTGGGCCCTCTTTGATAGCGGGATACCCCGGTTTATCCCTCTCTAACCTCTCCTATTCGATTTGGTACCTCATACTACTTATCCTAGACTATTCTTCCTAACTCCCTCGTACCCCGTGTAAACCTCGATTACCTTAATCGACCGTACGTCACGCCCGAATACGTCTTAACCCGCTCGTACAAACTCCCAGGCGCCATCGGACGGGCACTACGTTTTCATTCCCCTGTGTCGAACCCTACCTCCGCGTCTCTCACGAAACCCATGTCGCCGTCGTCTGCATGCAACGTGTTCTCCTCCGCCTGCAACGCCATCTCCACCATCGTTCGCTACCTTTTCTCTGCTCGCCGCGTCTCCCTTTGCTAGCCCACTCTGGCCGTGTTGCCTTCGGCGCCATGATATTGTTTTTTTGCAGGCTTCTTCCCCACGAAACGTTGTTTCCACAAGGAGGAGGGTCATCAACATCGGCCATTATTGCTCGGTCGGAGGGGTGGTTGCGATACCCTCAACCCTACAACCATCTTCCGTCCAATCACCGCTGCAATCTTCAGAAATGAAGCGATGATCGTGTGGCTAGGGTTTACTTTCTTCCACTTTTTCTGCTCCCCGTACCTGTGGTAGATCAGCTTTTGTAGAGAGGGGTTGAATCGATAGAATACCCTTTTTACTCATGAGCCTACAGTGTTATTTTCTCTACTTCTATTTAAACCCCTTTTGGACTCCTTCGCTATGGCATCCCCAGCATCCGTGCCAGAAGCGGTGGCTAATCCAGCAGCGGAAGACCCTGTCTCTTATGCATCCTCCTCGACCCCTTGCCGCAACTGGTTCTTTTTGCATATCTTATTTACTGAATCTTTGTTTCTTTGCAGTCTTTCTATTCGTTGTGCTTTTTACAACCCTTTCAGTTTGTTGTGAATGATAGGGTATATACATGCATATGCCATCCTTCTTGTTGTGCTTCACCTCTTGATCTGCATATCATGTTGCATTGTACCAATTTCAAAGTTTGGCTTGTACCTTGCGCTACTTCACCTCTGCATATGATTTTGTATAATAGTCTACATCTACTTACTTATGAGCCCAGATATTCGTGGATAATGCCCTTCCACACCTGTACATGTTCATGTACCCAATACATGTATTCTTGTCAACCAATAAAAATTTACACATTAGGTGACATTGAATGCATATATCTTCTGTAAACATGAATCGGAAGTGTAAACTTTGTTCTGAGAGTTATTAATATTGACAACAAATAAACAGCTTCCAACATTCATAATAATATAATATAAGATATGTAGCAATGATGCTTATGCATATTTGAAAGTATATGACTATTGTCAAAAAGATTGTTTGTTTTGGAGATTCCATATCCATCGTCCTTTTTATCAATTGCTGTGTTTACAATAGTCTTGTATATATTTCTTTTATCCAAACAGGATGCTCATCCTAGGAACTAATAATGGCATGAAATGATGCAATGTTAAGATTAAAACCATTGCTACAAAAGACATTGGCCAAATTTATACCTGTCAATATAATCTTTTTTCCTTTTATTTTATTTTGATTTTTTTAAATGTAGCAACATGTCAGGTCAGGTACACATGGGACTTTGAAACTGCCCTGTCCATTTCATAATATCAGGTAACATGTTCGGTCCTCTTCTATTTAAGTGATTGAATTTATCATTTATGAGCTCACATCAGGGTCATTCAAACTATTTCCAGTAAATACATATCTATCGAGTTTATGTGTTCCTTTATTTTTCCAGTATCAATAATCATATCACCTTCCATGTCCTAAAAATAAGTCTGGATGCATGTTCTAATATTGGCAAATGGACATTACCATTGAATATTGAAAGTGGCATACCTGGTTTGAATGATTTTTAGGGATTCTTTCTTCCGTGGCAAATGCTTAACAGAAATTGTGGAAACCTAATATGTCAGTTTGGAGTTCTGATGGGGTATGATGGCTGGTAGTGTTGGGGGAAAATTGGCGGGCTTGATTGCAGTTGTAGGTGCGTTGTGTTTGGGGTGCTGTTGCGGAAGTGCAGTTAGATGGGCCGAGAGAAGAGCTGAACTGTTAAATCATTCCCATGCAGATCATGCAAGTAGTTAAATAATTCACATGCAGATCATGCAAGGTCTGAGCTTTCTGGCCTAGAAATTTCAGCTTGCACTTGGCGAAGGAGCAGACAACCAAGGGGTAGGGAAGATAAAAGTGAACCCAAAAACATAGAGCAAAATTAACTTATAGGCCACCCATTTAGCAATTTCTTAATAAGCCTTTTAATAGAGATCAATGATAGCTTCAGAAGATGTATCTATGATATTCACTATTATCTATATATATCTACATCTATATGTATGTGATAGTGGATTCTTTATCATTCATACAATTACGGTCATTCAGGTAATTACGGCTATTCATTATCATTCATACAATTACGTGCCTCAGTACCACTTGTCATGACGTGCATGACTGTAATTAGTGTTTTCCTGCCATGACTTGTTATAAATCATGTTTCACAATTTTGTGGTTGTCATTGTCATAAAGCATGCTCGTGGTTGTTATTGCTGTGTTCACATTCTCATATGTTGTGTTTTCCATTTTTCGTGTCCCATGACATGTTTAACCAGCTTGAAGAGGAAGAGGACCTTAACCATGTCTACCTCTGGTAAGTTGTACCATCAACCCATAGTAGAAGTGCTATAGTGTACTGGTTATTCTGATAATCCTTGTGATATGTCCTCACCGGTTTGAGAGTAAACTACTATTTTTTAATATTTCATTATTATTAAGAACAATTCAAAGTGACTCAATTACTAGTAGAGGTAAGCCCCGTGTGCAGAATTGGACTACGGCTCAAGACCGGGTTCTTCTTGAATTGTTGATTGAGCAATATGATAAGAATAATTACACTTCCGGTATGTTCAAGCCTCAATGTTGGAATGAGATGGTCCCAATGTTTAATCGGTCGTGTAACCTAAATTACAACCGTCAACAATTATATAATCGTTGGAAGACAATCAGAAAAATTTATGGTATTGTTGATGAGTTACGCAATAAAAGTGGTTGGGGGTGAGACAATATCAACAACGTGCCTATTCCCGGATATGAAGGGGCATGGGATGAATTGATTCAGGTATTAGGTGACTTGTGCTTCTGTGTGTGTAGTTTATAAACCTCTGCTATTTGTTTTCATTAAATGACCTTTGCAAATCCTACCTTCTCAGAGTCGATCGGAGTTTAGGTTAATTAGAGGTAGGCCATTTCTCTTCCTACGTGAAATGGACTATCTTTGTGGAAAACGCACTGCAAGCGGGACAGACGCCAAAGTGACACGTCGCTAACAAGTCCAGCAACCTACAGAAGTGCATGTAAACGAGTTTCTGACAGGTTTAGGTGGTGCGGTTGATATTGGTGGGATTGATAACATTAGTGATGTTATGAATGTGTCTCAATTCGCACAACCTTCAGCACCCACTTTTAACACACCTACTATAAGTAGGGATGTGGACGATGAAGGGACTTCTACACCGGCCAAGCAGACACCTAACTCTGGAAGGAAGAGTCGTGAAAAGAGGATTGGAGATGAGGCATTAAACAAATATGCAGATGCTACGCAGGAGAGGAGTTAGTTGGTGAGGCTCTTACGAGGGGAGCGTATACCTTCTTCCATCGACAAGGCCGCTGAGACCCCTTCCATGCGTGCATGCATCGACATATTGAAGGCAGATCCAACCCTCGATCGGAGCATGTACCTTAAAGCAGTTGATTTATTCAAGGATCCAATAAATAGACAACTATTTATGGAGCTACCTTGTAATGCCCTGGATTTTTTCCGGATATTTTTCAGATCATTTTAGTGGGTCTCGGAGTGTATTTTGTGCTTTACACGTGTTTTTCCCTTATGTGCCTTTGGAACTCTGTGCTGGGTGAACCGTGGCGTTCTCTGACTCCGGGACGTTACCACTGTGTTGTGCTCCTCCCGAGGATCGCGGAGGTAAATTTTCATAATTTTCTGAATTTCTAAAATTTTTGGGTTTTTCTATATATTAACCCTTTTCTCTCTCCCCCTCTCATTCTCTCTTTCTCACTCTCTCTCATCTCTTTCTCTCCCCCTCTCCCCGGGCGGCCGACGGTGGCGGAGGAGGGTGAGGCGGCGATGGCGAGAGGCGAGGAACGGGTCGAGGATCGAGGGCCGGTGGCGCGTGGAAGTTCGGCAGCGGGTACGTGGAGCGGCGAGGGTTTCGGGGCATTTTCTTCATGGATCGGCGTCCACGGCGCATCGTTTCTTCGGTGGAGGTAGGGAGATGGACCCCCAGCTCGTGCATTCCCTTTCCCGCAAGTTTTGTAGGCCGTGGTGAGCCGAGCGGCCGTATTTGAGTTTTTTGGGGAAAATCCATGTTTTAGGGAGAGTTCGCCCGATCTATGGATTTGAGCCGCGATTCTACGTTTTGATGTCTTAAAATCATGTTAGGGATCCCCAGGGGGCTTCCCCTTGATTTCCCCCTCTCCCATGGAGGTATGGGGACGTGGTTGCCATTTTTGTGCTTGTTCACCGTTTTCACCGCCGGAGCGCTGTGGCGGTCGTTCCAGTGACCGCCACAGGGTGTAACGCGCCCAGGAAGGTGCGTTACACTTTGTTGGCTTTTGGGCGTGGCGTTCGTGGGCCTGACGGTCCCACGATAGACCGCCACAGTGCTGTGACGCCCGGGTGTTAGACCGTTACAGTGATTCCGACCGTTGATTTATGATCGTTGGGGGTCATAGACACCTGACGCACCCAGAGTGGGGCGTCAGGGTAGTGTGATGCCCCTGGGTAGAAGCGTTAGAGTTAACACATCCACCCCTCCCTAACGCACTTGGGTGGGTGCGTTAGAGAGCGTGACGCACCGAGCGGCATGCGTCGTGGCCTGTGTTATTCCGTGGCCTAACGCACCAGCGTGATCCGTTAGGTTCCGTAACGCCCCTAGAGGAGCGCATTACGTTCAATTTTCACTCGAGCCCTGACGCACATGTTTAGGTCCGTCAAGTGCTGTGACGCACCAACATGGGCGCGTTACAGTTCGTTTCACACCGAGTGTCTAACGCTGCTGAGTTGGACCGTCAGAGTGCTGTGACGGCCTACCTTTGGACCGTTACGGTCTGTGACGGCCCAAAGATAGACCGCCAGGCACTGCGTTATGCCGAAGTGGTTCTTCGTGCTTGCCGCGATCGTTTCACGTTGTGTGGATCCCTAGTCGATCCGGTTGCGACCCAATGGTCGACTTGCGGTCTCTTAGATGTCCCAGACACCCCGAGGGTTCTGTGTCCGTGTCTTGAGGGCATCAGGAGGATCGTGCTACCTCGTTTAGCGTGCCAGTGGGTTTGAGAGTCCGGGTGACTCCTCGTGTTCCGGGCTTTTGGTGTTACGCTTGATTGAGTCACCATGCGTCGGTGTGAGTGCGGCAAGGGTTCCCCGCACGTCGTGAGTTTCTTCGGGAAGAGGTTTCCGAGTGGGCCATGAGTAAGGCCTTGGATTGTGAGTCCAGTTGCCTAGCCTAGGGCTAGAGGGTTTCCGCTTTTCCCTGAGAGTGGGATTCGGTTTGGCGGCCTGTGAGCTATCTTGGAAACCGTGCTTCTGCGTTTCTACGTGGCCGGGTGCATGGCCCTTGGACTGTGAGTCCCGTTTCTTTTCCGATCGTGGTCACCATGCGACGGTGCTGGTACGTGGGACGGTCCCCGTACTTCATCGGGTTCGGACGTTGTTTTCCGTTGACTTGAGAGTCTACTCCCTCAGCGACCCTCCACTAGTCGTAGCCTGCTTACACGTTTAGTGGTCCCACCTGGGAGTAGGTGGAGAGGCTTACCCTGAGGATGGTTTTTAGACTGGTTTTCGTCGGACCCCTCGTCTGTAGCCAGAGTCCGGCTCAAGGGGAAAACCAGTTAGAGGCCAGACCTAGGACGCATGGTCTGTGTGTGCACACGTGGTTGGGGGCGGTTGGACCCACGTTGACGGGCGTGACCCCAGCTAGTCCCTTGCTTTGTGGTTACTTGTACGGTGTCCGTGCCTCTGGTAGGCGCTACCACGTCAGGCAGGGCACCTGCGGTGCGGTGTAAGACGTTAGGGGACGCTACCGACTGTGCTTCTAGTGGGAGGTACTCCTATTCTGGACAGAGAGTGACAGACTGTTAGTCAGTCTCTGTGACTTTGACCTTCGGGTTTTTGGTCATGTTGACCGTTGAGTACAGGTTGTTTCGCCATGGCGCGTGTGTCGGTTTTCGTGCCATGAGACTGGTGCTACTAGCTTTACCGAGGTTGCGTCTTGTTGGTGCGGTGTCCGCGATCGGGTGGTCGGGGTTGCACCTTAGACAGCGTGTCTAGGTTGGCCATGTCCTAGGAGACAGGCCTCTACGGAGTGGTTGCCGTGGTTTTTTACTTCGGTAAGTGGTACTAGTGTGGTTCGGTAGCCTCCGACCGTGAGATCGAGGTGTGTTTTCCGGTACAGTAGGAGTAGCTGTAGTGCCGAGTTTTTGACCGGCCATCGGTTCGCTGTTCCTGCTGTTGTTGTAGATTTCCTTTCCGCTACCGCCGTTGTTTCCAATTGGGGTTCCGCGGGATCCCTACTGAGTCTCTATTTTGGAGACTCATCACTGCTTTTCAGGTATGGCGGTTCTTCCTCGCTGTTCGAGGGTGCTGTTCAGAGGTTCTCAATTGTCAGCTCACCGGGCCGAGTGTTCACTCGGCATGTGGTACGCTTTACTGCTTTAGACTGTACTTTCAGTTGGACAGGACTCTGTTGTAGCAGTAGTTATTTATTTATTTCTGTTAATTGTTGAATTGTCCTGCTTTACTTCCTATTTTTTTGTGCCTCCACACTCCTTTTAGCCCTTCCGAGCCCTCCCGGCTCGTGGGCGGCGGTTCGAGTCTCAGGTTATCGGGCCTTCCCGATAATCAAATTCTCGGGTCGTTACAGATGGTATCAGAGTAGTGGTTGTGGACATACATAGGAATTCAAAATATTACAGTGATCAAAGTCTGTAAGGTCCAGTATAGTCGGCGGTTGGCATAGGGTTTTGTGTTCATTTTTTGCCTAGTTTCTTGCTTGAGGGCTTGAGTGCGCTGTGCGGCGCTGTGAAGGTGGTTGCTGTTCGCGGCTTTTGTTGCCAGCGTGCGGTCTAAGGATCGAGGTTGAGAGCTTTCTCCCTCATCGGTGCTGGCCCTGGTTGTGCTACGTTGGGCAGAGGTTGCTGGCAGGCGTGAGCTCGCGGTGCTGCGTTTGAGGTTTTTGCAGCGAGGTCAGGTGGCTGGCGAGGATTGTTTGTGGTTAAGTGGCCGTGAGCGTGCTCTGAGGGAGCTGTCTTTGAGTTTGGCCACTCCAGCTTGAGGTTTGTTCAGCCCCTGAGGTGTTCAAGTCGTAGTTTAAGGTGGCAGAGCGGGTGTTCTGATCGAGAAGTGTGCTCGGGTGAGCGGAGGATCTTCTCGGTGAGTTGCTGTCTCGTCGAGCCTGGTGTCCTCATTGTGCTCTATGGCGTCAGAAATGACGTGGTGGTCCTAGTTATTCTTGCATATTTCGAGGCAGGATTGGGCTGTGGTGTCCCAATAAGTCTTGCTCCTACGCTCTTGTGTGTGAATGGGTTATGTTCGCCCTGGATTTGAGTTAAGATATGAAGGTTCCGTGGCGAGTTCGGGATTCGGGGATGAGCGTTGACGGTCGTCGGTTATGGCTTGTGTTGCGGCTCTTGGCGCGGTGTGCTGTAGTTTGAGGAATTGCAACGGTGGTGCATCGAGAGATGCTGTGATTGTGGTCCGACGTGACACTTGCTGGGTGTGTCGGAGGCCCTGACCTGATGGAAGCGATGGTTTTCTTTGGTGCTGGATGGTGCTGTTTCTAGCATGTGCGAGATTCGAGATCAGGTCGGGCGTGGAGTTCTTTCGTTGGTCGGAAGGGCGTTTGGTTTCTCCTTTGGTTGGAGAGTATTGTGTTGGGCTAGGGTTGTCATCTTGCATCATGTGCTCGGATTGGTTGGCCTTGTGTGCCATGAAGTCCGTGCGAGACGTGCTCCTTGTCTTGGCCAGGTGGTTGCCTGTGAGAAGTTGTGCCCATTCCCTTGTCGTATGAGTGTGTGCTGGCGCTGTTCTGGAAGGACGAGTACTGGTTGGGCGGTGTTCACATTTGTGGCTGTACGCGTGGATCAGAGTGTGTAGCGGAAGCCTGGTGGGCCTGTAACCCACTAGTTCAGGATCGTAGCGTTGGTTGTTACGGGCGGATTCCTGAGTTTGCGTGGAGCATCGGAGGATTGGTTCCTTGGTGTGAGACGTGCTGTTGCCGTGCCGTTGCTCGAGATATCGTGGTTCTTGGCACTGGCATGATGGAGTGTTGGGGAATGTGCTGGCTAGTGCGCCGCATGAGTACCATGTTCCTGTGATGGAAGCCGTGTCAGGCGTCGGTATTAGACCCGGATGGGGTTGTTGAGAATGTGGCCTGACGGAGGTCGAGGGATGTGATGAGACCAGACGGAAGAGTGACGCCTGTGGGCGGAATCCTTTTTGTGCGATTGGCGTCGGAAGGGTGGTCCTTGACGGGACGTTGGTGTCGCAATGGTTATCCCTGGTTTGGTGACCAGCGTGGGATGGTTCCCCTGTAAGTCTGAGTCAAGTGAGGTGATGACTGAAGACACCTGGATCTTATCAATTTGTTTCATCGTGCTCCCCGAGAGGGTCGAGTTGGCGTGATGATCGAGATCGGATGCGGAGTCCGAGAGGAGTGCGGCTCGAGATGTGGTATCAGTCTGTGTGTGAGTCATCGGATGGCTTGCCGAGGTTTGAAATGTTCCCTTCGGATCTGGTGGAGGACCAGGAAAGAAGGAAGAACCTGAGCAAGCGGAGGTTTCCCGTTGACGTGTATCTGGCGACCAGTGGATGGTCTTTTCACAGACAGAAGATGCTGGTTGTCGGGACTCGAGCGTGGCAAGAGCCGCATGCCAGCGAGGCCTTGGGTGGCTGATTTTGAAGTGTGCCTTTCCGGATGGGATCTGGGCTTTATCGAAGTTTGTCTTCTGACAGAGTTGGCACAGTGATATGTCTGGCTTTTAGCTTGCCATGTGTAAGGTGATTCTTGGTGCTGAGCCGATGTTCTGGTTGCGGTCTGTTGAGATGGGTGAGTGAGCTGGTGGAGGCTATGTATTGATTATTCCCTTGAGAAGGGTGTGCGACCTGTCAGATGGTTGTGAAGCTGACATGTAATTTGTCTGCTGACCATTGCATGGATCGCTAGCTGTTTCTCGTGTGAGTGTTGTGTCTCCTCGGTGAGCGAGATGGTGGCAGCAGTGTCATGATTGGTTTTCGTGGTGTCTGAGGTGATGCCAGACTGTGTCCTTTGGTATATGCCTGCACTGATGGCCGGTGTGCGTGGCATGCAGAGCGGGGTGTCGTTTGTGATTGTAGTCTGGCTGTGTCCCTCAGGATCGGTGTTTTCATGAGAATCGAGGTTTTCTATGCAGGGGCTTTGACAACGTTGTCAGTTGGTTAAGGTGTTCTTCCCCTGTGACTTGGTGCTAGTCCTAAATTTCGAGAATGAAATTCCTTTAAGGGGGGAGGGCTGTAATGCCCCAGATTTTTTTCAGATATTTTTCGGATCATTTTAGTGGGTTTCGGAGTGTATTTTGTGCTTTACACGTATTTTTCCCTGATGTGCCTTCGGAACTCTGTGTAGGGCGAACCGCGGCGTTCTTCGACTCTAGGACGTTACCATTGCGTTGTGCTCCTCCCGAGGATCACGGAGGTAATTTTTTGTAATTTCTAAAATTTTTGGGTTTTTCTATATATTAACCCTTTTCTCTCTCCCCCTCTCATTCTCTCTTTCTCACTCTCTCTCATCTCTTTCTCTCCCCCTCTCCCCAGGTTGCCGACGGTGGCGGAGGAGGGCGAGGCGGTGATGACTGGAGGTGAGGAACGGGGAACGGGTCGAGGATCGAGGGCCAGTGGCGCGTGGAAGCTTGGCCGCGGGTTCGTGGAGCGGCGAGGGTTTCGAGGCGTTTTCTTCGTGGATCGGCGTCCACGGCGCGTTGTTTCTTCGGTGTAGGTAGGGAGATGGACCCCCAGCTTGTGCATTCCCTTTCCTGCAAGTTTTGTAGGCCGTGGTGAGCTGAGCCGGCGTATTTGAGATTTTTGGAGAAAATCCATGTTTTGGGGAGAGTTCGCCCGATCTATGGATTTGAGCTGCGATTCGGCATTTTGATGGCTTAGAATCATGTTAGGGGTCCCCAGGGGGCTTCCCCCTTGATTTCCCCCTCTCCCATGGAGGTATGGGGGCATGGTTGCCATTTTTATGCTTGTTCACCATTTTCGCCGTCGGAGAGCTGTGGCGGTCGTTCCAGTGACCGCCACAGGGTGTAACGCGCCCAGGGAGGTGCGTTACACTTCGTTGGCTTTTGGGCGTGGCGTTCGTGGGCCTGACGGTCTCACGATAGACCGCCACAGTGCTGTGACGCCCTGGTGTTAGACCGTTACAGTGATTCCGACCATTGGTTTATGACCGTTGGGGGTCACAGACACCTGACGCACCCAGAGTGGGGCGTCAGGGTAGTGTGACGCCCCTTGGTAGGAGCGTTAGAGTTAACGCATCCACCCCTCTCCCTAACGCACTTGGGTGGGTGCATTAGAGAGCGTGACGCACCGAGCGGCATGCGTCATGGCCTGTGTTATTCCGTGGCCTAACGCACCAGCGTAATCCGTTAGGTTCCGTAACACCCCTAGAAGAGCGCGTTACGTTCAATTTTCACTGGAGCCCTGACGCACATGTTTAGGTCCGTCAGGTGCTGTGACGCACCAACGTGGGCGCGTTACAGTTCGTTTCACACCGAGTGTCTAACGCTCCTGAGTTGGACCGTCAGAGTGCTGTGACGGCCTACCTTTGGACCGTTACGGTCTGTGACGGCCCAAAGATAGACCACCAGGCACTGCGTTATGCTGAAGTGGTTCTTCATGCTTGCCGAGATCGTTTCGCGTTGTGTGGATCCCTAGTCGACCCGGTTGCGACCCAGTGGTCGACTTGCGGTCTCTTGGATGTCCCAGACACCCCGAGGGTTCTGTGTCCGTGTCTTGAGGAGGACCGTGCTACCTCGTTTAGCGTGCCGATGGGTTTGAGAGTCCGGGTGACTCCTCATGTTCCGGGCTTTTGGTGTTACGCTTGATTGAGTCACCGTGCATTGGTGTGAGTGCGGCGAGGGTTCCCCGAACGTCGTGAGTTTCTTCGGGAAGAGGTTTCCGAGTGGGCCATGAGTAAGGCCTTGGATTGCGAGTCCAGTTGCCCAGCATGGGGCTGGAGGGTTCCCACTTTTCCCTGAGAGTGTGATTCGATTTGGCGGCCTGTGAGTTGCCTTGGGAACCGTGCTTCTACGTTTCTGCGTCGCCGAGTGCGTTGCCCGTGGACTGTGAGTCCCCTTTCTTTTCCGACTGTGGTCACCGTGCGATGGTGCTGGTACGTGGGACGGTCCCCGTACTTCGTCGGGTTCGGATGTTATTTTCCATTGACTTGAGAGTCTACTCCCTCAGCGACCCTCCACTAGTCGTAGCCTGCTTACACGTTTAGTGGTCCCACCTGGGAGTAGGTGGAGAGGCTTACCCTGAGGATGGTTTTTAGACTGGTTTCCGTCGGGCCCCTCATCTGTAGCCAGAGTCCGGCTCAAGGGGAAAACCAGTTAGAGGCCAGACCTAGGACGCATGGTCTGTGTGTGCACACGTGGTTGGGGGCGGTTGGACCCACGTCGACGGGCGTGACCCCAGCTAGTCCCTTGCTTTGTGGTTACTTGTAGGGTGTTTGTGCCTCTGGTAGGCGCTATCACGTCATGCAGGGCACCTGCGGTGCGGTGTAAGACGTCAGGGGACGCTACCGACTGTGCTTCTTGTGGGAGGTACTCCTGTTCTGGACAGAGAGTAATAGACTATCAGTCAGTCTCTGTGACTTTGACCTTCATGTTTTGTGTCGTGTTGATCGTTGAGTCCAGGTTGTTTCACCGTGGCGCGTGTGTCGATTTTCGTGCCATGAGACTGGTGCTAGTAGCTTTATCGAGGTTACGTCTTGTTGGTGTGGTGTTCGCAACTGGGTGGTCGGGGTTGCACCTTGGACAGCGTGTCTAGGTTGGCCGTGTCCTGGGAGACAGGCCTCTATGGCGTGGTTGCCGTGGGTTTTTACTTCGGTAAGTGGTACTAGTGTGGTTCGATAGCCCCCGACCATGAGATCGGGGTGTGTTTTCCAGTACAGTAGGAGTAGCTGTAGTGCCGAGTTTTTGACCGGCCACCGGTTCGCTGTTCCTGCTGTTGTTGTAGCTTTCCTTTCCGCTACCGCCGTTGTTTTTGGTTGGGGTTCCGCGGGATCCCTGCTGAGTCTCTGTTTTGGAGACTCATCCCTGCTTTTTAGGTGTGGCGGTTCTTCCTCGAGGTTCGAGGGTGCTGTTCAGAGGTTCTCAGTTGCCAGCTCGCGTGGTTGAGTGTTCACTCGGCATGTGGTATGCTTTACTACTTTAGACTGTACTTTCGGTTGGACTCTGTTGTAGCAGTAGTTGTTTATTTATTTCTGTTAATTGTTGAATTGTCCTACTTTATTTCCTATTTCTTTGTGTCTCCACACTCCTTTTAGCCCTTCCGAGCCCTCCCGGCTCGTGGGCGGTGGTTCGAGTCTCGGGTTATCGGGCCTTCCCGGTAATCAGATTCTCGGGTCGTTACATACCTGAACAAGATAGGATTGACTGGGTGTTAATTCACATGATGTAAACCTTGGTCATGCACTTGGACAATTTGCTTTAATCCCCAACCCCACTTTATCATGCGGTGTAATCTTAAACTTACTTACTTTCTCTTCTACATACTTTTTAGTATGGAGTGGACTTTTTTTTAAAATTACTTCCATTTTTGTGATAGTCAAATATATTGTCATTCATAAAAACTTACATGCAGGTAATTGAAGTTCATAAAATGGGAAGATATCAATGCTATGTAGTGTGGGTTGGACGAGAACCCGATGTATATTACAACTGGCCTGAATGTTTTGCCCAAGTGAATGAATATCCCGGAGCTCGTTACAAGGGTTTTCACTGACTGGAAGATGCACATAAAGCTATAGATGGGTATTTCAATAGCAGACATACTCATCTAGATCGGTCGCAAGTAATAGGAAGGGCCATGCATGCGTCTCATGTAAATCCCATGGCACCGTCTCATACAAGGAACCAGTCACTGCTACAGTAGAATACTCAAATGTCTAATGTGTCTTATATTGTTGTTGTCCTGTTGAGTATTCTAGTAGTGTTGCTCTTCTTTATATTAGTTACTCTTTTACTTGTGTTATTATAGGTAGGGAATTCATAGACTATGCTTGATGACTAGTAAAGTACTATTTCGCTATTCTGTAGTTGCGATTGTACAATCGTTGATCTTAAATTATGTACTAATCATTTTACTCATATTTAATTTAAAGACTTCATCAATTCATATTTTTCCTAATGGCGATGGAAACGCTTCGTGTGATGTGTAGAGATGGATCGCGTTCTAATGGAGTTTCTTTTGGAGGACGATGAAATGTTCAACACCTTTGTGGAGGCCATTCTTGATCAAGTGGAACAAGAGGAAATGTCGCCGCCTATTCGTCGACGCATGCATTCATCAATGTACACAGGTCAAATGTAGGTGACGGATATTATCAATGGACATGAGCAGAGATGTTATAAAGTGTTCAGGATGCACCCAACTATGTTTACAAGATTGATTGACATCTTGGTAGGTCGTGGATTATTAAAGGATTCAAAATATGTGACTACTGCCGAACAGTTGGGTATGCTCTTATATGCCACCGGTCATGGGGTGTCTAGTGGTGCTTTATGTGAGCACTTTCAACATTCTTCTCAAACAATCAGTAAGTATGTAAATCAAGCCATCCTTGCCTTGGCTTCCTTGAAGGAAGAATACATTCAACTACCCACACCTGCTCAAGTTCACGAGTGTCATCCCTACATTCGTGGTGAAGAACGCTTCTAGCCTTATTTTAAGGTGAGTTCTATTGACTTAGTTATTCCTCCTTAACTCATTGGTATCTTAAACTTACATTTGTGTTTTGTGGTAGAATGCCATTGGTGCCATAGATGGCACACACATTCATGCAAACGTTCCGACTTCAGAGCATGATCGATTCCGCAACCGTAAGTAATGCATTACACAAAATGTAATGACTGCTGTATCATTTGATATGCTCTTCCAGTATGTTTATGTTGGATGGGAAGGATCGGCAGCTGGTATGCGGGTGCTAAAGTGGGCCTTAGATGAAGGAGGGTTCTTTGTACCGACGGGGAAGTATTATTTGGTTGATTATGGATACGAAAATAGTTCTCTTTTTTGGCTCCGTATAGGGGAGTGAAGTATCATCTTGCTCAATTCCGTTGTAACGACCCGAGATCTGAACACCGGGAAGACCCGATAACCCGAATCTCGAACTGCCACCCACGAGCCCGAAGACTCGGAAGGGTTAAAAAGATGGTGTGGAGATACACAAGAATCTAAAATAATTACAGAATTACACAGTTAATATGAATGAGCAGGAAATAAATAAATTGCATTAATTAAATTACATTGTCCACAATAATAACAACAGCAGTCTAAAAAGACAGTAGTCCACAACTAGTACAGTCTAAAGGGAAAAGTACAACTACGCGGGGCATACCCCGGAACTGGCAACTGGCAACAAACAATGGGCACCTGAATCACGTGGAGCCTCTAAAGTGCTCCCCGAAGCCGCGTCTCACCTGAAACACGAAAACACGTAGGGAATGAGCCTCAAAACACAATGCTCAGTAGGAATCATCCGGTCCCCACCTCGTAAATCAAGAAACAATGCGGAAAGTAACTGCGAGCTACGACTACGGCTAGTACTGAACACCCAGCATGAAAATCGAGATAACTCGTCAGAAACTGAGAAAAACCTAAGAGTCGCTACCAGACAAAGACAGGAGTAGCTACCCACTAGAAGCAGGGCCAGATGCATCCACTGACGGCTTAAACCGCGCCTCGGGTGTCCCCCTCGACCCCTGGTGGAACGGGGACACCGTACAAGTAACCACAGAACAAGTGACTAGCTGGGGTCGCGCTCGTCAGCGCGGGTCCAACTGCCCCCAACCACGTGTGCACACACAGACCATACGTCCTAGGTAAGGACCTCTGACTGGTTTTCCCCTCAGTCAGACTCTGCGTCAAACATGGGGCCCTACGGAAACCCGTCTAAAAATCATCTCTCGGTGTAGCCTCGCCACCACTCCCTGGTGGGACCACTCGCGTGTCGGAAGGCTACGACTAGTGGAGGGTCACTGAAGGAGTAGACTCTCTAGTCAACGGAAAACAACGTCTAAATCGGACAAAGTACAAGGACCATTCCTCGTACCGACACCGACTCACGGTGACACAAGTCAAGAACACCAACTCCCGGGATCCCACGGCACCCTAGCATGTGGCCCCCACATGATGCCCGGCATCAGTCAGACCACGGGTCAGCACGTGGATCGAGATCTACTAACCCGGGACTCGAATCGAAACGGTGTAACTCCGGAGAAACAGAACACAGGTGGCGGTCCATCCTGGAGACTGCCACGTGTGCAAAACCCCCAAATCTGTGAGGAACCTTAATGCGCCATAGGCCCAGAGCGCGTTTATGAACGCGCTCTCCTTGCCTAGCGCGTTCAGGCAAGAACGCGCTTGGGGTCCATAGCGCATTAATCATTAACGCGCTATGAAGCCATAGCGCGATGGACCAAGAACGCGCTGGGGGAACCTAGCGCATTCCGAAGTCACGCCTGGTCTGCAGGCGCGTTCCCTGCCGACATGTCGACCCACCCCTGTTCATCTTCCTCGATGAACACGGTGACATTGGGTAGCGCGATCTCAAGATCGCGCCCCTGGACAGTAGCGCGACAACGGGCAGAGCCCGGTTCGCGAAGTACGCACGGGAAAATCAAAAACCACGCCCATTCACCCCTTGGTGAAGGTAAAACAAAAGGGAAATCAATCCCTTAACTCCCAGCATGCCAGAAACCCCAAAAATATATCTAGAAACGTATTAAATCGATGAAATCTGGCTCACCCCTCAAACATGGAGTTTCCCCATCCCGACATGAAATCACACCCCTCTCGGCTTTCCATGCCCTACAAATCACGGGGAACGCAAGAGAAGAAGTAGGGATCTGTCACCCTACCTCAAAGAAGCCCAAAAACGCCTAGATCGCGTTGTTCCTCAAAATCCGTTTGTTCTTCCTCGAGCTTCCCACGAGCCACGCACGCCACCGAGATCAACTCGCCGCCGCCGTTGTCGCCACGCCGTCGCCCACCGCCGTCTACAGCCGGAGGGGCACACCGCCTCATCGCCGGAAGAGGAGAGAGAAAGAGGGGGCACCGGTTCTCCAACAGGAAGAAAAGAGAAAGAGGAAGAAGAAAGAGAAAGGAGAAAGAAAAAGGAAAAAGGGTTAGGGATTTATAGAAAATCCGGATGTTTCAAAAAATATGAAAAAATAGAAAAATATACTGCCACGATCGTTGGAATGCACTGATCAACGTGGTACCACCAGCGCCTAGGTGAACGACCTGGTTCACTCGCTACGGGGTTCCGTAGGTTTTACCGAAACACACACACGGGAATCGGAAAACACGCGAAAAAGTTGCGGAACACATTCCGGGACCTCCGAAACTGATCCGAATCGCACGGATCCGAACACGAAAGATGCCTGAAACATAATTTCAGACACAACGGAGTCGGACTCTCCGAGAAAACATATCCGGGACCCAAAAAGAAGGATCCGAAGGGTCTGGGATATTACAGCCCTCCCCCCTTAAAACAAAGCACAGGGGAAAGAAAAGGATACTCACTCGAACATGTAAGTGAACTATTGACGCATCTCGTCCTCACGCTCCCAAGAAGCCTCACTGCCAGAGTGCCGCTGCCACATCACCTTAATCAAAGGGATAACCTTGTTCCGTAGGTGCTGCTCTCGCCGATCCTCAATACGGATAGAGAACTCCGGTAGAGACAGATCGGGAGTCAGCTCGGGCCAAACCGAGTCCTCCAACACATGAGAAACATCGGGCATATACTTCCTCAACATCAAGACATGGAACACAGCATGCACCGCTGCAAACTCGGGAGGTAGCTACAATCGATAAGCAACCTTGCCAATGCGCTCCACCCTGGGAAAAGGACCAACATAGCGGGGACTCAGCTTCCCACGCTGTCCAAATCTCATCACTCCCTTCATGGGAGAGACTCGTAAAAATACACGGTCACCGACCGCAAAACAGAGTGGCTGCCTGCGCCGATCGGCATAGCTCTTCTGCCGACTCTGCGCCGCCAACATGTTCTGACGGACCAGATGCACCACATCAATACACTGCTGCACCAACTCCGGTCCCGTCACAACACGCTCACCAACCTCTGACCAATCGAGTGGAGTCCGACACGGACACCCGTACAATGCCTCATAAGGAGTCATCCCAATGCTCGAATGATAGCCGTTGTTGTAGGCAAACTCCACCAATGGTAGATGATGAATCCAACTCCCTTGCCATTCCAAGCAACAAGATCTCAACATATCCTCTAACGTCTGAATGGTCCTCTCTAACTGACCATCTAACTGACAATGATACGCTGAGCTAAATGCTAACTCCGTGCCAAGAGCTCGCTGGAAACTCCTCTAGAATCCAGAAGTGAAACACGGATCTCAATCTGACACGATGGAAATGGGAATCCCATGCAAAAGCACGATCCGCTCCACATAGAGACGAGCCAACTTCGGCACGCTCCAGATGACTTTGATCGGTAACAACCGAGCCACTTTCGTCAGCCTGTCCACCAGCAACCAAATACTATCCTGCCCACTCGGAGTCCTCGACAATCCCACCATAAAATTCATGGTCACGTGGTCCCATTTCCACGCGGGAACATCCAAGGGCTGAAGAGTACCTCCTGGTCGCTGATGCTCTGCCTTCACCTGCTAACAGGTCAGGCATCGGGCCACATACTCAGCAATATCTCTCTTCATGCCAGGCCACCAGAACTGCCTCTTTAAGTTCCGATACATCTTCGTCGCACCCGGGTGCACAGTGTACTGACTCCCATGAGCCTCCAGTAGCACCGCACGCCTCACCTGCTCCTCGGCTGGGACGTACAGCCTGCCACGAAATCTCACAGCACCATCCTCGCCGAAGTCCACGTCAGCTAAAGCCAAAATCCGGGGCAACTCAGGGTCTGCACGCTGAGCGTCTGTCACTTGACGATGAATCGCAGGCGTGACAGTCAAGCTCACAAGAACAGCTGACCCCGGCTCCTAGGGAACCTTAAGCCTAAACGACAGAGATGGCACTTGTTCCCAGAGCCTCCACTTCCTCATCATCATGGTGCTAACCACAACCTTCCTACTCAAGGCATCGACAACAACATCCATCCTGCCCGGCTGATAAGATAGGGTGAAGTCATAATCCTTCATATACTCCATCCACCGCCTCTGCCTGAGGTTGAGGTTCTTCTGAGTGAATACATACCTCAAACTTTGATGGTCTATGAACACCTCAAACTTCTCACCATACAGATAATACCTCCAAATCTTCAATGCAAAGATCACAGCCGCCAACTCAAGGTCATGGGTAGGGTAGTTCTCCTCATGGGGCTTTAGCTGTCGAGATGCATAAGCCACCACTCTACCGTGCTGCATCAGCATAGCACCCAACCCAATCCCGGAAGCATTTGTACACACCATAAAACCACCCGATCCAGAAGGTAACACCAACACTGGTGCCTAGGTGAGCAACCTCCGAAGCTCCATAAAGCTCTGCTCACACTCATCAGTCCAGACAAACGGCACATCCTTCCGCATAAGCCTAGTCATCGGGGCTGCAACACGAGAAAAATTCTGGATGAACCACCGATAATAGCCTGCAAGCCCCAAGAAACTCCGAATCTCCGTCACGGACCTTGGCCTGGGCCACTACATCACTACCTCGACCTTGGATGGATCCACGAAATACCATCACCAGAAATCACGTGTCCCAAAAAGTGCACCTCATGAAGCCAAAACTCACACTTGCTGAGTTTAGCATACAACTGGTGATCCCACAAAGTCTGCAACACAACCCTCAAATGATACACATGCTCATCTGCAGACCGCGAATACACAAGGATGTCGTCAACAAACACGACCACGAACTGGTCCAGATAAGGACGGAACACCCTCCGCATCAAATCCATAAACGCTGCGGGGGCATTGGTGAGCCCAAACGGCATCACCAGAAACTCATAATGCTCATATCTCGAGCTGAACGCTGTCTTCTCCACGTCAGACTCTCGAATCTGCAACTGATAATAATCGGACCACAAATCAATCCGTGAGAACACTCTAGCAGACTGAAGCTGGTTGAACAAGTCATCAATCCATGGCAACGGATACTTGTTTTTAACGGTTACATCATTCAGCTGCCGGAAGTCAATGCACAGCCTCAGACTACCATTGTTCTTCTTCACGAACAATACTGGCGCACCCCAAGGGGAAAAGCTAGGACGAATGTACCCCTTGGCCAACAACTCCTGCAACTATGCCCTAAATTCTCTCAACTCAGTGGGACCCATACGGTAGGGAGCCTTCGACAAAGGTCCTGTACCAGGCACATTTTCGATCATAAAATCAATCTCCCACTGGGGAGGCAATCCAGGTAGGTCCTCGGGAAAAATATCAGGAAACTCACACACCACCGGAATGTCCTCGACATCCGGCTCTTCCGGTCTGCCACTACCACAGAAGCTAGAAAACCCTGACAACCCGCGTCAAGCAACCGACGAGCCCTAATAGCCGAAATAAGAAAGCAGGAAGAGGAAAACCTAATACCTTGGAAATAGAAGGTGGGTCCACGAAGTCGCCAAAATAAACCCTCTTCGAGTCACAATCCACCAACGCATGATGTGTCTCGAGCCAATCCATGCCCAAAATCACATCAAAGTCCTGAAGTGGCAACACATAAAGCCTAGCTGGCAAACTCCGTCCTTCAACCCACACAGGAACCTCCTCGAAACAATACGGAGTGATCATGAAATCACCCGAAGGCAACTCCACTGTCAAATCACAGGACATCTGGGTCACAGGCTCCTCGATACTCAGCGCGAAATCCTCCAAAATAAACGAATGAGATGCGCCAGAATCAAATAAAACTCGAGCCGCACAACCCAAAATCCGAATGGTACCTTCCACGAGCTATGACGCCACTGCCTCTGCCCTAGTCATGTGTGTAATCTGGCCTCGGGATCTCTGCTTGCCTCCCACACTCGCTGACCTGGGTAGCGGCGGATACTGCCTCTACTGCTGCTGCCTCTACTGCTGCGGAGGAAATTGCTACTACTGCGGCCTCTGAGGACAATCGCGCGCCATATGCTCTGGCTGGTCACACCTAAAATAGATCACCGGCGTCGTGCACTGCCTGCCTGGATGCGACTCGCCACACCGGGGACACCCTTCCTGCGATCCACCCACTGATGCCTAACGCTGAAAAGGAATCGGCTGATGCACACTGCCCGATGACGCCTGCCTCTGATCCTTGCGCTTCTTATAGAAACTCTTCTTAAGAAACTTCTTGACCTTGGAGCCAAAAGACGCAGATCCTGTCAATAACGCTGTCGGTGTCGGCGCTCCTGAACCACCTGTCGTATGCTGAAAGGAGCCCTGCTGCTGGGTAGCCGACTGCTGGCTGCGCCCTGACTGGGACTGCCCCTGGCCTCCCGGTCCTCGAACCTTTCGCATATCTAGCTCCAAAGATGTAGCCACACTAGATACTGTCTCTAAATCAGTAGCATCGTTCGCCATCAAGAGGTGCCTCAACTCTAGCCTCAAACCCTGCACAAACTGCTCGGTCTTCACTCCCTCATGCTCCATGATATGGGGAGCATAACGGCCTAACACCATAAACCGAGCCCTGTATTGCAACATAGACATGTCACCCTGGACCAGCTCCAAAAACTGATGCATCTTTTGCGTACCAACATAGGATGGGCAGAAAGTACGCTCAAAGACCGTGACAAAGTCCTTCACACGATCTCCTGGAGTGGACGATACTGAAAGGACGTCTTCCACTCCGAAGACCACCAATCTCGAGCCGTACCCTGTAACTAGCTACATGCCAACATCACCCTGTCCTCCTCAGCACAGCGCATGGAACTGAACACCCTCTCCATCTCATCAAGCCACTGCCTGGCCACATCGGGATTTGGCTGGCCCTCATAATAGGGTGGGTGAAACTGCAAGAAGTCCCTCACAGCAAGACTGGGTCCACCCCTAGTCGACGAGCCCTCACCAGCATCTCTGCCAAACTGCTACGCCATAGCCTGAAACATACTCCGAAAGAAATCCTCGGCCCCCGGAACTCTCGCTACATCCCCTGCCTGGTTGATGACTGGTGGCACCCTGCTCTGCTCCTCCTACTCCTCTGTCAACTGTCCCTGCTGAGAGCGAGTCCTCCGCCTCGGCGCCATACTTGCCTACTGCAAACAGACTGAAGACACGGAAAACAACGGAATCAATAAAACACACGATGCCCTAAGCCAGTGCCAACTGTACATCATCATTGTGGACTAGTGGATCACTACAACTATTTACGATTCTCATATATATCCACAACCGTGCTTTGATACCAGCTGTAATGACCCGAGATCCGAACACCGGGAAGGCCCGATAACCCGAATCTCGAACCGCCACCCACGAGCCCGAAGACTCGGAAGGGTTAAAAGGATGGTGTGAAGATACACAAGAATCTAAAATAATTACAGAATTACACAGTTAATATGAATGAGCAGGAAATAAATAAATTACATTAATTAAATTACATGGTCCATAATAATAACAACAACAGTCTAAAAAGACAGTAGTCCACAATTAGTACAGTCTAAAGGGAAAAGTACAACTACGCGGGCATACCCCGGAACTGGCAACTGGCAACTAATCCTGGGCACCTGAACCACGTGGAGCCTCTGAAGCGCTCCCCTGAAGTCGCGTCTCACCTGAAACATGGAAAACACGTAGGGAATGAGCCTCAAAACACAAGGCTCAGTAGGGATCATCCGGTCCCCACCTCGCAAACCAAGAAACGGCGTGGAAAGTAACTGCGAGCTATGACTACGGCTAGTACCGAACACCCAGCAAGAAAACCGAGACAACTCGTCAGAAACCGAGAAAAACCTAAGAGTCGCTACCAGACAAAGACAGGAGTATCAACCCACTAGAAGTAAGGCCTCCACTGACGGCTTAAATCGCGCCTCGGGTGTCCCCCTCGACCCCTGGTGGAACGGGGACACCGTAAAAGTAACCACAGAACAAGTGACTAGCTGGGGTCGCGCTCGTGAGCACGGGTCCAACCACCCCCAACCACGTGTGCACACACAGACCATACGTCCTAGGTCTGCCCCTCTGACTGGTTTTCCCCTCAGTCGGACTCTGGCGTCAAACGTGGGGCCCTACGGAAACCAGTCTAAAAATCATCTCTCGGGGTAGCCTCGCCACCACTCCCTGGTGGGGCCACTCGCGTGTCGGAAGGCTACGACTAGTGGAGGGTCATTGAAGGAGTAGACTCTCTAGTCAAAGGAAAACGACGTCTAAACCGGACAAAGTACAAGGACCGTTCCTCGTACCGGCACCGACTCACGGTGACACAAGTCGAGAACACCAACTCCCGAGATCCCACGGCACCCTAGCATGTGGCCCTCACATGATGCCCAGCATCAGTCAGACCACGGGCCAGTACGCGGATCGAGATCTACTAACCCGGGACTCGAATCGGCACGGTGTAACTCCGGAGAAACAGAACACAGGTGGCGGTACATCCTGGAGACTGCCACATGTGCAAAACCCCCAAATCTGCGAGGAACCTTAACGCGCCCTAGGCCCAGAGCGCGTTTATGAACGCGCTCTCCTTGCCTAGCGCGTTCAGGCAAGAACGCGCCCGTGGTCCATAGCGCGTTAATCATTAACGCGCTATGAAGCCCAAGCGCGATGGACCAAGAACACGCTGGGGGAACCTAGCACGTTTCGAAGTTCAGCCTGGTCGGGCAGGCTCGTTCCCTACCGACAGGCCGACCCACCCCTGTTCATCTTCCTCGATGAACACGGTGACATTGGGTAGCGTGATCTCAAGATCACGCCCCTGGACAATAGCGCGACAACGGGCAGAGCCCGGTTCGTGAAGTACGCACGGGAAAATCAAAAACCACGCCCATTCACCCTCTGGTGAAGGGAAAACAAAAGGGAAATCAATCCCTTAACTCCCAGCATGCTAGAAACCCCAAAAATCTAGCTAGAAACGCATTAAATCGATGAAATCCGGCTACCCCTCAAACATGGAGTTTCCCCATCCCGACATGAAATCACACCCCTCTCGGCTTTCCATGCCCTACAAATCATGGGGAACGCAAGAGAAGAAGTAGGGATCATTACCCTACCTCAAAGAAGCCGAAAAATGCCTAGATCGCCTTGTTCCTCAAAATCCGTTTGTTCTTCCTCGAGCTTCCCACGAGCCACACACGCCACCGAGATCACCTCGCCGCCGCCGTCGTCGCCACGTCGTCGCCCACCGCCGTCTGCAGCCGGAGGGGCACGCCGCGTCGTCGTCGGAAGAGGAGAGAGAAAGAGGGGGCGTCGGTTCTCCAATGGGAAGAAAAGAGAAAGAAGAAGAAGAAAGAGAAAGGAGAAAGAAAAAGGAAAAAGGGTTAGGGATTTATAGAAAATCCATATTTTCTATAAATCCCAAAAAATAAAAAAATATACCGCCGCGATCGTTGGTATGCACTGATTGACATGGTACCACCCGCGCCTAGGTGAACGGCCCGGTTCACTCGCTACGGGGTTCCGTAGATTTTGCCGAAACACACATGGGAATCGGAAAACACGCGGAAAGCCGCGGAACACGTTCCGGGATGTCCGAAACTGATCCGAATCGCACGGATCCGAAAATGAAAGATGCCCGAAACCTAATTTCGGACACAACGGAGTCGGACTCTCTGAGAAAATAGATCCGGGACCCAAAAAGAAGGATCCAAAGGGTCCGAGATATTACATCCGTGGCCCTGGAAATGTGGCTTACGAAAATAAGAAGCAAAAATTCAATCATCGTCATGCGTAATTGAGAAATATTATGGAGCGAACATTTGGGGTGTAATGTCCCAGATTTTTCGGATCATTTTCGTGAGTCTGGAGTGTGTTTTGTGCTTTACCCGTGTTTTTCCTGATATGCCTTCGAACTCTGTGCAGGGTGAACTGTCGCGTTCTCCAACTCCGGGACAGCACCGGCGTGTTGGGCTCTTCCCGATGATTGTGGAGATAATTTTTTGAATTTTTCTAAATTTTTGAAATTTCTGGATTTTCCTATAAATAACCCCCTCACCCTTTCTCTCTCCTCATCTCTCATTCCTCTCACTCTCTCCCTCTCACCTCTCCCACGTTGTAATATCCCGGACCTTTCAGATCATTCTTCGCGGGTCTCGGATCTGATTTCTCGGAGTGTCCGGCTCCGTTGTGTCTGAAATTTCGTTTCGGACATCTTTCGTGTTCGGATCGGCGAATCCGAGTTGTTTCGGAGGCCCGGAAGCGTTCCGCGACTTTTCGCACGTGTTTTCTGACTACCGGTGTGTGTTTTGGTAATTCCTTCGGGCATTCACTTGGGCACGAGTGGTACCGTTGCGATCGGTGCGTTCCGAGGATCCCGGAAATGTAATTTTTTATTTTTTGATATTTTCTGGATTTTCTGGATTTTCTATAAGTACTCTTATTTCTCTCTCTCTCTTGTTGTGCCCCTTGTGCCTTGATGATTATGTGGTGTTTTAATGATAGCAACATGAATGAGTCACCATATTAGTTTATTAAGAACAACACATTGAGTCACCATATTGTTATGTGGAGATATATGCATTAACTGTGAGCATGGTGCATCAACAGTGTGGATTGCATTGCATCGGTGCATATTCTGCATTGAGTGGTCTTGCATTGCATCGGTGCATCAACAGTAGTTGCATGCGTGAGTTAGTGCATGGCCTGATCTTCTGTGCATTGTTGGTTCATGCATATTCAATGTCTGCACGCCATAAAGTCTGTATAGAGTCTTTGCCTAGATTGCATCAGACAAGTCTGTACACTCTTCAAGTACATCATCTCAGCAAGTCTATACATTGGACTTGAGCATATAGGAAGTCTGTACAACGTCTGCATAATGAATTTCAAGTCTATACATTGCATGAACGCACACACAAGTCTATACACCTGTTTGCCTTGCTTCATGCGAAGTCTGTACATCGAGCAAGTCTGCACATTGTAGCATGCACGCCATATAGTCTATACACTGTAACGTTTGCACATCATGCACTAGCAAGTCTGCACATTGTCAAAGTCTACACATTGCACTGTACATCGGACCAAGTCTGTACAGTCTCATTTAAAGTCTATACTGTGCATACTACATCGTCAAAGTCTATACAGTGCACTGTAGCGTGCATTCACTCATTCCGTCTCATGAAGCGTCTCACGGTGTGTCTCACATAGCGCTCAAGTATATACATTGCATCGTCTCATGTAGCGTCTCATGCACTTAAAGTCTATACATCCGTTACAGTGCACACACCGTCTCACTTAGCGTCTCATGCTAAGTCTATACATTCGTTGTGCATAGTCCATGCATTCACTTCAAGTCTGCACATTCTTCTGTTATGTCCAAAGTCTGTACATTGCCATGCTTCAGGCTGAGCAAGTCTATACACTGATGCATGAGATCAAGTCTGTACAGTCAATGCCTGCACACAATGTCTATACATTCATTTGTTGATATTCAAGCAAGTCTGTACATCGTCAGTCTGCTCATGCATCGTCTTGGTGGTAAGTCTGTACATTGGCCAAGTCTATACATCGCCACTTGTTCATGCATGTGAGCAAGTCTATACATCCACCGTCTCACTCAAGTCTATACATTGCAGCCTTTGCATTGCACATACATTGAAGTCTATACATTGCATCGTCTTGAGACTAAGTCCGTTCACCACTGTCTTACTTAGAGTCTTTGTGCATACCTTCAAGTCTATACATTGTAAAACCAAGTCTGTGCATGCATCGTCTCATCCATCGTCTCATGCATCGTCTTTCAAGTCTATACATTGTGTGCCTCGAGCATTCAAGTCTGTACATTGGTTTTGTCATGCACATAAATGTCCAAGTCTGTACAATGCTGCTATGGCTGTGCATCGTTTGCATACTGCATACATGACACATAGCAAGTCTGCACAGTACACACACAATCTGTTTTGCACACATGCACTCAAGTCTACGCATAATGCATTCAGGCTTAAGTGTTAAGCATAGAATGTCTGTACAGCCTGTGCATCCTTTCGACATAAAGTCTATACATTGTGCATGGTTCAAAACAAGTCTGCACATTGCTGCATTCTAAGTCTACACATTGCTTATACATCCCATGCAGAGTCTGCACACAGTGGATTAGTAAGTCTATACATTGTGCATCGCTCAAAGCAGAGTCCGCACACTCATTGTCAGCAAGTCTGCACACTGATGTAGCACGCATGCAGAGTCTACACACTCATAACCTTAGCCATTACATTGTGTGCTTCATGGCTGTTCAACGTCTCATGTAGTGTCTCATGCAAAGTCTTTACATTGCTGTCGCATTGCAAAGTCCATACATTGCTGTTGCATTGCAAAGTCTACACACTGCATTACTCCCTACAGAGTCTATACAAGGTTTGTTGTCTTAAGCTGATGATTCTCTTTGACTGGCAGGTACTGTCTCGAGGAGATTAAGAAGGCACGTGATCCAAGGATGGGCGAGGTGCCCAGGATCGTGACACGTGTACAGCAACAGGCTGAGATGCTGCCAATTGGTCAAGGCCTTTGGGCGGGAGATGGGGAAGACACACGCCCTATCCTCTGCTGCTGCTATAAAAGGAAGCCTTGTTCTTGAGAAGAAGGCTGATCGAACAGATAGAAGACTTGAAGGAAAAGCAGAAGAGCAGAGAGCCCGTTCGATCCAGAAGAGAAAGAAATAGAGTGAAGAAAAGAAAGAGAAAGAAAGAGAGACAGAGTGATCGAGAGAAGAAGAGAAGTGCAGCAGAGAAGAAGAGAGATAGAGAGAGAGAGTAGAAGAAGGGAAGCTGCTTGAAGATCTGTTCCTGCTGGACCGTGGATCAAATCTAAGCCAACCAGCTCCTTGAGAGCCACATTGTGCTTCATCTTTTACAGCTTTCAGTTGCTGTTGTTACTTGCTTTTGTTTTTCTTTTCAAACCTTTTATCAAGCTGTTAGTCAGCGATTTTGCAGAGGAGGATTCCTCTGGACAGCAAGCTGTGTTGCTCAGCAGGCGAGGTGGATTCCTTGGACAGCAAGCTGTGTTGCTCAGCGGGGCGAGGTGGATACCTCGGACAGCAAGCTGTGAGGCTCAGCGATTTGTAGGCAAGCTGTGATGCCCAGCGGTTCAAGCTGTGAGTCAGCAGTAATCCACACTCGGGTTGAGTGTGGGGTGGACGTAAGTTTGGAGGACCGAACCACCTAAAAACCCCTTGTGCATTGTGGTTTGATTTCTTCTATCTGATTGGCGCTAGATGAATGCCTAGGTGCACTTTGCATATTTGGTTATTGGTTTAACAGAAGTTTGATTAGCTCTTCATCAGTTCATCTATAAGCATATCAGTTGACTTAGTAAATCTGATTTCCGCAGTTCTGAGCATTAGATTTTAATTGGGCGAAATTTTTAAAGGGGCGATTCATTCACCCCCCCTCTGAATCGAACATACCGAACCCAACATCTCTCCCCACCCTCTTCTTCTTCTTCTCTTCTTCTTCTCCCCACCCGTGACCACCGCCCCTCCCTCTCTCTTTCTCTCTCGTTCGGCCGCGGCGACGTCCCCTTCCGGCTGCAGACGATGCGGGGCGACGGCGTGACGACGTGGCCGTGACGACGTGGGCGACGGCGATGTGATCGTGGCGGCGTAAAGCTTGTGGGGAACCGTGAAGGGCGAGGGTTTTCAAAGCGTTCTTCATGATCTCGGTAACGATTCGGCAGAGCATTCGCTCCATTGAGGTAGGGTGACGTTCCCTAGCTCCCTGCCATTCATTTTCGTGATTTATAGGCCGAGGGGAGGCCGAGAGAGGCTTGATTAAGCGGGTTTGGGGTTTTCCATGATTTGGGGAGAGCTCGCCCGATCTATGGATTTAGCCCGCGATTTCACGTTTTGGTGGCCTAGTATCATGCTAGGGGTCCCCAGGGGTCTTCCCCTTTGATTTCCCCTCTCCGGTGGAGGCATGGGGGCGTGGTTGGGTTTTTTGGGCTTTCCCCGCCGTTTCGTCGTCGGGCAGGTGTGGCGGTCCTTCCAGTGACCGTCACACCGTGTGACGCGCCTGGGCAGGTGCGTCACAGCCCTTGTTTAGCCAACTGGGGTCTGGGAGTGTGACGGTCCCATGATAGACTGCCACAGACGTGTGACGTGCCTGGGGTGGGCCGTCAGAGCGTCCCGACCGTTGGCATCCGACCGTTGGTTTGACCGTGGGGGTCAAGGCGTATGACGCATCGGCACTGGCGCGTCACAGCCTTGTGACGGCCCAGCATGGGTGCGTCAGAAGTCGTTTTACCCCCAGGCCATGTGACGCTCCAAGGCTGGACCATTACATGCGTGTGACGCTCCAGGAATGGACCGTCACATACTGTGACGCACCGAGTGGCACGCGTCACGGCTTGCCCTTATTTTCTGCTGTGACGCACCTACATAGGCACGTCACAGTCTGTAATGCACCAGGGCAGGTGTGTTACACCCCGTGTTACACTCTATTTTACACTGGGAGTGTGATGGCCTACGTTGGACCGTCAGGGTCCTGTGACGGTCCAGCCTAAGACCGTCAGGCGTCTGTGACGGTCCCGCCTAGACCGTCAGAGTCCTGTGACGCGTCTAGGGTAGACCGTCAGGCACTGGGTTGCCCCGAGTGGTTTGCAACCGCATGTCTGTTCCGACCGTGGTCACCGTGCGATGGTGCCGGTACGTGGGGTGGTCCCCGTACGTCGTCGGATGCGGACGGGGTTTTCCGTTGACTTGAGAGTCTACTCCTTCAGTGACCCTCCACTAGTCGTAGCCCACCAGTACGCGGTGCTAGTCTCACCAGGGAGTGGTGTACGGGCCGACCCTTAGAGATGATTTTTAGACTGGTTTCCGTTGGGCCCCACATCTGTAACCAGAGTCCGGCTAAGGGGAAAACCAGTCAGAGGGCCAGACCAAGGACGCGTGGTCTGTGTGTGCACACGTGGTTGGGGCAGTTGGACACACGCTGATGAGCGTGACCCCAGCTAGTCACTTGTTTGTGGTACTTGTTTGGTGTCCGTGCCTCTGGTAGACGCTACCACGTCAGGCAGTTCACCTGCGGTGCGGTGTAAGTCGTCAGGGGACGCTACCGGCTGTGCTTCTAGTGAGAGGTACTCCTGTCGAGTCGGGAGTGTCAGACTGTCAGTCGTACGACTTCGACCTTCGGGTTTCTGCCGTGTTGGCCGTTGTGTTTCAGTTATTTCGCCGTGGCACGTGTGTCAGTTTTCGTGCCGTGAGACCGGTACTTTGTAGACGGCAGGGTTACCCTTTTTTGAGGTACTCGCTTACTGCTAGCGTAGCGGTTTCTCCGTTTGCGAGGTAGGGTTCGACTGATCCCTACTGAGTCTTGTTTCGAGACTCATTCCCTGCGTGTTTTCACCGTGTTTCAGGCGAGGCGAGGCTTCAGGGGAGTTCGTCTGAGGCTCAGCGCGGTTCCGGTGCCCAGTGTTAGTGCTAGAGGTCAGAGCCGGGGTATGCCCCGTGTAGCTGTACTTTCTTTTCTTGTCTCTGTACTAGTTGTGGACTACTGTTGTTATTTTATTGTTATATTGTGGACCATGTAAAATGTTAATTCATTTCCTGCTTATTTATATAACTGTTTAATTCTGTAATTATTTGTGATACTTGTGTAGTTTCCACACCATCCTTCTAACCCTTCTGAGTCTTCGGACTCGTGGGTGGCGGTGTGAGTCTCGGGTTATCGGGCCTTCCCGGTAATCATATTCTCGGGTCGTTACAGCTGGTATCAGAGCGCGGTTGTGAATTATATGGGAATCATAGGTAATTATAGTGGTCCACTAGTCCACAACGATGAAGTACAGTTGACGCTGGCATTGGGCATCGTGTGTTTCTCTTAACCTTGTTGTCCCGTGCTTTCTGTCTCTGCTCCAGGTGCGGGTATGGCGCCGAGGCGGGCGACTCGCTCTCAACAGGGGCAGTCGGCTGGAGGTCAGGAGATCCAGCAGGAGGTTCAGCAGGAGCAGGAGGAGCAGAGTTAAGTGCCACCTGCGGCCACCGAGGTAGTGGATACTGCGAGATTTTTGGGGGCCGAGGATTTCTTCCGTGGCATGTACCAGCTTATGTCGGTGACCCAGTTGTCCTGCGATTTGGCAGTGGAGTTACCTTCGGGTGATTTTATGATCACTCCGTATTGCTTCGATGAGGTTCCCGTGTGGGTGGAAGGGCGAAGTTTGTCGGCTAGGCTCTATGCGTTGCCACTTCAGGACTTTGATGTGATTTTGGGCATGGATTGGCTCGAGACACATCATGCGTTGGTGGATTGTGGCTCGAAGAGAGTTTATTTTCGGCGACTTCGTGGACCCACCTTCTATTTCCAAGGTATCAGGTCTTCCTCTTCTCGATTCCTTATTTCGGCGATTCGAGCTCGTCGTTTGCTTGGTGCGGGTTGTCAGGATTTTCTCGCTTCTGTGGTCTTGCTTGACCAGCCGCGTCCGGGTGTCCAGGACATTCCGGTGGTGTGCGAGTTTCCCGATGTTTTCCCTGAGGGCTTACCTGGATTGTCTCCCCAGCGGGAGATCGATTTTGCGATCGAGGTCGTGCCGGGTACGGGACCTTTGGCGAAGGCCCCCTACCGTATGGCCCCCGCTGGGTTGAGGGAGTTGTGGGCGCAGTTGCAAGAGTTGCTGGCCAAGGGGTATATTCGTCCCAGCTTTTCCCCTTGGGGTGCGCCAGTGTTATTCGTGAAGAAGAAGGACGGTAGTTTGCGGCTGTGCATTGACTACCGGCAGCTGAATGAGGTGACCATTAAGAACAAGTATCCGTTGCTGCGGATTGATGATTTGTTCGACCAGCTTCAGTCTGCTCGAGTGTTCTCGTGGATTGATTTGCGGTCTGGTTACTATCAGCTGAGAATTCGCGAGTCCGATGTGGAGAAGACTGCGTTCAGTTCGAGGTACGGGCATTATGAGTTCCTGGTGATGCCTTTTGGGCTCACCAAAGCCCCCGCAGCCTTCATGGACTTGATGCAGAGGGTGTTTCGTCCGTATCTGGAGCAGTTCGTGGTCGTATTTGTGGACGACATCTTATCTATTCGCGGTCTGCCGAGGAGCACGCGTACCATTTGGGTGTGGTGCTGCAGACATTGCGAGATCACCAGTTGTATGCGAAGCTCAGTAAGTGCGAGTTCTGGCTTCGTGAGGTGTACTTTTGGGGCACGTGATTTCTGGTGATGGCATTTTCGTGGACCCTGCCAAGGTCGAGGCGGTAATGTAGTGGCCGAGGCCGAGGTCGGTGACGGAGATCCGGAGCTTCTTGGGACTTGCGGGTTATTATCGTCGGTTTATCAAGATTTTTCTAGCATTGCGATCCCGATGACTAGACTCACACGGAAGGATGTGCCTTTCGTCTGGTCTGAGGAGTGTGAGCAAGTTTCAGGGAGCTGAAGAGATTGCTCACCTCGGCTCCAGTGTTAGTTTTACCTTCTGGATCGGGAGGTTTTGTGGTGTGTACAGATGCTTCCGGGGTCGGACTGGGTGCTGTGTTGATGCAGCATGGTAGAGTGGTGGCTTACGCATCCCGGCAGCTGAAGCCCCACGAGGAGAACTACCCTACCCATGACCTTGAGCTGGCGGCTGTGATCTTCGCACTGAAGATCTAGAGGCATTATCTGTATGGTGAGAAGTTCGAGGTGTTCACTGACCATCAGAGTTTGAGGTATGTGTTCACGCAGAGGGACCTTAACCTCAGGCAGAGGCGTTGGATGGAGTTTCTGAAGGATTATGACTTCACCCTGTCTTATCAGCTGGGCAGGATGAATGTCGTCGTCGATGCTTTGAGTCGGAAGGTCGCGGTCAGTACCTCGATGTTGAGGAAGTGGAGGCTCTGGGAACAAGTGCCCGAAGTATCTTTCAGGCTCAAGATTCCCCAAGAGCCAGGGTTAGCAGTGCTTGCGAGTCTGACTGTCACGCCAGCTATCCGCCGTCAGGTGACAGAGGCTCAGCATGCGGACCCTGAATTGCCCCGATTTTGGCCTTAGCTGATGTGGAACTCGGCGAGGACGGTGCTACGCGGTTTCGTGGCAGGCTGTACGTCCCAGCCAAGGAGCACGTTCGTCGTGCGATGTTGCGTGAGGCTCATGGGAGCAGGTACGCCGTACACCCGGTGCGATGAAGATGTATCGGAACTTGCGGAGGCAGTTCTAGTGGCATGGCATGAAGAGAGATGTTGCCGAATTTGTGGTCAGGTGCCTGACCTGTCAGTAGGTGAAGGTGGAGCATCAGTGAGCAGGAGGTACTCTTCAGCCCTTGGATGTTCCCGCGTGGAAGTGGGAGCATGTGACCACTGATTTTGTGGTGGGTTTGCCGAGACTCCGAGTGGGCAGGATAGTATTTGGTTGCTGGTGGATCGGCTGACGAAGGTGACTCGGTTGTTACCGGTCAAGGTCAGCTGGAGCATGCCCAAGTTGGCTCGTCTTTATGTGGAGCGGATCGTTCCGTTGCATGGGATTTCCATCTCCATTGTGTCGGATCGGGATCCGCGCTTCACTTCTGGATTCTAGAGGAGTTTCCAGCGAGCTCTTGGCACAGAGTTGGCGTTTAGTTCAGCGTACCATCCTCAGTCAGATGGTCAGTCTGAGAGGACCATCCAGACCTTGGAGGATATGCTGAGATCCAGCTGCCTGGAGTGGCAGGGGAGTTGGATTCACCACCTGCCGTTGGTGGAGTTTGCCTACAACAACAGCTATCATTCGAGCATCGGCATGGCTCCTTATGAGGCGTTGTATGGGCGTCCGTGTCGGACTCCACTTGACTGGTTTGAGGTTGGTGAGCATGTTTTGATGGGACCGGAGTTGGTGCAACAGTGTGTGGATGTTGTGCACGTGGTTCGTCAGAACATGTTGGCGGCCCAGAGTCGGCAGAAGAGCTACGCTGACCGGAGTGGCAACCCCTCGCGTTCACCGTGGGCGATCGAGTATTCTTGAGAGTTTCTCCGATAAAGGGGGTGATGCGTTTTGGACGGCGTGGAAGCTGAGTCCCCACTATGTTGGTCCCTTTGTGATTATGGAGCGCATCGGTGAGTAGCTTATCGATTGCAGTTACCCCATGAGTTGGCGTCGATTGATAAGTGTCCATTTTCTATGATAATTCATTGCATATGTACCATTTTATGTGCATATAATTAGACAATTATGCATCATATATCGTTACTCTCAACTTCGCATGTAGATGGGACCATTCACGCAAATTAATTAATTTGGTGATTTTATTTAATAAAATGGAGTTGAGAGTCATGAACATTAATTCTCATTGCATAATTATGAGAAATTGTGATTCATGTGCATATTATGGTAATTTTTATGGACTAAATCGTAATTATATGTGTGCAGGACACCGAAGGTAATTGCAAAAGAAGCCGGGGGCAAAACTGTCATCACCACTTTGACCAAGTCAAATAAAGAATTCAAAATATTTTGGTTGGAGGAAAAGAAAGTTAAAATTTTGAATTCAAAGTTTGAAAAGAAGGAATTCAAAGTTTAAGTTTGAAAAGGAGGAAAATGACATTCAAAGTTTGAAATAAAGAGAGACATGATGAGCCTTGGGAAATGGGGTGCCTAAAGTCCAAGAAAGGGGGTGCCCACCTACTTTTTCTCTTCCCATGCATCATATTCACTTGAATCTCAGCCATCCATCTCCTTTTGATATAATCTCCACCCTCTATCTACCCAACTTTCCCTATAAATAGCCCATGGCAAGGAGGAGAAGGGAGTTCTTCTTTTGGCAATTTTTCTCTCCCTCTCCCTCTCACATCTTCTTAGGCCGCCGAGTTCGCCCTCTTCTGTCCCTCTTCTCCTCTTGTGGTCTTCATGAAAGTTCTTTATTTTTAAGTTCTCTACAACTTCTTCTTCTGTATCATCTTCTAATTCCTTCTGATTTTCAAGCTATTTCATATTTTTCACTATGCTATCCTGTTCATCTGTGAAACAGTATTTCTCTCTATTCTTCCCCTTATTTCTCCCTCTTCTAGTCATTTTATGCTCTTGCTGTCTTCATAAAAGTTCTTGGGTTTTACGTGTTCTACAACTTCTCTTCTACACCATCTTCTAATTCTTTCTGATTTTGAAGATATTTCTCATTTTTCAACTTGCTGTCCTGTGAATTCACTGTTCATTCGAGGTGCTAGTTTCTGTTATTTCTCTAATTTGAAGCTCTTCTGCTCTTCTTTTCTATCTGAGTTCTTCATCAAAGTTATTTCTCTCTCCCTCCTCTTCAACTTCTTTTTCTTGGGCATCCCCTAATTTGTCTTGGTTTCAAAGTTATTCACCCTCCAAAGGCGGCTTCAATGACGAAGGTGACTTCCTCCCGGCGTAGACGGCATCTTCCGCAAGGTGGTTCGTGATCCAAGGCCAAGAGAGGACGGCGCTATCATCACCATTGCTGCTACCATCTTCATATCTCAGGCTCCTTTTATTATTTTAGTTTTATTTTACTTCATTGTAATCTCGTCACATCCTTGTTGTAAGCTTATCTTGCACTTCATGTACTCTTTCTTTTAAGTTAATAAAAAGAGTTATTCCTTTGATCTAGTTCTTGATCTTCTTCCCTCTCTACATCCTTCTTCTATCTCTTCTTTTCACTTCATACAATCATTTTCTATAGCATAGGCCCATAGTCATAGGTGTTTTTAATTAAGTGTTTGGTTTGTTCATCACTTCACAATTTTCTTTAAGCAAAACAAAATCACAAGTGTTTTCTAAAGGACTCCAAGGCTTTTAACTCTAAAAATCTCTTCTTCCCTGTGGATTCGACCCGTGCTTGTCATAGTACTACGTTCTCTTTTGATCATTTTGTACGAGTTCGGTTTTAAGATTGTTATACGCTTGTTTTAAACGACGATCTTTCGCATTATCAATTTTTGGCGCCGTTGCCGGAGAGGAATGATGATTTATGACTTAAGAACTTTGTTTTCCTTATGTATATAGTGTACTAATAAAGTTCTCTTTTCTTATTTTTAGAGAAAAAAAAAAGAAGCAACTTGAAAATTCAAAAAAAATTTCAGAGGTAAGTCTCCACCTTTTCCTTAGTCTTTTTGTCATTCATTTTGAAAAAAAAAAGAATGAGGGAACGCTTTTCAAGTAAGTATCCAAACTTTTCCTCCTTCATTTTAATTTCATTTCTCTACATTTCATATCTTGTGGTTAGATAGGTTCACTAAATAAAAACATAAAAAAAGTATCACTTGAACTTCAATAAAAATCTTCATTGCAAGAGTAGAAATCACACTTTCATGTTCTAAGTCATGCATCATTTAGGATAGAAGTTCTTTTTCTTTATTGTCTAATTGTTATTAATTACATTGTTGAAGATTGCGGGAGACAAGGTGAGTACTCTAACTTTTTCAAAAGCATGCTCATGCATTTTCATGCTTGCATAGAACCCCTTGTTTGAACTTGCTTTGTTGCATATCATTTCAAAATATCTTAAGGGTAACACCCATAAGCAAGATAAGGTGGGGATTTCATCACCCTTCCTTAGCCCACAAATCATAATTCTCTTGCATCTTTGCATCACCTAGACCTCAAATAAAATTCAGTAGATATTGGCCCTAAGTTCACACTGTGGTTCTTGTGTTATTTGAGCTTATCCTCTTATGAAAACCGGTGCCTAAGGCAAGACGGTCGGACGGCAAACGCCTTAAGCGGGCTAGTGGTTTGGCATAATTAGGTCCCAACGAAAGTAGGGGGAACCTCCCACTACCCCACCCCTTACCTCGCTGGTAGAAATATTGAGGGTGAACTTAAGTTACACGTTTGTCATTTTGTGAAACCCAATTTGTAAGTCTAGGTCACATCTAGGGCATTAAGTAATTTGTGTGACAACTTGTTTGTGTTCGCATAAAAAAAAACAAAATAAAAATTAAAACAAAAATTAAAAAATCTCATCTTCTCTCTCTTCGTCCTAGTTTGAGTAAAAAATAAAAAAGAAACAAAAAATAAATAAAACAGAAATCATTATAAAAAAAATTCTCCCATCTCTCATCTTTAACCTTGGTTTATGCAAGGGAGAAGATCTCAACACCGTGACTTAGTTGAGCCCATTAGTGAGATTGAGCGATTCATTTTTAATCCAGCTCAAAATCAAACCCAACCTATGGCTGAACAACACCAGTTAGGGGTGCCCAAACAAATGAAGAAATATTTCATTCCTTCAAATTATCAACCATCCACTTGTATCCAACTGCCTAATGTCCCTGCTTTGCATTATGAGATCAAATCTAGCACCATTCAGATGCTCCCATCCTTTTATGGAAAGACCAACGAAAATCCCTATAAACATCTGGATGAATTTCTAGAAATTTGTTCCACTGTGAAAATTCAAAATTTCACAGATGATGCCCTCCGCTTGACCTTATTCCCTTTCTCACTTAAGGACAAAGCCAAATACTGGCTAGAGACCTTAGGGAAACCTATTGGCATATGGGCAGATATGCAGCATGAGTTCCTTAAGAAATTCTACCCCATCGGTAGAACCAACACCATGAGACATGCAATCACAGGATTCGCGCAACTCCCAAATGAACAAATACATGAATCATGGGAGAGATTAAAGGAACTCCTCAGAAAATGCCCACATCATGCGCTTTCCAAATGGCAAACAGTGTAAGCTTTCTATGAGGGCCTAGATGATCAAGTTAGGCAGATTGTGGATGCATCATGTGGAGGGACATTTATGAGTAAGAGTGTGGATGAAGCCTATGCATTATTTGAAATGCTGAGCGAGAATTCAATCAACCATGCTTCCTTATCCTCATATGAGAGAACCATTGGGCCCTCTAAACGGGTCGGGATGTATCGTGTGAAACCTGAAGCTAGAGTGGATGTGAATTTCATCCATCAAAAATTGGACAAGATGGACATCATGGCCCAAAAACTAGAACATGTTGATATGCTAGCCCACAAATTAGACCAGCTCTTTGCCCAAAACAAACAAGAAGCCACTATCCCATCTACGTCTAACCCATACCCAGACCCAACACACCATGAGGTGTGTGCTTTATGTGCTAGCTCGGACCATCATGTGTCCGATTGTCCAACAGCAGCCCAGTTACCACCTTTTATATAAGATCAAGTCCAAGCAGCCCAGGGGTTCTCTAAGCCTAACTATGACCCATTTTCTAACACCTATAATCCGGGCTGGAGGAATCACCCCAATTTCAATTGGAGAAATCAACAAACTCCTAATCAACCCACCATCTCCTCCGCATCTCAAGCTTACAAACCACCGATCCAACACCAATTCCAAGCTCAACCACCATTTCAAGGAATTGCTTATGGTCGAGGACCGCAAGCCCAACAACCACTTCCCCAATTCAACCAGGGTCAGGCCCCATACCAACCTCCTCAGCTCAATTATGGGCAGTCTTCCAATTCTCAACAAACCTATCAACCTCCTCCGTAACACCATCAGGACTCCCAAACTGATGATAGATTCCATCAATTACAACAACTAATTCTGGCTCAAAATAAATCCTTCCAACAAACTATTCAAGCCCAAAGTCAATCTTTCCAACAGACCCTCCAAGCCCACCAGCAAACCATCTCTAAGTTGGAGACTCAATTGGGCCAATTGGCTGAAGCCACCATGAGAAGGGAAGTGGGCCAATTGCCAAGTCAGCCCATTGCCAACCCACGAAATAATCCTCCGGGCTTCCCACTGTTGGATACGGACTGAATAGATCTAGAGGGGGGGTGAATAGATCTTTCCCCCTTTTTGATAATTTACTGACTATCGACCAGATGAGCTACTGGTAATTAATGAATCATAGAACTAATGCGGATAGTAAAGATGCAAGCATACGTATAGGAAATCAAACACACACAAGCACACCACAAGAAAGGATTTTTAAGGTGGTTCAGTCTCTTCCTGAGACTTACATCCACCCCTTGCTTAACTCAAGCAAGGCTTCACTATGAGAATCTCTGATCTCAACCAAAACACAGCTGACACACAGCTTGTACCTGCTGACACACAGCTTGATTCTGCTGCCTCACAGCTTGACAATAATTGTAATCAGAAATGAAAAGATGATAAGAACAGGTGATGAAAGACAGGACTGAATATTGGCGTGTGTAGAAGAATAGGTGTTCAGCCTGGGACTTGATCACGCTTATGAAGAAGCCTAGACTCCCTGTTGATCTTCCAGTCAGTTGCCTTCGATTGTTCTGCTGCTGGAGATCACACAGTCTTGAGCTAAGTCTTCCTTCTGCAGCAATGAGATTGCCTTTAACCTTTCTGCAGATTTTTGATTGGTGGAGAGCTCCTTCTTCCTCTTCTGTGTGTATCTTCCTTGGCTTCTATTCCGTGCTCTCTCACTGCTCCCTTGCTCGTGATGTGTGTTCTTTTTGTTTTTCATACAGCCCTTTTATCAAGAGTAAAACTCTTCCCGCTCAATTTTCAGATCGAGCGCCAATCTGCTAGAAAACAGGGATCGGTTTAAATCCAATCGTTAGAACGAGTTTGACCACTTCTAAGCAAGATTGTTTCCTTGATTCCCGTGCGGAATCTTATCTCCTGAGCAGCCCAACAACCTGCAACAACCATCTGCAGGTTTTAAGGAACCAAAACAGAATTCGGTTAGAGTTCGGTTTTGGACGATATATAAACCCGTGGTCGACCATGACCCTGTCGCTGGTCGACAATGGGCAGTCCCCAGACGGCCGGTTCTTCTGGCTGAAACTCACGTCGCCCGTTGGTCGACCACAGCCTGGTCGCTGGTCGACAAGGGGCAAATATCAGGTGGCCATTGGTTCTGTCTGATGTTCTGTCTTTTCCTGTGGTCGACCAGAGGTGGGGCTATGGTCGACAGCCAAGGTGCTTCCAGAAGACAGATGACTTGATGCTTTTCTGGTTGAGTTCGTTGGTCGACCATAGCTTCTTCAGTGGTCGACAAACATTCTTTCACGCTTATACTGATTTGTTGATTCCACTTGGATTTCAGTGAACCTGAAATTTGCTTAACTTATAAGATTTGACTTGAAGTTCCAAATGTATATAAAAGCATATTTGTCATCATCAAATGGGCATTAATTCAATGCACTATCTTTACACAAATAACCAAACCATTTGCTTTAAGAAACAAGATAGAACTTAGATTAGTCAAACATATCCTATTGTCATCATCAAAACCAAGGGATGCACAACATTCTCCCCCTTTTTGATGATGACAACCATGAGTCATTGTGACAAACAACAGATTATAAAATTCATTTGATATTGCATGCAAGGCTATCATAGCACAGATTTCATTCAGACAATTCGTTTGATGTGTCTTTCAAAAACAATAGCACTAATTACATGAGAGACTCAAAAAAAAAGGATAAAGACACTGAGGACACGTAGACAAAGTAAACTTGACATCTAGACACACAATGACACATAAGCTTCTCTCTCCCCCTTTGTCAACAGCAAAAAGAAGATCATTTGAACAATCCCTCTGAGGAGGATGAGGAGGTCTCTGGCTTCACGTTCTCTGCCATGCGATCCAGCTTGTCAACAATGTGGGCATAGGAGAGCCTGAGCTTCTGGATCTCTGAGATAGTATCCTTGTGATACTTCTCATTCTGCTGGGTTGTGATCTCGATACGGATTCCCATCTGATCGGACACTTCACCGAGGGTCCTTACTAGTCTGTTGAACCGAGAACTAGCCTGGTCAGAGTGTTCCTTCTGCTTGATGAACCTGGCCTCCATCTGTTGTTCCAGCCGTTGGACTTTCTGCTCCAAGCGTCCAGTGGCAGCATTGACATTCTCTTGAAATGATTGGAGTTGGGTGGTGAGAGAAGATAACTGAGATGCCATCTGGAGGAGCACGCCATGAGATTCAGGGTGGGAGATAAATGCTGGTGGTGGAGCAGAAGTAGAGGGAGTGGAGGTAGGTGGTACTGGTGTGGGTTGAGCAGAATGTGATGGAGCTTGGGTAGTTTGAGCAGATGGGGATTGAGCTGGAGGGGCAGCAGTGCCTGGCTGCCAGAGCACTAGTGAAAGGGACGATGGTGGATGGGCAGCAGTGGTGGTAGTAGGTGTAGCTTGAGGCACCATTGGTGACGGTGTGACAGCAGGGCTAACCTGTATAGGTGAATGAGGTGGAGAAGAGGGTGGCACTGGATCCTTTGCTTTGCCCTTGGAAGGGAGAGTGCGCTGAACATGGTCTCCGACCTTCTTAAATCCCAAGAATGTGGTCACGAAGTGAAAATTGTAGACGTGCCATTTGGGAATGACAATGCTTGGGCTGTGAGGAGAAGGTATGTTGGCTGCTTTCAGAATGGAAGTGATATGGGCAGCAAAAGGAAGAGAATTCAGGGGATAATGTAGGATGCTTCTGAGGGAATTCAAAAGGAGTGTGGTTAGGCGAATAGGCTGGCGAGTGATGAGGCCATGGAGTATAAACAGATGGAGGCGACTCACTTGATCTCTGGCGCCTCCTCGAGGTTGTATGATGGTGGTGATGATGTGGTGAAGCAAACGATGAAGAGGAGGGAAGGTATTAGCATTGAGGTACTTGGGAAGGACCTCAGGGGCTGGCTTGCCAGTGACCACTCCATGTGCTTCTCGGAGGTCGAAGTCCTCATGGTTGAAAACAGCTCCAAGTCTGGGAGTCTTCAGCGTCATGTGGAGAAGCTTGACGTCGAGTCTGATGACTTTCCCTTGAACTACGGTGTAGAGCTGACTGTCCACGACTTGCAGGTTGTGGTAGAATTCTTGCACAAGCTGGGGCGAGTACGAATTGTGCACTGAAACGAACGTAGTCCACTCTTGAGCTTCAAAAATTGGCAGTAGATCTGGGAACATCTCCATCAGCTTGTCATCGGAGAAATCGACGATCCTTGGTTGCAGAACTGTCCGTGGCTTGAGAGCTCCAGAAACGGGATGCACTGCGGGTTCCTCTGAAGCTGCTGATTGTCTGCCTGGACCAGGTGCATCAGCCGTGGTCGACCTGTGAGGGGCCGATGGCGAACCCTGTGCGGCCCGCGACTTGGATCGCTTGGACGGCATCGAAGCTGCGGCAGGGGCCTGATCTCTTCTACGCTTAGAGGAACTTAGAGCGCGCTTGGGAGACATTGTGAAGGGAAGCGAGATAGAGGCGAGAGAGAGGCGAGAAAAGAAATCTGGAGAAGATGAAGTTGGGAGAGGGCTAGGGCTGCGGATGGGAAAATTTCAGGGACCCAGCCGAGACAATTTATAGGGTAGGGCATTAAGGCTGGCCCTTAATTGTTAGGGCAGTGAACCATCGCGATGCAAAGAACGAGCGGTCACGATTAATCAGCATAACTCATATTTTGGGAAATTATTGAAGTGTACCCCCTTTCTTTAATAAGACAATTAAGTAACCTTTCCTCCCTTTCTCAAAGACCACCTTGTGACAAATTCGAGTGGGTCTTGTGGTTCAAAGAATTTGAAAGTATTGCCCCAATAAATTGACTCCCCATATCCACTTTCTTACTCACGGCTCCTTAAACTTATAATATTGTTCATGAGATAATTTTACTAGCTGAACAAGCTGAACAGTGTTTTATGCCTCTATTTGCATATAGTGCATTAGGTCAACCATTTTTGTTGCCTTTTCGTTTTGAAATATTTAAGAGCTGTGGTCAGGTTTATCACATGCTTTTCCACACGAGGAGACACGCTTTTTACACGCCAGAAACCCCGGCTACTTAGCATGCCTAACCATTCCATTTTTAACTGGGACACACTTTTTATCCGTGAGGATATACGTTTATCAGACGCCAATATCCCCAGTTACTCAGGATGCCCAATTAATAATTTTGAGAGTGGCAGAGGTAGATTGAGTCTTCATGACATACATGTCTCCCACTTAATTTTTCAGCCAATTTTGCTTTGTGATAGAGAACAGTAGTTTCTCAGAACTCAGTCCATTGCTCTACCAAGAAGGCAGAATTATGGCGTATTCCATATACATTCATGCTATAGCAGCGTTTATTTTCACTGTCCAACACAGACACAGGTAGAGAAACAGTCTCATTACTAAAACCATAAGTTCTCAATAGTCTTGAGTCAGAGTCATAGTTATGGTTTGAATTTATTGCAGTAGTACAGGTCAAATTCTCATTACTACACTTAACCTTTACTCTCATTGATGACTTTGGTGATTTTCTTGTAAGATATGGTTAGGTTGTTCAATGATTTATTAAGGAATGAGTTTACACTTTTTACTCCCCCTCAATTTGTGAGTCCTTGCTGAAGATAGAAAACAATAAGTTGACCACAAAGAGATATAGAGACACAAGGAATAGGAAGTGTGAACAAGGATGAGTGAGTAAAGCAAAACTGAGCTCAGAGTCCAAAAAGTTCAGAAGATTTCCCACCAAAGCCAGCAGCTTGATTAGATCCAATTTCCCTTTTTCAGGTCCTTTGTCGACCATGGAGTGGCCTGTGGTCGACCTTTGTGCTGACACAGAACCTGCCTGTTGAGAAGACTGCGTTCTGACAAACCTGTTGTCGACCATTGGATCGCCTGTGGTCGACAGCTGCGAATTCCCAGAGCTAACTATTTCCTGTCCTGATGCCTTGGTCGACCAGCGCCTTGTCTGTGGTCGACCATGGGAAGTAATCCGTAGATAAACCAGAGTTCCTCAGAGCTTGCTGAAGTAGCACCCGACACTATAACCTCCAAATTCAGGACTTATCTAGTACTTAAGACCTAGTTGACACAACTAAGAACAGAAGAGACAAAGACTGTACAATGAACATAAGAATATTATTATTTCAAGAATTTTCAGAGGAGATTCTACAAATTCCTAACTCCCTTCTTAGAGTTGAAAATCTGTCATTGTTAAGGGGTTTTGTGAAAATGTCTGCCAGTTGTTTTTCAGTTTCTACAAAATGAAGCATGAAATTTCCTTTGGAGACCTCATCTCTTAGAAAGTGATGACGGATCTCAATGTGTTTTGTCCTAGAGTGTTGAATGGGGTTTTTAGACAAATTAATAGCACTAGTGTTGTCACAGAAAATAGGTGCACATCCAAGATCTACATTGTAGTCTTGGAGTTGATGTTTTATCCACAAAACCTGTGTACCACAGCTCCCTACTGCGACATACTCAGCCTCAGCAGTGGAGAGTGCCACAGAATGCTGTTTTTTAGAAGCCCATGATATTAAACATCCACCTAATATTTGACAATAACCACTAGTACTCTTCCTATCAATTTTGCAACCAGCATAATCAGCATCTGAATATGAAATTAAATCTAGTTTGCAATAAGTAGGATACCATAAACCCAATTCTTGGGTACCGGCAAGGTAACGAAGGATACGCTTGACAGCCCCTAAATGTGAATCTCTAGGGCTAGATTGATATCTAGCACACATGCATACACTGAACTGAATGTCTGGCCTAGAGGCAGTTAAATATAGTAGGGATCCGATCATACCTCTGTATTTCTTGGCATCTACCATGTTACCTTTTACATCAGCCTCCAATGTTGCATTTGTCCCCATGGGTGACTCTATTGGTTTGCAGCTCTCCATGCCAAACTTTTTCAGCATCTCCTTTATGTACTTGGATTGATTTATGAAGTAGCCTTCTCTACATTGTAGAATCTGCAATCCAAGAAAGAACTGTAAATCACCCATTAAACTCATTTCAAACTCATTGGTCATTAGATTTGCAAATTCAGTACATAATGAAGCTTCAGTGGATCCAAACACAATATCATCCACATAGATTTGCACAATTAGTATATTCTTACCTTGGGTCTTGGAGAATAATGTTTGATCAATTTTACCTCTTGTGTAGCCCTTTTTGGTGAGGAATGAACTCAGTCTGTCGTACCATGCCCTAGGAGCCTGCTTTAAACCATACAAAGCCTTATGCAGTTTAAAGACATGATTAGGAAGATCATCATTTTCAAAACCAGGGGGTTGTTCCACAAAGACTTCTTCCTTTACAAAGCCATTTAGAAAGGCACTTTTTACATCCATTTGCTGCAATTTAATTCCATGGGACGCCGCAAATGCTAACAATATTCTAATGGCTTCTAACCTTGCAACTGGAGCATATGATTCTTCAAAATCAACTCCAAATTCTTGGTTATACCCCTTAGCCACCAACCGAGCCTTGTTCCTCATAACAACTCCTTCTTCATTAAGCTTATTTTTATAAACCCATTTGGTTCCAATAACAGGATGAGATGAGGGTCTGGGAACAAGTTTCCAAACCTGATTTCTTTCAAATTGATTTAATTCTTCATGCATGGCATTTATCCAAGATTCATCTCTTAAAGCTTCCTCTACATTTTTAGGCTCAACTTGAGATACAAGGGCTAGCTGATCTAATTCATCAACTGTTTTAAGCTGAGATCTAGTTTTCCTCGGTTCATTAATTCCTCCAATGATGTTATCTAGAGGATGATCTCTGAGAAATCTCAGATTTTCAGAATTGTTACCTGGGATGATCTCTCCTTCGGGTTGATCATTGGAATCACCTTGCTTTGGTTCTGCTTCAGTCTCCATTGGTTCCTCTTTGCCTTCCAGAAATTCCCCATCTTCATCTTTGCCTACCTGTCCAGTTTTGTCAAAGTCATTATTTTCATCAAATGTGATATGTGGGGATTCTTCAACTAGCTGATCTTTGGTGTTGTAGACTCTATAGGCTCTTGATCGGTCAGAGTATCCCAAGAAGATTCCTGGGTCACTCTTTGGTTCAAATTTGTCCAATGATCTCTTGTCATTGTTATGAATAAAACACCTTACACCGAAGATCCTAAAATGAGCTAGAGATGGCTTCTTACCTTTGAACACCTCATATGGAGTTTTCGCACTAGATGGTCTTACCATTGCCCTGTTTACAATATAACATGCTGTATTGACCGCCTCAGCCCAAAATCTTCTTGGAAGATTGGCTTCAACTAACAAGGTTCTGGCCATTTCAACAAGTGTGCGATTCCTTCTTTCCACCACTCCATTTTGCTCTGGCGTCCTTGGTGAGGAGAACCTGTGATTTATTCCTTTGTTCCTGCAGAATTCATCAAACTCTGAATTTTCAAATTCTCCCCCATGATCAGATATTATTGAACACACTTTGGACTTACCATCCTGCTTCATTCTTCTGTAAAAATCCTGAAATTCATGAAAGGCATCGTTTTTATGTGATAAAAACATTACCCATGTGAATCTAGAGAAATCATCAACTAGTACATAACCGTACCTCTTACCACTAAGACTAGCAGTTCTTGTTGGGCCAAAAAGGTCCATGTGCACAAGTTCTAGTGGTCTAGAAGATTGACTTTCAGTTCTACCTTTGAATGATTTTCTTGTTTGCTTACCTTGGGTACATGATTCACATACTTTGACATTTTGAGCAAACGAAATTTCAGGTAAACCAGAAACCATTTTATTCTTAACCAATTTGTGCAGCACCCTGTAGCTAACATGCCCTAGCCTTCGGTGCCACAACCAAGTCAGGTCCTCCTTCTTGGCGGTGAGGCACAAGTTGGAGTGGGCTGGATCATCCAAGTCTATCATGTAGACATTATTTACTCTCTTGCCCATAAACTTAACTTTAGCCGAATTTGGTTCAAGAATTTTACAGATCTTAGAATCAAAGACTACTTGATGGCCTTTGTCGCATAGCTGACTGATGCTTAGAAGATTATATTCCAGGCCATCCACTAGCAGTACATCTTCAATGCAATTTGTAGATGTCTTACCTACCTTACCTTTCCCAATGATCTTGCCTTTGTTATTTCCTCCAAATGTCACATGTCCTCCATCTTTTGAGTTTAGCTCGGAGAATTTTGCCTTGTCCCCTGTCATATGTCTTGAGCAGCCACTATCTAAGTACCACTTGTTGTGTATAGCTGCCAAACACACCTGCATCACAAGTTACACAGAAACTTTTGGACCCCAATGGTACCCGGGTCCAAGATAGCTTGTGAAATTATGAAATTGCTGCAGTAATCCTTTGGGAACCCAGATTCTGTTAGAGCAGTGTAAATTTTTATTTCTGAACTTGTTCAGGTTGGGTTGCTTTTGTTCTAAAGCTTCTTTAATCTGAGTCCACCTTTGTGTATTCAAGTTTTCATTTTGTTTTACCCGAGAAAACCTGTGATTTCTGTTTGCTTGTCTGGCCATGGTCGACTTTTGGTATGTCTGTGGTCGACCATCGCGTCTCCAGAACTCAGCGTCTGTTCTGGCAGCACCTCTGGTCGACATCTGGTGTACCTGTGGTCGACCACTGCTTCTCCAGTAACCAGCGCCTGTTCTGGCAGATCCTCTGGTCGACAGATGAAGGGTCTGTTGTCGACCAGCCTGTCTCCAGACATCTTGTTTTCCAGATTTATGTCTTTTAACTTGGTTTAGTCCTTGGTTTGTTTGGTGATTTCTGTGAATTTGGGTTTCTTGTTTATTATTTTGAATCTTATATTGATTGACTGTTTTCTCTTTAAAATTTCTCTCTTCCTTGGTGACATTGTTCCTTTTGGAGGAGCATTCAGCTACATCCTCTTGTTTATCTTGGTATAGATTAATCAGGGGCCTTTTTCCTTTTGAGTCAGCAATCCCAGTTACGGTTTTTATTTGGAATTCCTTTTTAGCCGTAGGATTGTATCCTAACCCTTCTTTTTGAAAGTTTACTTTTATTCCCAAGACAGCATTTAAGTTTTCTTGACCTTGAGTCATTTTTTCCAAGGTCTCCTGTTTGTTTTTCAGGTCACTCTTAATTCTTTCTATTTCTCTTAGGAGTTGGTTGTTTTCTTCCTTGAGTGAATTGTTTCTTTCTTGACTTAACTTAGTTTCCTGTTCATATTCTTGAGTCTTTAGTTTTAACTCATCAATGTCGTTTTTTAGCATTTCATTCTCTTCGGACATTCTCTTGTGGTTTTCTTCATCTAAGTCCATTTGATTCAGCTTATTTTTCAGTGACTTGATTTCCATTTCTAGTTCAGTTTTGTTTTCCATTGAATTGCTGTCTTTATTCAGTTGACTGATCTTCTTCTTCAAATGTTTATTTTCCTTTCTTATTCTTTCATAAGTATCAAGCAATTCTGAATATACTTCTTCCCAATCCGAACTAGAGAAGTCTTGAAATGGGGAACTTACCTCAAGATCACTGTTGTCTCCCTTGGCCATCAGACAGAGCTTTCCTTCTTCTTCCTCGGAAGTTGTTTCCTCTTCACTGCTCTCTTCCTCCTCACTCCAAGTGCTAATCATCGCCTTGGGTTTCTTGCCTTTCCACTTGAAGCTTGATTTCTTAGGAGCTTCTGGACATTCAGCCTTCATATGTCCAGGCTGCCTGCAATTGTAGCAAATGAGTTTGTTAGAAGGAGCCTTATGTTTATCAGATTTAAACTGGGATGACTTCCTTACCATGCCCTTTGGATTTCTGAATCCTTTACCTTCCTTCCGCAGGAATTTTTTAAATTTTCTTGTAAGCATGGCTAGCTCACCAGATTCTTCACCTGAGCTAGATGAGTCATCATTGTCAGACACCTCAGAGGTGCTTGTCTTAGTCTTTAGGGCAAGTTGCTTCTTTTTCTTGCCCTCATCTTCCTTTCTCTTCAGATTGACCTCATAGGCCATCAGGGATCCTACTAACTCATCCACTGTCATTGTTGTGAGATCCTTTGAGTCCTCAATGACTGTGGCCTTGGTATGCCACATCGATGTGAGAGACCTTAAAATCTTCCTCACTAATTCCTGCTCTTTGTATGTCTTCCCTAAGCTCTTCAAGCCATTAGTCAATTGTACTAATCTGGCATACATCTCAGAAATACTTTCATCATTTTTCATCCTAAACATCTCATATTCTGAGACTAGCATATTTGCTTTTGTCTCTCTTACCTCGGAAGTACCTTCGTAGATTACCTTTAGACGATCCCACATTTCTTTGGCTGTTGCGCATTGGGAAACTCTTGAGAATTCTGTGGGGTGTAGTGAGCACTGCATCACGTTCATGGCTCCCCAGTTGACAGTTGATTTCCTGACCTGTTCTCTGGTCCAGGTTTCTTCATCTTCCGGTAGCTCAAAAGGTCCGTGGCTCACTACCCTCCACATCTCGTGGTCTTGCGCACGTAAGAACACCTGCATACGATTTTTCCAATAAGAATAATCAGTTCCATCAAAATATGGAGGTCTAGTTACAGAGTGCCCCTCAGCTATGAGGCTTTTAGAGTTCAGTCCGCCCGGTCTCTCCTGGTTGTTAGACCACATTTTTGGAGAACCTGCTCTGATACCACGTGTTGGATACGGACTGAATAGATCTAGAGGGGGGGTGAATAGATCTTTCCCCCTTTTTGATAATTTACTGACTATCGACCAGATGAGCTACTGGTAATTAATGAATCATAGAACTAATGCGGATAGTAAAGATGCAAGCATACGTATAGGAAATCAAACACACACAAGCACACCACAAGAAAGGATTTTTAAGGTGGTTCAGTCTCTTCCTGAGACTTACATCCACCCCTTGCTTAACTCAAGCAAGGCTTCACTATGAGAATCTCTGATCTCAACCAAAACACAGCTGACACACAGCTTGTACCTGCTGACACACAGCTTGATTCTGCTGCCTCACAGCTTGACAATAATTGTAATCAGAAATGAAAAGATGATAAGAACAGGTGATGAAAGACAGGACTGAATATTGGCGTGTGTAGAAGAATAGGTGTTCAGCCTGGGACTTGATCACGCTTATGAAGAAGCCTAGACTCCCTGTTGATCTTCCAGTCAGTTGCCTTCGATTGTTCTGCTGCTGGAGATCACACAGTCTTGAGCTAAGTCTTCCTTCTGCAGCAATGAGATTGCCTTTAACCTTTCTGCAGATTTTTGATTGGTGGAGAGCTCCTTCTTCCTCTTCTGTGTGTATCTTCCTTGGCTTCTATTCCGTGCTCTCTCACTGCTCCCTTGTTCGTGATGTGTGTTCTTTTCGTTTTTCATACAGCCCTTTTATCAAGAATAAAACTCTTCCCGCTCAATTTTCAGATCGAGCGCCAATCTGCTAGAAAACAGGGATCGGTTTAAATCCAATCGTTAGAACGAGTTTGACCACTTCTAAGCAAGATTGTTTCCTTGATTCCCGTGCGGAATCTTATCTCCTGAGCAGCCCAACAACCTGCAACAACCATCTGCAGGTTTTAAGGAACCAAAACAGAATTCGGTTAGAGTTCGGTTTTGGACGATATATAAACCCGTGGTCGACCATGACCCTGTCGCTGGTCGACAATGGGCTGTCCCAGACGGCCGGTTCTTCTGGCTGAAACTCACGTCGCCCGTTGGTCGACCACAGCCTGGTCGCTGGTCGACAAGGGGCAAATATCAGGTGGCCATTGGTTCTGTCTGATGTTCTGTCTTTTCCTGTGGTCGACCAGAGGTGGGGCTATGGTCGACAGCCAAGGTGCTTCCAGAAGACAGATGACTTGATGCTTTTCTGGTTGAGTTCGTTGGTCGACCATAGCTTCTTCAGTGGTCGACAAACATTCTTTCACGCTTATACTGATTTGTTGATTCCACTTGGATTTCAGTGAACCTGAAATTTGCTTAACTTATAAGATTTGACTTGAAGTTCCAAATGTATATAAAAGCATATTTGTCATCATCAAATGGGCATTAATTCAATGCACTATCTTTACACAAATAACCAAACCATTTGCTTTAAGAAACAAGATAGAACTTAGATTAGTCAAACATATCCTATTGTCATCATCAAAACCAAGGGATGCACAACACCCACAACCAAACTTCCCCATTAACCAGCCAATTCCTCCTCTCCTCCAGCACCCATCAGGCCAAATACCACAAAAAGGCCCACAACTCAAAAATGCAAAAGTAATTTCGACCTTAAGAAGTGGTAAAGTCCTCAACGATCCTCAGGGGTCCACTCCTAGTTCATCAGTCCGGGCCCCTGACATATCTTCTGATAGTGAGGAGGAGCCCAGCCAGGAAGAGGATGTCAAGGGAAAGAGGAAAATAGAGGAAGGGCCCAGCACTTACCAACCTACAGTGCCATTTCCCAATGCCTTAAAGCCCAAAAAGAAACAACCAGCCCATAATGAGGAGATGATGGAGCTCTTCAAACAAGTACACATCAACATCCCTCTCCTCGATACCATCAAACATGTCCCGACCTATGCTAGATTCTTAAAAGAAATGTACACTCTTAGGCGGGACCCACGAGTGACCCCGGAAAAGGTTCGACTCCCGGAGAACGTTAGTTCTGTGGTCCTCAACCAACTTCCAAGAAAGTTAAAAGACCCTGGAGCACCCCTTATCTCTTGCAACATTGGGGGTGTGACATTTGATAAGGCTCTCCTTGATTTAGGAGCTAGTGTGAATTTACTCCCTACCTCCATCTATGAGCAGTTTGACATCGGTGAGCTCAAGCCTACTCCCATTATTCTCCAGCTCGCCGATAGATCAATCAAAACTCCAAAGGGCCTTATTGAGGATGTCATTGTTAAAGTAAATGAGTGTTACTTCCCTGCTGACTTTCTTATTTTGGACATGGTTTCTCCCCAAGAAATCAAGCATACTCCTATCATTTTGGGTAGACCATTTTTAGCCACGGCTAGGGCTAATATAGACTGTGCTTCAGGAATTATGGACATATCTTTTGGGGACCAGAAAGTCAGCATCAACATTTTTAAAGTATCCAAATTTCATGATCAAAAAGGAGATTGCTATGCTGTTGACACCATTGAGGAATTATTGGAGATTGAAAGGGACAGTAGGACTGGAATGAGAGAGGAAGTTGACATCTTGTCAACTCAACTTAGGACATGGCCCCCAGTTGAACCTTTGCCTCAGCTTAAACCTGAACCAGCTCTGCCCTCTTTGCAATCCCCTTCTCAGGTTGAACTAAAACCATTGCCGGCCTCCCTTAAGTATGCATTCCTAGGCCCAGACCAAACCTTGCCAGTCATCATAACAAGTGACCTTGAACCTAACCATGAGGAGAAACTAGTTGAGGTCCTTAAATCTCATAAGGAGGCTATAGGTTGGTCTGTCGATGATCTTAAAGGGATTAGTTCATCCATTTGTCAGCAGCATATTTATATGGAGGAGAATGTAAAACCGAGTAGAGACATGCAGAGGAGATTAAATCCACACATGAAGGAGGTGGTCAAAAATGAGGTGGTCAAGTGGTTAGATGCCGGAATCATCTACCCAATTTCTGATAGTCAGTGGGTCAGTCCAACACAAATAGTCCCAAATAAATTAGGACTGACTGTGATCACCAATGATCAAGAGGAGTTGATACCTACTAGGTTGACCACGGGATGGAGGGTCTGCATTGATTATAGGAAGCTCAACTCCATGAGAAAGAAGGACCATTTTCCCCTCCCATTCATTGACCAAATTTTAGAAAAATTAGCAGGGCAAAAATACTTCTATTTTTTGGATGGGTATTCTGGATACAATCAGGTGGCTATCTATCCAGAGGATCAGGAAAAAACCACATTTACCTGTCCCTACGGAACCTTTGCTTTTCGAAGAATGCCCTTTGGACTATGTAATGCTCCCGCCACATTTCAAAGATGCATGTTAGCTATTTTTTCTGACATGGTGGGTAACTTTTTAGCGGTTTTCATGGACCATTTCTCCATTTTTGGGGACACATTCGATTCCTGTCTAGACCACTTAGCCAAAGTCATGAAGAGATGCATAGACACTAATCTTATCCTCAGTTGGGAAAAGAGTCATTTCATGGTTCAAGAGGGCATCGTTCTGGGGCATATAGTGTCAGCAAGAGGGATTGAGGTGGATAAAACTGAGGTTGAGCTTATTGCCAAACTACCACCTCCCATCTCAGTGAAACAAATCCGTTCTTTCTAGGTCATGCCGGCTTCTATCGCTGGTTTATTCAAGATTTCTCCAAAGTTGCTAGACCTCTCACTAATCTGCTGGCTAAGGAAGTCCCATTCCATCTTGACCAATCATGTCTTGAGGCTTTCGAATCATTGAAAATGGCATTGACCAATGCCCCAATCTTACAAACTCCTAATTGGTCATTACCTTTTGAAATTATGTGTGATGCCTTGGATTATGCTTTAGGTGCTGTTTTGGGACAAAGGGTAGACAAAAAGCCTGTGGTGATTTACTATACGAGTCGCACACTCGCTGATGCCCAACTTAGGTACACCACAACAGAAAAGGAGTTACTTGCTGTTGTCTTTGCCCTTGAAAAGTTTCGGTCCTATCTGCTAGGGGCCAAAGTCATTGTGTTCTCTGACCACTCAGCTCTCAGACACCTGCTGTCTAAAAAAGATGCCAAACCAAGGTTGATTAGATGGATCCTTTTATTACAAGAATTTGATTTGGAAATTCGGGATAAAAAAGGAAGTGAAAATGTTGTTGCAGATCACTTGTCCCGAATTATCACATCAGATACCACACCCTTACAGGACTCATTTCCAGATGAGCACCTCCTTAGTGTATCTCACATTCCACCCCCATGGTATGCACACATTGTCAATTACTTAGCCGTGAAAAAAATTCCTGAAGGTTGGTCCAAACAAGAAAAAGACCGCTTCTTTGCTAAGCTCAAATACTTCTTTTGGGAAGACCCTGAGCTATTCCATTTAGGACCAGACCAAATCATTCGGAGGTGTGTCCCTGAAGGTGAGCAACAAAGATTCTGACATTTTGCCACACCTTAGCTTGTGGGGGGACATTTTTCAAGTAAGAAAACGGCAGCCAAAGTTTTGCAGAGTGGGTTATACTGGCCCACAGTATTCAAAGATGCATTCGAATTTTACAAATCTTGTGAGCGCTGTCAGGCTATGGGAAACATGTCACGCAGGGACATGATGCCTTTAAACCCTATCCTGGTTGTGGAAATTTTTGATGTATGGGGAATTGACTTCATGGGATCGTTTCCACCATCTTTTGGTCATGAGTACATTTTGGTGGCGGTGGATTACGTGTCTAAGTGGATAGAAGCTATAGCCACAAGGACTAATGATCACAAAATTGTCATGAAATTTGTTCGCAAGAACATTTTCTCTCGATTTGGGTGTTCCAGGGCTATCATTAGTGATGGGGGTTCACATTTCATCCATTCTCAATTCGGGCTTTGCTTCGGAAGTATGGGATAACACATAAGATTGCTACCCCCTATCATCCCCAGACTACTGGCCAGGTGGAGGTTTCTAATAGGGAGATCAAGAACATTTTACAAAAGTCTGTCCGGCCCGATAGGAAAGATTGGCCAGAAAGATTAGATGATGATTTATGGGCCTATCGGACCGCCTACAAAACTCCCATTGGCATGTCCCCTTATAGGCTTATTTTTGGAAAGCCATGTCATTTACCAGTCGAATTGGAACATAGGGCCTATTGGGCAATCAAACAATTCAATCTTGATTTAGCACATGCTAGTTCCCATAGAGCCCTTCAACTGAATGAGTTAGAGGAACTTCGCAATGAAGCCTATGAGAACTCTAGGATTTATAAAGCCCAGACAAAAACATTCCATGATAAACACATTTCACGCAAAACTTTTCAAATCAACCAAAAGGTCTGGCTTTTTAACGATAGGCTGCGATTATTCCCTGGTAAATTGAAATCCCGATGGGATGGTCCATATGTGGTAATTAAAATATTTGACTATGGTGCAGTAACAATTCTCGATCCTAACACGGGTCAAACTTTCACTGTTAATGGTCAACGTTTAAAACCTTTCATTGAGCATCTTCCAATGCTGCAGGTAGACTCTATTAGGCTGAGGGACCCATTGTGAGCTCTATTGTGTCTGGCTGAAGACGTAAAATTTAGCGCTCGTTGGGAGGCAACCCAATTTTTTTTTCTCTCTCTCAAAAAAAAATATGTTTGATTGATTTTCTTCTTTTATTTAAGGAGCATGGAGCATGGAACAATATTTCTTTACAGATGATGCCTCTTTCTCAGGTTGTATCTATCCTTCCCACCACTTTTCATGACTTTACTCACGCCATTGAGGACAATGTCACATAAGTTGAGGGGGTAGCTTGAGCTCTAATTTTCTTAAACTGCTTGCAACCTTTCATCACACCCCTGATAAGTGCTTCATGTTCATATTTCATGATGAGAAATTTTTTAGAATGACAGGACTTAGAGTATTACTTATGAGAGTAGCAAGTTAAAGGGGTGAATTAATTGGTTATGTCTTTAGTCTTTTCCTCAGAATACACCTGAAAATTCTATTGAACTTGCACACAATTACACAATAACAAGATTAGTGGATGACAAACATTAGGATGATGGGAATTTTGCTTGACACTTAGGTGATGATTAATATTATGCCCATTCGTTGAAAGTAATCGTGAGGAAAAAGCTACCTGCAAAAAAAAACATGGAAAATGCCCCTAAACTTAGTAACCGGGCCTACTTCTCCTAAGGCAAGAGTTGAGGTTCGCGTCAAACGGCGAAGGGATGTGCAGCACCATGTGTAAAAAAAAAAGAAAAGAAAAAAAAGAAAAAAAGGGAAAGAATAAATAGGCAGAGTGAAGCTACCTGTAATTCGAGAGCTTAATTCGAGATGTGGGCAGAATTGAAAATCATCTTAAAGTGAAAGGTAGAAGACTCATTCATCTAGATTGTTGGGTAATCACTAGTCAAGTTATATCACTCATACACAAAGGGATATTTAATTTTGAGTGTATCTTGATGAAATGTCTAAACACGTGGACTGATGAAATTTATTCCGAATACATACTACTTGAACTTGTGATACTCCAAAGTCTAAATCATTGTGCATAATGTTCTTATCATGAACTGTGACACATGAGTCTTTGCTAGTCCTAAATCTATAATTGTTTACATTGCTAAGGGACTAGCAATGTTCAAGTCGGGGGGTGTGATAAGTGTCCATTTTCTACGATAATTCATTGCATATGTACTATTTTATGTGCATATAATTAGACAATTATGCATCATATATCGTTACTCTCAACTTCGCATGTAGATGGGACCATTCACGTAAATTAATTAATTTGGTGATTTTATTTAATAAAATGGAGTTGAGAGTCATGAACATTAATTCTCCATTGCATAATTGTGAGAAATTGTGATTCATGTGCATATTATGGTAATTTTTATGGACTAAATCGTAATTATATGTGTGCAGGACACCGAAGGTAATTGCAAAAGAAGCCGGGGGCAAAATTGTCATCACCACTTTGACCAAGTCAAATAAAGAATTCAAAATATTTTGGTTGGAGGGAAAAGAAAGTTCAAAATTTTGAATTCAAAGTTTGAAAAGAAGGAATTCAAAGTTTAAGTTTGAAAAGGAGGAAAATGACATTCAAAGTTTGAAATAAAGGAGAGACATGATGAGCCTTGGGAAATGGGGTGCCTAAAGTCCAAGAAAGGGGGTGCCCACCTACTTTTTCTCTTCCCCATGCATCATATTCCACTTGAATCTTAGCCATCCATCTCCTTTTGATATAATCTCTATCCTCTATCTACCCAACTTTCCCTATAAATAGCCCATGGCAAGGAGGAGAAGGGGAGTTCTTCTTTTGGCAATTTTTCTCTCCCTCTCCCTCTCACATCTTCTTAGGTCGCCGAGTTCGCCCTCTTCTGTCCCTCTTCTCCTCTTGTGGTCTTCATGAAAGTTCTTGGTTTTTAAGTTCTCTACAACTTCTTCTTCTGTATCATATTCTAATTCCTTCTGATTTTCAAGCTATTTCATATTTTTAACTGTGATATCCTGTTCATCTGTGAAACAGTGTCTCTCTGTTCTTCCCCTTATTTCTCCCTCTTCTAGTCATTTTATGCTCTTACTATCTTCATAAAAGTTCTTGAGTTTTACGTGTTCTACAACTTCGTCTTCTACACCATCTTCTAATTCTTTCTGGTTTTGACGATATTTCTCATTTTTCAACTTGCTGTCCTGTGAATTCACTGTTCATTCGAGGTGCTAGTTTCTGTTATTTCTCTATTTTAAAGCTCTTCTGCTATTCTTTTCTATCTGAGTTCTTCATCAAAGTTATTTCTCTCTCCCTCCTCTTCAACTTCTTTTCTTGGGCATCCCCTAATTTGTCTTGGTTTCAAAGTTATTCACCCTCCAAAGGCGGCTTCAATGACGAAGGTGACTTCCTCCCGGGGTAGACGACATCTTCCGCAAGGTGGTTCGTGATCCAAGGCCAAGAGAGGATGACGCTATCATCACCATTGCTGCTACCATCTTCATATCTCAGGCTCCTTTTATTGTTTTAGTTTCATTTTACTTCATTGTAATCTCGTCACATCCTTGTTGTAAGCTTATCTTGCACTTCATGTACTCTTTCTTTTAAGTTAATAAAAAGAGTTATTCCTTTGATCTAGTTCTTGATCTTCTTCCCTCTCTACATCCTTCTTCTATCTCTTCTTTTCACTTCATACAATCATTTTCTATAGCATAGGCGCATAGTCATAGGTGTTTTTAATTAAGTGTTTGGTTTGTTCATCACTTCACAATTTTCTTTAAGCAAAACAAAATCACAAGTGTTTTCTAAAGGACTCCAAGACTTTTAAATCTAAAAATCTCTTCTTCCCTGTAGATTCGACCCATGCTTGTCATAGTACTACGTTCTTTTTTGATCATTTTGTGCGAGTTCGATTTTAAGATTGTTATACGCGTGTTTTAAACGACGAACTTTCGCGTTATCATCGGTACACGACGTGTTCCACGTCTCGATGTTGCGGAAGTATATGCCCGATGACACTCATGTTCTTGAGGATTCTGTTTGGCCCGAGGTGACTCCAGACCTTTCTCTCCCAGAGTTTCCTGTCCGCGTTGAGGATAGGCAAGAGCAGCGCCTGCGGAGCAAGGTCATCTCCTTGGTAAAGGTGGTGTGACAGCGGCACTCTAGTGGTGAGGCTTCTTGGGAGCGTGAGGACGAGATGCGTCGGCAGTTCCCTTACTTGTTTGAGTGAGTCTTCCTCTTCTTTCCCCTTAGGGTTGTCCTTAATTTCAAGGATGAAATTCCTTTAAGGGGGGAGGGCTGTAATATTCTGGACCTTTCGGATCCTTCTTCGCGGGTCTGGGATCTGGTTTCTCGGAGTGTCCAGCTCCGTTGTGTCTGAAATTTTGTTTCGGGCATCTTTCGTGTTCGGATCGGCGCGATCCAGAGTTATGTCGGAGGCCTGGAAGCGTTCCGCGGCTTTTTCGCACGTATTTTTTGATTACCGATGTGTGTTTCGGTAATTCCTTTGGAACCTCGCTGCGGGTGAGCCGGGTCGTTCACTTGGGCACGAGTGGTACCGTTGCGATCGGTGCGTTCCGAGGATCCCGCAAATGTAATTTTCTATTTTTGGTATTTTTCAGAATTTTTGGATTTTCTATAAATACTCTCATTTCTCTCTCTCTCCCCACCCTCTTCTTCCTCTTCTTCTTCTTCTTCTTCTTCTTCTTCCTTCTCTTCTCCCCACCGTGACCACCGCCCCTCCCTCTCTCTTGCTCTCTCGTTCGGCCGCGGCGATGTCCTCTTCCGGCTGCAGACGGTGCGGGGTGACGGCGTGACGACGTGGGCGACGGCGAGGTGATCGTGGCGGCGTAATGTTTGTGGGGAACCGTGAAGGGACGAGAGTTTTCAAAGCGTTCTTCGTGATCTCGGTCATGAATCGGTGGAGCATTCTCTCCATTGTGGTAGGGTGACGTTCCCTAGCTCCCTGCCGTTCATTTCCGTGATTTATAGGCCGAGGGGAGGCCGAGAGAGGCTTGATTAAGCGGGTTTGGGATTTTCCATGATTTGGGGAGAGCTCACCCGATCTATGGATTTAGCCCGTGATTTCACGTTTTGGTGGCCTAGTATCATGCTAGGGGTCCCCAGGAGTCTTCCCCTTTGATTTCCCCCTCTCTAGTGGAGGCATGGGGGCGTGGTTGGGTTTTTTGGGCTTTCCCCGCTGTTTCGCCGTCGGGCGGGTGTGGCGGTCCTTCTAGTGACCATCACACCGTGTGACGCGCCTGGGCGGGTGCGTCACAGCCCTTGTTTAGCCAACTGGGGTCTAGGAGTGTGACGGTCCCACGATAGACCGCCACAGGCGTGTGACGCACCTGGGGTGGGCCGTCAGAGCGTCCCGACCGTTGGCATCCGACCGTTGGTTTGACCGTGGGGGTCAAGGCGTGTGACACACTAGCACTGGCGTGTCACAGCCTTGTGATGGCCCAGCGTGGGTGCGTCAGAAGTCGTTTTACCCCCAGGCCATGTGACGCTCCAGGGTTGGACCGTTACATGCGTGTGACGCTCCAGGAATGGACCGTCACATACTGTGACGCACCGAGTGGCACGCGTCACGGCTTGCCCTTGTTTTCCGCTATGACGCACCTGCATAGGCGCGTCACAGTCTGTAACGCACCAGGGCAGGTGCGTTACACCCCGTGTTACACTCTGTTTTACACTGGGAGTGTGACGGCCTGCGTTGGACCGTCAGGGTCCTGTGACGGTCCAGCCTAAGACCGTCAGGCGTCTGTGACGGTCCCGCCTAGACCGTCAGAGTCCTGTGACGCATCTAGGGTAGAGCGTCAGGCACTGGGTTGCCCCGGGTGGTTTGCAACCCCGTGTCTGTTCCGACCGTGGTCACCGTGCGATGGTGCCGGTACGTGGGGTGGTCCCCGTATGTCGTCAGATGCGGACGAGGTTTTCCGTTGACTTGAGAGTCTACTCCTTCAGTGACCCTCCACTAGTCGTAGCCCACCAGTACGCGGTGCTGGTCTCACCAGGGAGCGGTGTACGGGCCGACCCTTAGAGACGGTTTTTAGACTGGTTTCCGTCGGGCCCCACGTCTGTAGCCAGAGTCCGGCTAAGGGGAAAACCAGTTAGAGGGCCAGACCCGGGACGCGCGGTCTGTGTGTGCACACGTGGTTGGGGGCAGTTGGACACACGCTGACGAGCGTGACCCCAGCTAGTCACTTGTTTGTGGTACTTGTTTGGTGTCCGTGCCTCTAGTAGACGCTACCACGTCAGACAGTTCACCTGCAGTGCGGTGTAAGTCGTTAGGGGACGCTACCGGCTGTGCTTCTAGTGAGAGGTACTCCTGTCGAGTCGGGAGTGTCAGACTGTCAGTCGTACGACTTCGACCTTCGGGTTTTTGCCGTGTTGGCCGTTGTGTTCCGATTATTTCGCCGTGGCACGTGTGTCGGTTTTCTTGCCGTGAGACCGGTACTTTGTAGACGGCAGGGTTACCCTTTTTTGAGGTACTCGCTTACTGCTAGCGGAGCGGTTTCTCCGTTTGCGAGGTAGGGTTCGAGTGATCCCTACTGAGTCTTGTTCCGAGACTCATTCCCTGGGTGTTTTCACTATGTTTTAGGCGAGGCGAGGCTTCAGGGGAATTCATCTGAGGCTCAGCGCCGTTCCGGTGCCCAGCGTTAGTGCCAGAGGTCAGAGCTGGGGTATGTCCCGTGTAGCTGTACTTTTTTTTCTTGTCTCTGTACTAGTTGTGGACTACTGTTGTTATTTTATTGTTATATTGTGGACCATGTAAAATGTTAATTCATTTCCTGCTTATTTATATAACTATTTAATTCTGTAATTATTTGTGATACTTGTGTAGTTTCCACACCATCCTTCTAACCCTTCCGAGTCTTTGGACTCGTGGGTGGCGGTGCGAGTCTCGGGTTATCGGGCCTTCCCGGTAATCGGATTGTCAGGTCGTTACACACGCTCTCTCCTCTCTCCCTCTCTTCTCCGACGGCCGACAGAGCAAGACGCGGGCGAGGCATGGGCGAGGATGGAGCGAGGATCGAGGCGTGGAAGCGCGTGGAAGCTCAGCCGCGTGTTTGTGTCCCGGCGGAGTTCCAACGGCGTTTTCTTCGTGGATCGGCGTCCATGACGCGTCAAATCTTTGATGGGGGTAGGAAGATAGATCCCCAGCTCGTGTACTTCCCTTCTCGCGATTTTGGTTGGCCGTGGTGAGCCGAGAGGGCTTATTTGAGCATTTTGGGGAAAATGCATGTTTTTAGGGAGTAAGCCGGGTCTTGCATTTTAACGCGTTATTTTGTGGTTTGATGGCACCACTAGATGCCTTGGGGCATGGGGAAGGGTTTTGATGTGAAACAACCCCTCGGACCTAGAATTGCAAGCAACACAACGATTTTGGCAACGTGACACAAGCGGATTCACTCGCGTTGGCACACTCGGGTCCGTAGGAGGGCCAGCGATGACGGTGAGGGTCCGAGGTTGGACCTCAATGTTCCAAGGGTATGGCCAGCTAAGGATGGACGCCAATGGGCCAGGGATGCCCCAATTCCGTGGGCGGCCAGCACGCCAAGGGCGTGGGATGTAGTGGTTCTCTCTCAACTCGCTCCGCGGTGGCACTCAAATCGATGATATTTTGAGATCGGGCGCTCACTCACCGACCGACGGCACTAAGCAGCAATACTAAACAAGCAAAGCAATTCCAGTAGAGTAGGGCAACCCGAGGCTCACCTGATCGGTGTGAAGACACCGATCCCGGTCGGAGACGAGGGCGAGCGGGGAAGTGTGGATTCCCCGCACACTGCGCCGATGAAGCTTGACCTGTTTAAAGATTACAATCACTACACCTCACACAGGAGGGTGGACTTGGGGTGGGGATTTTTGTATTACAAGTCAAACACTACCTCCGCACAGGGAGGGGCGCTAAGCCGGCCAGGCGGGGAGGGGAGATAAGCTCGACCGCGCCGACGGAGCACCCGGCCGAATCTGCCCGGGTCTGGGACAGCAAGACAGGGGGTCGATGTAGTCGCCGCTGTGAGCTCCCCTGGACTCAGAACTTGATGAGACTTGCGCCAAAATGTCGCTGACGTACCCAGGTACGACTGTGATTTTTAGTGGGTGGTCCCGAGGTCGTCGCCGGCGGGGACGGGCTCTGGAACAGGTCCCTTGCGTGCAGAAGCAGACTGTTCCCAGGGACAGCAGCGGATGGCCGAAGTCACCACGGCAGCTCCCGAAGTCCGAATGAGGCGGGACCAAGTCAAGGACGTCCGTGGATGAGTCTACTTCGCAGCAAAATCGACGGGGAAGCCGGATGAGGTCGGTGGAGACCGGGGGACCCAAAAAGGTACTGACAGGTCGTAGCAGACTTGGGGAAGCAGCGGGGAGCAGTCGGAGGATAAATTTGATAACTCTGTCCCACGGAACCCAAATGCAGTTCCGTTTCCTGATCCTGGAAGAGGACAGGACGTTGAAGAACTTTGATGAAGAAACCTCGGCTTGGTTCTGCTAGGGTCCGCCGTGGCACAGCTTCCTTTCAGGTTCAGGTACTCGGTGGCAGTAACTCGGCAGCAGCTATCTGATACAAACAGTGACTTGCAGAAAATACCCTGGCCGCTCCCGAACTCTGAATCACAAGCCGTCAGAGTTTCTGGAATCATGGTCGAGTCTACTTCGCAGCAAAACTGACGGGGAAGCCGGATGAGGTCGGTGGAGACCGGGGGACCCAAGAAGGTGCTGACAGGTCGAAGCAGACTTGGGGAAGCAGCTTGGAGCAGTCGGAGGAGAAACTCTATAACTCTGTCTCACGGAACCCGAACGCAGTTCCGCTTCCTGATCCTGGAAGAGGACAGGACGTGGAAGAACTTTGATGAAGAGGCCTCGGCTTGGTTCTGCTAGGGTTGGCCGTGGCACAGCTTCAAAACCGGTTCTGGTACTCTGCAGGGGGAGCCCAGCGCAGTCAGGGGAGAATGGCTCTCCCGAACAGCCCCAAACACGGAATGGGATGAGATCACCTCGCTTGCGAAGAAGACTCTCAGACCTTTCCGTCGATGTAGGCCACGCCCCAGGAGCTTCGGGAAGAGGTCGTGGGCAGCACTGCAACTGGCGGCTGTTCTGCAGGTCTTCAGCTGTATGCAAATGAGAAGGGGGAAAAGGGTGGAGGGGTGGTTCCTTTGGTGGAAGGAGAGGGGAAATGGTTGCTTTGGTGATGGGGAATGGTTGGGAGGTGGCAAGGGGAGGTGAGGGAGGAAGGAGGGGCGGAGCTAGCAGGGGAGGGGGGGTGATTGCGCAAATGGTCAAGGGGGGGTGGAGGTGGGGAGATGGGGGCGCAAGTGGCTTGGGGAAATGGGGAGGGTTCCCTTCGATTTGGGTGGAGGGTTAATGGAGGTGCTAATGGGGGCCTAGGGAAGGGGAAGAGTTGCTTTGGGAAGGGGAAAGGGTGTCTAGGAGAATGGATTCTCCCTTGGGAATGTGAAGGGGTTGTATGGGGAAGGGGAAAGGTTGCTTGGGAAGAGGGAGAGGTGCCTAGGAGAAAGGGGTTCCACCTAGGGGTTGGAGGGGGAGTAAATGGAAGGTATGGGGAAGGGGGAGGGGTCTTAAATAGAGGTGAATAGGGAGGAGAGAGAGTGAATTTCGAATTTGGAGTGGGGAGGAGAGAGAATGGGGTTCGCCCCCTTTAGTGAGAGAGAGAAGAAGAGAGAGAGAGAGCTAGAGAGAGAGAGAGAGATGCACAAATGCCTTGGCAAATTTTTACTCAAATATTCATTAGCTTACAACTGAGGGATTGGGGTCCTATTTATAGGAAACCCACTTTTACATATAAGACCCTGACTTTTAACATACTAACAGATAACCAAGGAAGGGGGGGTGCGGCCATGGGCCTAGCCCAAAGAAATAGGCCCAATAGCAAGCACCATAGCCTAATGAGACTCGAACTTAGGGAAATGACTTAATAACCTAGGTACAAGACTCAAATAAAAGGCAAATTACATGAGTAGAAAATGAAAATTACATCATAGGACTCGAAATAACGTGGTGAACAAGATGTAGCTTAGGCGGCGAGTATCGGGATCCTCGATCATATGAAATTGCTGGTGATGTCCTCATCATACCCTCGGGGTGCGGAAAACTCGACTCTGTCGAGTATGGGCCCACCGGGGAAGTGGTCCTCTCCAGAAACTCAGAGTGAGCCTCAACTTCCAAACTCAACCCTGCGTCCGCAACCAGGGGACGGTCCCTCATCCTCTCGAGGTGGCTCAGGCGCACCCTCTTGCTGGTGATGGGACCCTGCTTGCCTAGTATTACCTTCGTGTGCACACGTCGGACTCTCAGGCCTTTTTTTGGTGGCTCTCCGAGGGTGTCCCTCTCAAAGGAAGATAAAGGCTCGAGGCACTCACTAGGATCCACCGCGGTGCCCATATAGGATGCCGGATCCGCCATGTGGATAATGGGGTGAATCCCAAAACCCATTAGTAAGTCCAACCCGATGACCGGGTTGCCAAAATCACTTGGAACTTGGGAAGGTCCAAGTCCACGTGCCCTCGAATTGGAGGTGACCCTAGGGTAGAGCCCCTCCAATGCCATCATCACCAGATTGCCTACTTGGAATTCCAAGTGGCGCTCGCAAGCTTTTGCCCGCTCTTTGTGAACCTCACCGCTCGTTGTTAGATGCTTGCATGAATGTGTATGCCATGCACTATGATGCAGTGAGTGGGTGTGGAAGAGGATAGTATGCAAAGGTGGACCGGGGCAACCGTACATAGACCTATCATGCATAGATGTGATGAAGACTTTCATGGACTCTGGGGGGCCGGGGCAACCATAGGTGGACATATCGTGCATGGTGGCGTTAGTTACCGGAGGACCCGGACATCCATGTATGCTCCATTCATGCGTAATGGTTATGACGAATGTGGGTGGGCCAGCACATCCAAATGTGGGCCAGTCATGCATTGGGCCTAGACTGTGTGTGACGTGTATGGGAGGGCTGGACTTGTGACCCTTGTCGAATGATGTGATATGCCAAGATGGGTGCATTCCTATCCTATGGGTGACGACCATGTGTGTGAGTATGGGGTGGTCTTTGAGCTCCCACTTATAAGGGTCGAAGGGGTCAAAGAAGGTATGCATCATGGGGTGGGCTTGGTCCGATAAGGTTGGATGGGATAGGGATAGGTTGGTGGTGAGTAAGGTGGGTGGGTATAGGAAGGGATCGAAGAAGTCATGGAATGTGTTTCCAAGGAAGGGGTATTCTATCTCCTCAAGGGTTTCAAATGATGGTGAGTCCTCCTCCTCAAATGTAGTATTTGAACCGAAGTCCTTGGCGGGTTGGTTGGCCATGAATGGAGGGCTTGGCATCCTACCCGAAATAAGTAACTCTAATTTGTGGAGAGCATCGGGCTCCTCGGGTGTAGGGAGGAATAACAGAAGGTCACTAGTGTAGCAACCCATAGTGTAAGTGGAGGAGATGGATCCGACACATAGGTGTAGGAGGTCAAGGCTCCTAGGTTGGTCGGCTACAGTGGTCAACAGGTCAGTTAGCTCCATTTGCCAAGCTATACCCTTAAGAAAGTCCCCTAATGTCTCCACCTGATAGGATGATTGGATTGTGGTGTGGTAGGTGGGTAAGGGTACTATAGGGAGGTTTTGTTCCATAGGAGGGCAGACATGGGCCATGAGATCTCTAAATGGGTTCTCCTTTAGCCAACGTGAAAGGGGTTCTCCTAAGATGAGCTCGGCCCCTACTAGGGAGGGTGGTGTAAGGTGAAGTCCACCATGTGAAGTTTCTTCTTCTTCCTGGACATGGGTGATCTCCATGGCGGGGGTTGGGTCCGGAGTATTCACCACTATGGGGTCGGGTATGGGGATCATGGTTTCCTCTACCAAGGAGGTGAGTAAGTCCATTGTTTGTGGGGTGATGATGACTGGCATATGGCTCTTTTGGGGTGGTGGGTAATGGGGGACTTGGGATAGGATGGGGAGGGGTAGAAGTGGAGGCCTAGGTTGGGCATCTTGTAACTCATGGGGGAGGGTGCACCCCATTTGGCTCAATGGGTCTTCTTTGGGTAGGAATGAGTTCTCTTGACCTATTTGGGCCTCATATTCTTCTTCCCAATCTAGGGGAGCCTCATAGTCTTTGGTCACCTCCGTAAGTTCCTTTTGGAAATGGGTGGGATGAGGATTTGTGGAAGCTTGTGGGGTGTGGGTTTGATGGGGAATGTTGGGTTGGGTGGTGGCCAATTTGGTTTTAATGGTGGTGGTGATCGGGATTGGAATCATTTGGGGTGGTGGAGATTGGACCCTAAGGGAGGTCTTGGGTTGATTGGGAGGGAAAGGGGGAGTGGGAGTGCTCCTCGGGTTATGGTTCTCAAGGTAATGGGAAGGTCGGGGAGCGTAGTTCTTCCTAAGCTCAAGGTAGGAGTGGGAGGGTCGGGGAGCGTAGATCTTCCTAAGTTCAATCTTCATCTCTTCCCATGATCCTATGGGTTCTTGCCTCCAAATCCTTCTTAAGCTCACTATGCGTTCCCACTCCTTCTTGGCTTGTCCCCGAAGCCACCCTGTGGCCCTGCGGACCCTAGCATGTCCATAGACCCTAGTCCTATCAAAGTGTTTATCCATGGTAGCCTCCCACTTTAGGTAGGCATTAGGATTGGATCCGTCAAAACTAAGGTCTCCTTCTAGGATGATGTCCATGAGGAGGGGGTCAATCGGACTCTTGTGGACGGCCGTGTTGAGGGGACTTAACCAATGTGGAGTGTACATGATGATGCACTGGGTGGCCCGAAAATGACTCTAAATGCGAATGCGCCCTAGGACCAACTTGTAGAGAGACAAGTTGTGAACTTGCTCTGATACCATTTGATGTGAAACAACCCCTCGGACCTAGAATTGCAAGCAACACAACGATTTTGGCAACGTGACACAAGCGGATTCACTCGCGTTGGCACACTCGGGTCCGTAGGAGGGCCAGCGATGACGGTGAGGGTCCGAGGTTGGACCTCAATGTTCCAAGGGTATGGCCAGCTAAGGATGGACCCCAATGGGCCAGGGATGCCCCAATTCCGTGGGCGGCCAGCACGCCAAGGGCGTGGGATGTAGTGGTTCTCTCTCAACTCGCTCCGCGGTGACACTCAAATCGATGATATTTTGAGATCGGGTGCTCACTCACCGACCGACGGCACTAAGCAGCAATAATAAACAAGCAAAGCAATTCCAGTAGAGTAGGGCAACCCGAGGCTCACCTGATCGGTGTGAAGACACCGATCCCGGTCGGAGACGAGGGCGAGCGGGGAAGTGTGGATTCCCCGCACACTGCGCCGATGAAGCTTGACCTGTTTAAAGATTACAATCACTACACCTCACACAGGAGGGTGGACTTGGGGTGGGGATTTTTGTATTACAAGTCAAACACTACCTCCGCACAGGGAGGGGCGCTAAGCCGGCCAGGCGGGGAGGGGAGATAAGCTCGACCGCGCCGACGGAGCACCCGGCCGAATCTGCCCGGGTCTGGGACAGCAAGATAGGGGGTCGATGTAGTCACCGCTGTGAGCTCCCCTGGACTCAGAACTTGATGAGACTTGCGCCAAAATGTCGCTGACGTACCCAGGTACGACTGTGATTTTTAGTGGGCGGTCCTGAGGTCGTCGCCGGCGGGGACGGGCTCTGGAATAGGTCCCTTGCGTGCAAAAGCAGACTATTCCCAGGGACAGCAGCGGATGGCCGAAGTCACCACGGCAGCTCCCGAAGTCCGAATGAGGCGGGACCAAGTCAAGGACGTCCGTGGATGAGTCTACTTCGCAGAAAAATTGATTGGGAAGCCGGATGAGGTCGGTGGAGACCGGGGGACCCAAAAAGGTGCTGACAGGTCGTAGCAGACTTGGGGAAGCAGCGGGGAGCAGTCGGAGGATAAATTTGATAACTCTGTCCCACGGAACCCAAATGCAGTTCCGTTTCCTGATCCTGGAAGAGGACAGGACGTTGAAGAACTTTGATGAAGAAACCTCGGCTTGGTTCTGCTAGGGTCCGCCGTGGCACAGCTTCCTTTCAGGTTCAGGTACTCGGTGGCAGTAACTCGGCAGCAGCTATCTGATACGAACAGTGACTTGCAGAAAATACCCCGGCCGCTCCCGAACTCTGAATCACAAGCCGTCAGAGTTTCTGGAATCATGGTTGAGTCTACTTCGCAGCAAAATTGACGAGGAAGCGGATGAGGTCGGTGGAGACCGGGGGACCCAAAAAGGTGCTGACAGGTCGAAGCAGACTTGGGGAAGCAGCTTGGAGCAGTCGGAGGAGAAACTCTATAACTCTGTCTCACGGAACCCGAACGCAGTTCTGCTTCCTGATCCTGGAAGAGGACAGGACGTGGAAGAACTTTGATGAAGAGGCCTCGGCTTGGTTCTGCTAGGGTTGGCCGTGGCACAGCTTCAAAACCGGCTCTGGTACTCTGCAGGGGGAGCCCAGCGCAGTCAGGGGAGAATGGCTCTCCCGGACAGCCCCGAACTCGGAATGGGATGAGATCACCTTGCTTGCAAAGAAGACTCGTAGACCTTTCCGTCGATGTAGGCCACGCCCCCAGGAGCTTCGGGAAGAGGTCGTGGGCAGCACTGCAACTGGCGGCTGTTCTGCAGGTCTTCAGCTGTATGCAAATGAGAAGGGGGAAAAGGGTGGAGGGGTGGTTCCTTTGGTGGAAGGAGAGGGGAAATGGTTGCTTTGGTGATGGGGAATGGTTGGGAGGTGGCAAGGGGAGGTGAGGGAGGAAGGAGGGGCGGAGCTAGCAGGGGAGGGGGGGGTGATTGCGCAAATGGTCAAGGGGGGGTGGAGGTGGGGAGATGGGGGCGCAAGTGGCTTGGGGAAATGGGAAGGGTTCCCTTCGATTTGGGTGGAGGGTTAATGGAGGTGCTAATGGGGGCCTAGGGAAGGGGAAGAGTTGCTTTGGGAAGGGGAAAGGGTGTCTAGGAGAATGGATTCTCCCTTGGGAATGTGAAGGGGTTGTATGGGGAAGGGGAAAGGTTGCTTGGGAAGAGGGAGAGGTGCCTAGGAGAAAGGGGTTCCACCTAGGGGTTGGAGGGGGAGTAAATGGAAGGTATGGGGAAGGGGGAGGGGTCTTAAATAGAGGTGAATAGGGAGGAGAGAGAGTGAATTTTGAATTTGGAGTGGGGAGGAGAGAGAATGGGGTTCGCCCCCTTTAGTGAGAGAGAGAAGAAGAGAGAGAGAGAGCTAGAGAGAGAGAGAGATGCACAAATGCCTTGGCAAATTTTTACTCAAATATTCATTAGCTTACAACTGAGGGATTGGGGTCCTATTTATAGGAAACCCACTTTTACATATAAGACCCTGACTTTTAACATACTAACAGATAACCAAGGAAGGGGGGGTGCGGCCATGGGCCTAGCCCAAAGAAATAGGCCCAATAGCAAGCACCATAGCCTAATGAGACTCGAACTTAGGGAAATGACTTAATAACCTAGGTACAAGACTCAAATAAAAGGCAAATTACATGAGTAGAAAATGAAAATTACATCATAGGACTCGAAATAACGTGGTGAACAAGATGTAGCTTAGGCGGCGAGTATCGGGATCCTCGATCATATGAAATTGCTGGTGATGTCCTCATCACACGGCCCCCCGGCTAGTCATGAGGTGGCCTACTTATAACAAGAAGAAGCACATCTCGATGCAGATGCATAAAGAAATCAGCCCTACAGTCTAAAGACACCAAGCCTTTATTGATGGGCTTGAAGATTATGAGCAGCCTGAGATCCAGCTCGTGGAGCTGAAAGAGTATGTCCCCTGGGAGGAGTTCGAGTCCCTTGATCTGGATCCAGAAGCAGAAGCCGGGACGGAGGAAGAACCTCTCTTGTGGGGTTAACTCCCCTAAGAGCGGCTACCAGCTGGCGAGGAAAAGAAGAAAAAGAAGAAGAGGAGGCCCAAAAAAAAAGAAGAGTGGGGTCGTCCTCTCCTACAACACCCCCTCTGCATTATTTGACACGGCCCTCTCCCTGGGAGAGGAAGAGCAAGAGGTACCCCTTGAGTCATCAGAGCTGAGCCAAGCTGAAGCAACTACTTCCCAACATGCCACCAGGTCGGGACGGAAGTGGGGACGCCCTCCTCAAGCTAACCACAACATCCTTCTCAGGGGATAACAACCGTATCATATCCCCGAACCCATGATCCAAGGCATAAAGATTCCCCCTCCATCGGGCCTCTACCCTAAGGAACCAAGTGGCCAGAGCGCCCCATCATTCGTTAAATTTCTTGCAGCTCAGAGGGGAAGACAGTCATGCCCCCGCGAGTCCTAGCTGACCAAAGGAGCAGGCGGCCCTTCCGCTCCGTCTGCAGTGATTCCTCCTCGGCCAAGAGAAGAGCCCGATAACATCCTGAACCTTGTCGAGTTTATGCAAGAAAGAGAGGTGACCCAGCAGGCCCCACAAGCTCAAGCGACATCCGACCCAGTGGAGGAGGCACCCGCCGATCTGGCCCCCCAGGCCCAAGGCGGGGGCAGGCATAACAGAGCCAAAGAAATGAAGTTGCTCGAAGTCCGAGCCGATAATAGAATAGTCAAACACATGAAGAAGATCCCAGCCAGGTTTACCATCTGGTAGATTCTATCTTTAGATGAAGAGACACGGCAAGCTGTGATGAGGACATCTCACGCCACTCTCTCTGGCTCGGGTCACCTGCTCCACTGTGAGGTGGATCAACTATGATTCTCACGTGTTATCTCTATTGTTGGGTCTTATATTATGTAATTTTGCTTTAATTGAGTCATGTGTGTATCCTCTTTCTTTATTTGAGTCAGTCCATTAGGGAATTGGGCCATTATGTTAGCTAATTGGGCCCAACTAGTGGGCTAGGCCCATGGGCACCCATGGAATGGTCTTGGTCTTTTGTCTATTTGTCAAGGGCCTTTTGGTCATTGGGAAAAAAGTGGGAGCCTATAAATAGGGCTCATCCCACCTCATTTGTAACACTTTTGATGAAATTTTGAAAGAAGCATCCCTTGGCTATCTCTCCACTTGTGTCTCTCTCCCTCTCTCCCCTCTCTCTCTCTCTTCCCCTCTCCCTCCAAAAAAGGGCGCACCTCCCTCTCTTTCCTCCCCTCCCATCCACCTCATTTCCTCCCCCCTCTCTCTCTCCTCCACCTCATCAGGAATATTCTTCCCTCCCCTTTATTCAAACCTTCCAAAGGAGACTTTCGAGCCCCCTAAGTTGGACTTCTCCACCCTTCCCATCACCCTCCAACCACCCAACTTATACTTCTACACCCTCCCCATCACATCCCACCTACACTTAAAGACTTTTCTTCCCACCCCATCAAATCCCACCTACACATATAGACTTGTCTTCCCTCCCATCACATCCCTCCACCAAAATTTCCTAGATTTACTTAGCTACCCCCCTCTAGGACCCAATAATTCAAACTACACCACTACCCCTTTTGGACTTACCTCCCCACCACCAAAATTCGTAGCTCCCTCCCACCCCTTGGTAGAACAAACCCCAGCACCCCATTTTCGCCTTCCCACAGCTGGGAAAGCCCCCCTCCCAGACCCCCTCACAGCTATGGTTGCCCCCACCCCTATCCACCCCATTTTTGATCCGTTCTACCCCCATTTCCCATTACCTATCACCACCCTACTCATCCCAATTCACAGGTAGCAGTCAAGGTTTCAGTTGCAGAGCCTGCCCCGGAGTCATCACGCATTTTCAGGTGGCGTGCTCTACATTTCTGGAAATCTCGTCGAGGGAGCTTTGCAGGAGAGGTGGGTTCGCATCCATCCGACATCTGTGCTGCCCGGGAGAACCATTCTCCCTCGACTGCGCAACACAGATCTGATAAGGAACCTGAGCCTGAGTAGAAGCATGACCACGGCCGCTCCTATGTGAGTTTGGATGTGATTCTTAAGCTAAAATCTTTTCCTCCAAGTCCTCTGTCAGCACGAAGAAGAAGGACGCCATATGGACCCCGGAGCACCAAGTTCCAATTTTTCTCCCCGGAGTGCGCATGTCAGTTCCCCCTGAGTCAGAACTGACCCCTCCCACCATTCTGGTTCTCGTGCCCTGCTCCAGCCTCGTCTGGTAGCCTTGTCGGTCTCGGATTGAAGAAGGCTTGCCCACGATTGAAATGGTTCTAGTCCCACCTTTAACGGACCCCGAGAGTGTTCGTGGCGCCCTCGTCTTCCAACAGTAGTAGTATGGGCACAGTCCGAACCAGAGATGGTCAACCCTCGTCCATATTCTGCCCCGGCCACCGACGTCATTAGAAAATTCTTGAAGAATTTGGGCATCCTCCTGGGTCACCCAAGAAGTTTTGGCACCGGTTTCATCCTCATCAGAATTCGGCAGAGTCCATGGCGGCGCCGTCTTCGAACCCCTGTCAGGCTGTTCCAAAGTAGGCAGAATCGGCGGAGTTCATCACTTCGGCTTCTAACTTAGTTCTCCCCCACCCCGCCTGGTCGGTTGAAGGCCCCTCCTTGAGTGGAGATAGTTTTGGCTGTAACTATTTAACCCCCACCCCAAGAGCACCCCTTCTACGCGAGGCGTAGTGCTGTAACAATCTTATTTTCAGGTCAAGCGCCACCGACGTAGCGTGCGGGCGCGTGCCTACGCTTCCCGACTCACCCACGTCTCCGATCGGGATCGGTATTTTCACACCGGTCAGGTGAGCGTCCGGTCCTACCTTGGCTGGTTTATTTCCTTTCTAGCTTAGTATTACCTTGGAGGCCCGTCGAACGGAGAGACGAGAGCCTGGACTCATACACCACTCTTAGTGTGCCCACCGCAGACCGTAAGGAGAGCCACCACAAACCCACGCCCTGGCGTGCCTACCGCCCATGAAGTTTGGAGTCGCAGACCCTTAGGGGTCAGCCTAAGCCATCCAAGTCCCTTAGAATGTTTGGGTCCCACCTCGGACCCTCGTCGTCATCCCCCGGTCACCATCTGGAGATCGTACGCGCCGTGCGAGTGAGCGCTAGCGTAGTCATGAATGTCCTTGTATGCTTGCGGGTCTAGGTCCCAGGCTCATCAAGTCATCCAACTTCATCCCAGGGCTATGCCACATCAAGTGGTATCAGAGCAGTTATAGACTTGTTCTCACAAGTCTAGTCTTGGGGCGTCTTCACACTAGGTCGCTCTTAGGTGCACCCGCACGCCCGTGCATAGCCCACCCAACATTGCATGACCACCCGTAGCGGAACCCCTTATCAATCCATTCCATCCTCCTCCAATTCCCCAATGAATCCCAATCCCAAGGGAACCCCGCCCCCAACGAGCATGAGCTCCCCGATCACATTAGGTTCCTTGTGGAGGGTATGACCAATGTCTTAGGGCGGCTTGATGACATAACGTCCCGACTTGAACAACTTGAGGAAAATAGGCCGCCCCAAGGGTGGATGATAGAAGGGCACCTCCTCCACGTGAGGGACCAGCCATAGAAGAGCTCAACCTTGAACACCCACCCAAGTCAGAAAGGGACCCACCCCCAAGGATAGATGATAGACCCCCCGGGATAATCCGGATGATCACCTTGTAAGGCTTGTGAAAGTTGATGCCCCCACCTTTGATGGGTCCCATCATCCGAGCATCTACTTAGATTGGGAGGCGGCTATGGACCAATATTTCGATTGGTACCCCATGACTGAGGATAGGAAAGTCCGGCTTGCCAAAATGCAACTTACTAAGTTAGCCAAGACCCATTGGTTGAACGTTGAGGGATTGAGGATAGTTAGGAGGGAACCTCCCATCACCACATGGGGGGCCATGAAAGAACAACTCAAACTCAAATATGTCCCCCCTTGTACCATCAAAACCTCCTAGATGAGTGGCAAGCCCTAACCCAAGAAGGGAAGACCGTGATGGAGTACATTGAAAAATTTGATTACTACCTTCTTAAGTGTGGAGTCCAAGAGGATCCCGCGGTCACACTGTCCGCTTTAGGAATGAGCTTCAATTACACATAAAGAAGGAGCTATTCATACATCAAGTGACCACCCTAGAGCAAGCCTACCAAATAGCCTGGGATGCCGAGAAATTCTCTTGATATACCCGAATGGTTCCCCCTCGGGGGATGGACCCTAAATTCTTGGCACCTCGGACCAACACCCCACCTCCTTAATGAGGTCTCCTTCCCACCCCCATGGGAGCTCCTCCCACCTGGGCAGCCCCTCCTAGTGGCACCTTCCCCCTCGCCCCACAAGTGGTCCTCCCAACCTCACTCCCAATAGACCCAATCCGGGACCCACCCCCCCTCACACTAGGGCCACCCCCACCCACCAAAGCGGGCAACAATGCTTTAGTTGCTTTGGGTATGGACACTTCGCCAATCAATGCCCCACCAAGGGAGCATCTAGTTTGCTCATTGGGGAGGCTAATCTCCTACCTCAAGTTGGGATTGAAGAAGAGGTTGAGGTTTTTGAGGCCTCTCCCGATTGGGCGGAGGAGTATGAAACCCACTACAATGAGACCAATCAAGAACAACCCCCTCCATCCATCGACCCTCATCTTGGAGTGGTTAGGTGCACCCTCACTCAAGCCCAGGAACATGATTGGAGAATAAGCACCATCTTCTATACCTACATCCGGATAGGGGGCCATGCTAGGAAAGTCATCTTGGATAATGGGAGTAGTGTGAATGTGGTGTCCCCCGACACCGTCAAACTTCTAGGTCTTACCATTTCCCCACACCCGAAACCTTATCGGGTAGCGTGGATCGATGCCACATCCGTACCCGTCAGCACTCGTTGCCATGTCCCTATCACTTTTCAATCCTACCAGGGCCAAGTTTGGTGTGACATTCTATCAATGGAAGTAGGGAGCATCCTCCAGGGTGGCCTTGGATCTATGATGTAGATGTCACCTTCCTTGGAAGGATGAACACATGCATTTTCACCCATGAGGGGAAAAGGATCCAACTCAACCCTTCACCACCCCGCTCCCTCCCCAAGAAGACACCTCCTTTCCTAGAGGGATCCCCTACCCCTCCCTGTATTCTAAGTACCACCCCATCAAGCCCTAGCCCTAGTTTGACCATTGGAACTACTAGGAGCATTTACCTCATCACTAGGCAAGAACTTGAGGAAGAAGTCTACCAAGGAGAACAAGTGTGTGCCATTGTCATTTGCCTTGGGGAATCCACCCCAACCGACCCACACCCAATAGAAATCTAACAACTCCTTGAGGACTTCCATGATGTGTTCCCCGATGAGCTCCCGGATAAGCTACCACCCATGCGTGATGTGCAACATGCCATCGACTTTGTGCCTGGAGCTACCTTACCCAACCTCTCCCACTATCGCCTCAACCCCACCGAGCATACTGAACTTAGGAGGAAAATCGAGGGGCTCATCAAGAAGGGCTTCCTCCGCATTAGCAAGAGCCCATGTGCCATCCCGGCCATTCTCACACCCCAAAAGGACGGAACTTGGCACATGTGTGTGGATAGTCGGGCCATCAACAAGATCACGGTCAAGTATAGGTTTTCCATCCCTCAGCTAGATGACATGCTAGACATGCTTGCTGGAGCCACCACCTTCTCCAAGATCGATCTCAAAAGTGGCTATCATCAAGTTCGCATTAGGCCCAGGGATGAGTGGAAGACCGCCTTCAAAACAAAGGACAGTCTCTAGGAATGGCTTGTCATGCCCTTTGGCCTTTCCAATGCACCAAGCACTTTCATGCGCCTCATGACCGAGGTCCTCTGGCCCTTCATTGGCATCTTCCTTGTCGTCTACTTCGACGACATTCTCATGTATGGCCAGTCCAAGGAAGCCCACCTCGATCACCTCAAGCAAGTGTGCACCATTCTTAGGAAGGAGAGCCTCTTTGCCAACCCCGAGAAGTGTCACTTCTTGACCAATCAACTAGCCTTCCTAGGAAATATTGTCTCAGCCCAAGGGGTGTCCATGGACCCCGAGAAGGTCCAAGCCATTCTTGAGTGGCCCGAGCCCAAGACCCTCCATGAGGCCCGAAGCTTTCACGGGCTAGCCACCTTCTATAGGGATTCATCCGTAGGTTTAGCACTATCACCGCTCCTATCACGGATTGCCTCAATAAGGGCACATTTGTATGGACTAGGGCGGCCTCCAAGTGATTCCTAAAACTCAAGGAAAAGATGACCCAAGCCCCGGTCTTTTGCCTACCCGACTTCTCTAAAGTCTTCGAGGTCACTTGTGATGCATCCGGGATAGGGATTGGAGGCATTCTTAGCCAAGAGGGTCACCCAGTAGCCTATTTTAGTGAGAAACTTTGTGAGGCTAGGACTTGATACTCCACATATGACAAAGAGCTTTATGCCATGGTTCAATCCCTTCGGCATTGGAGGCACTATCTCCTACCCAAGGAGTTTCTGATCTTCTCGGACCACGAGGCCTTGAAGTACCTCAACACCCAACAAAAGCTCAATGCCCATCATGCCCGCTGGGTAGAATACATTCAGACCTATACCTTTGTCCTCAAGTACAAGATGGGTAGTGAGAATCGCGCCGTCGATGCGCTAAATAGGCGGATAGCCTTGCTTTCCACTCTCTAGGTGGAAGTCATAGGGTTTGAGAGAATCGAAGGGGAATATCCAAATTGCCCCGACTTTGGGACTCACTATAGCACCCTCTCCACTCAACCCCACAGGGAACATGAGGGATTCATACTCCAAGAGGGGTATCTTTTTAAGGGAGCTAGGCTATGCATACCTCGGACTTCACTTCGGGACTTCTTAGTTTGGGAGTTACACAGTGGTGGCCTAGCTGGTCACTTTGAGGTCCAAAAGACCATAGAGCTATTTGAGAGGCAATTCGATTGGCCCACACTCAATAAGGATGTGGCCAACATTGTGGGACAGTGTCGCATTTGTGCGTTGGCCAAGCAAGTGAGGCAAAACACTGGGCTTTACACACCCCTTCCCATCCCGGACCGACCTTGGGAGGATTTGAGCATAGATTTTATCCTTGGCCTACCTTCGACCTTGCGTAAACATGATTCCATCTTTGTAATTGTTGACAGGTTCTCTAAGATGGCCCACTTTATTCCATGTTCCAAAACTTCGGATGCTTCTAGGGTCGCCCGTTTATTCTTTGATGAGGTGGTTCGACTCCGTGGACTACCTAAGACCATTGTATTCGGCTGGGATGTGAAATTCACCAGTTACTTTTGGAAAACTCTCTGGCATCTAATGGAAACCCTCCTCAAATTCTCCACTGCTTATCACCCTCAAATCGATGGCCAAACTGAGGTCATCAACCGAAGTCTTGGGAACTTGCTCTGTTGCCTTGTCGGGGACCACCCCTGGAATTGGGATCTCCTCTTACCTCAGGCCGAGTTTACCTACAATGATTCCGTCAATAGGTCCACATGCAAAAGTCCATTTGAGGTCGTGCATGGTTATAGGCCTAAAAAACCTTCGGATCTCATTCCCCTCCTCCCACATGCTCGAGTGTCAGTCTCAACTGAGTCCTTTGCACAACATATCAAAGAGTTGCATGATGACATCCGCAAGCATATAGGGAAAAGCAATGAGGCCTACAAAAGGTAGCCAGATGCTCGACGGTGCCACTGCAAGTTCCAAGTGGTAGACTCTGTGATGGTGAGGACGGAGCGTCTCCTTCCGAGGCCAGCCTCCAAGTTGAGGGCACGGGGTTCGGGACCCTTTCGAGTTCTAAGACGACTAGGTAGTAACGCTTATGAGCTAGACCTACCTGAGGATTTTGGGGTACACCCAACCTTCAACGTTGCAGACCTGGTACCCTACAATGGCCCTGCGGTGGGACCTAGTGAGGATCTTGAGCCTTTACCCGCCCTTAAGAGAGACACCCATGGTGGGACTCTACCTACTAGCTTGAGAGGCCGACATGAGCAGGTGGAGGCAATATTGGACGAGCAAAGTACCATTGCCATGAACATGGTATACCAGTGCTACCTGGTGAGGTGGAAGAATCGTTCCCCGACAGAGGATACTTGGGTGAGTCGGGAGGACCTGCTGCGCCTTGACCCGGACATTTTGGAGCACTACCACCGCCAGGCGGACCCATACTCAACGGGGTCGAGTTCTCCCCACCCCGGGGGATTTGATGAGGACATCTCACGCCACTCTCTCTGGCTCGGGTTGCCTGCTCCACTGTGAGGTGGATCAACTATGATTCTCACATGTTATCTCTATTATTGGGTCTTATATCATGTAATTTTGCTTTAATTGAGTCATGTGTGTATCCTTTTTCTTTATTTGAGTCAGTCCATTAGGGAATTGGGCCATTATGTTAGCTAATTGGGCCCAACTAGTGGGCTAGGCCCATGGGCACCCATGGGATGGTCTTGGTCTTTTGTCTATTTGTCAAGGGCCTTTTGGTCATTGGGAAAAAAGTGGGAGCCTATAAATAAGGCTCATCCCACCTCATTTGTAACACTTTTGATGAAATTTTGAAAGAAACATCCCTTGGCTATCTCTCCACTCTTGTCTCTCTCCCTCTCTCCCCCTCTCTCTCTCTTCCCCTCTCCCTCCAAAAAAGGGCGCACCTCCCTCTCTCTCCTCCCCTCCCATCCACCTCATTTCCTCCCCCCTCTCTCTCTCCTCCACCTCATCATGAATATTCTTCCCACCCCTTTATTCAAACCTTCCAAAGGAGACTTTCTAGCCCCCCAAGTTGGACTTCTCCACCCCTCCCATCACCCTCCAACCACCCAACTTAGACTTCTACACCCTCCCCATCACATCCCACCTACACTTAAAGACTTTTCTTCCCACCCCATCAAATCCCACCTACACATATAGACTTTTCTTCCCTCCCATCACATCCCTCCACCAAAATTTCCTAGATTCCTTAGCTAGCCCCCCTCTAGGACCCAATAATTCAAACTACACCACTACCCCTTTTGGACTTACCTCCCCACCACCAAAATTCGTAGCTCCCTCCCACCCCTTGGTAGAACAAACCCCAGCACCCCATTTTCGCCTTCCCACAGCTGGGAAAGCCCCCCTCCCAGACCCCCTCACAGCTATGGTTGCCCCCACCCCTATCCACCCCATTTTTGATCCGTTCTACCCCCATTTCCCATTACCTATCACCACCCTACTCATCCCAATTCACAGGTAGCAGTCAAGGTTTCAGTTGCAGAGCCTGCCCCGGAGTCATCACGCATTTTCAGGTGGCGTGCTCTACATTTCTGGAAATCTCGTCGAGGGAGCTTTGCAGGAGAGGTGGATTCGCATCCATCCGACATCTGTGCTGCCCGGGAGAACCATTCTCCCTCGACTGCGCAACACAGATCCGGTAAGGAACCTGAGCCTGAGTAGAAGCACGACCACGGCCGCTCCTATGTGAGTTTGGACGTGATTCTTTATCTGGGATCTTCTCCTCTAAGTCTTCTGTCAGCACGAAGAAGAAGGATGCCATTTGGACCCCGGAGCACCAAGTTCTAATTTTTCTCCCCGGAGTGCGCAGGTCAGTTCCCCGTGAGTCATAACTGATCCCTCCCACCATTCTGGTTCTCGTGCCCTACACCAGCCTCTTATGGTGGCCCCGTTGGTCTCGGATTGAAGAAGGCTTGCCCACGATTGCAACGGTTCTAGTCTGGCCTAAAACAGACCCCGGGAGTGTTCGTGGCGCCCTCGTCTTTCAGCAGCAGCAGTCTGGGCACAGTTAGAACCAAAGCGGGTCGGCCCTGGTCCAGATTCTTCCCCAGCCACCAACGTCATTAGAAAATTCTCAAAGAATTTGGGCATCCTCCTGGGACACCGAGGAAGTTTTGGCACCGGTTTCATCCTCATCAGAATTCGGCAGAGTCCGTGGCTGTGCCGTCTTCGACCCCCTATCAGGCTGTTCCAAAGTAGGCAGAATCGGCGAAGTTCGTCACTTCATCTTCTAACTTTGTTCTCCCCCACCCCGCCTGGCCAATTGAAGGCCTGTCCCTGCGTGGAGGTAGTTTTGGTTGTAACTATTTAACCCCCACCTCAAGAACCCCCCTCCTACGTGAGGCGTAGTGCTATAACAATCTTATTTTCAGGTCAAGCGCCACCGACGCAGCGTGCGGGCGCGTGCCCACACTTCCCGACTCTCCCACGTCTCAGATCGGGATCGATGTTTTCACACCGGTCAGGTGAGCGTCCGATCCTACAATAGTTGGTTGATTTTCTTGCTAGCTTAGTATTGCCTTGGAGGCCCATCGGATGGAGAGATGAGAGCCCGGACTCGTACACCACTCTTAGTGTGCCCACCGCAGACCGTAAGGAGAGCCACCCCAAACCCACGCCCTGGCATGCCGACCGCCCATGAATTTGGGAGTCGTAGACCCTTAGAGGTCAGCCTAAGCCATCCAAGTCCCTTAGAATGTTTGGGTCCCACCTCGGACCCTCGCCGTCATCCCCCGGTCACCATCGGGAGATCGTACGCGCCGTGCGAGTGAGCCGCTAGCGTTAGTCTGTGAATGTCCTTGTATGCTTGCGGGTCTAGGTCCCAGGCTCATCAAGTCATCCAACTTCATCCCAGGGCTATGCCACATCAAGTTGTCATTACTGCACTCCAGACGCTAGCATATGTTGAAGCTTGCCTTGCAGAAATGTCATCTGAAGTGGCTATTTTTTTTATCCAAAAAACCTTGCCTAGTGTTGGATGGGAGAGTGCACCCTTTACCAGAGGTAAAGAGAAAGCCACTCCACCATTCAGACATTAGGAGGTAAATTTTATTAATGACCAAAGGGAATACAATTACATCAAACGAATACTGGGCATACCCAGTTTATCAAGGCGAGCTGCTCCCTTTATAGAAGTAGGAAGATCATCATAAGAAAAGAAAGCATTGCAATTGGTGGTGCAAGCCAATGAAGCTAGGGAGTCAGCAACTTTGTTTCCTTCTCTGTAGACATGAGCAATAGAATCTTTCGTAGAAAGAAGACTCCAAATCTCTCTTGCATAAGAAAGAATAGACCATGGGCAATGGATTTCCTTTGTGATAATTCAAACTAAGGTTTTGGAATCACATTCAATTTGGACTGGCTTGTCATCAATAGTACGGAGGTATTTGATGCCATCAGCAAGGCTCGAGCTTCAGCAATAAGACTGTTAGCGCTGCCATAGAAGTGCGAAAAGGCAAGAATAGTATTTCCTTTGTTGTCCCTAATAACACCACCTCCACCTGAGTCACCATTACTCTTGCATGCTCCATCACAGAAGAGGATATGCTTCTACCCACCTGCAGCCACAACAGGCCACTCTACATGAAGGGGCAGCTGAATGGGCAACCTATCAATAGAGTCTTGGTCGACCCTGGGGCAGCAGTGAATATACTTCCCTACCGGGTGTACCAGAAACATTACTTTGATGTACACCTGATCAAGGTCAGGAATGTCAAGATCACTGGCTTCAACCAGAAGTGCGAGGTCCCTATGGGGGTCGCGGAGTTCAACCTCTCCCTCGGCAACTTCACAACCAAGGTCCAGCTCCATGTGATCAACTCCAACACCTCTTACAAGGCATTGCTCAGTCGACCTTGGCTGCACCAGAACAGGGTGGTGCCATCCACTCTGCACCAATGTATCAAATACCCTTGCAACGGGAAAGAGGAAAGAATTTTGCTGATCTCCACCCTTTTGAAGTGTTCGAATGCCACTTGTCAGACGCCACTTTGTATTTAGAAAGGCCAAAGCAAGCTCCCCAAGTCACCCAGGACAAAGGAAAGAAGAAGGTGGAGCCCGACAGCTGGTTTCCTCCACCACTGCCAGGCTACATGGCTCCCCCTTAGGTGTCATTTATTTCTGAAGCAGAAGGGGTATTCAAGGCCACTCCCCTGCCCATCTACCCTACACCGGGGATGCCGTACCTCGAAGACATGCTGGAGGATGTCAGAGTCCTGCCTGAGAACATCAAGCCTCTCACAGAAGCTGACTGTCTGGTGGTCGAACCATTGAAGACTTTCGAGGTGCCCAACTACAGCGGCCCATCCACTATCTTCTATGTGGCTTAAGAGCACCCGATCAGAGGGGATGATGATTGTGAACTTTTCGATGAGCTGCACGATCTCCTCATCCCGATCATGGGACTTCCTGACATAACCGACCGCGTAGTCAAAATGACTAGGAAACAAGCTATCCCCTTTTGCCAGCTCTCCAGTCGGAAAGATATGTTCAAAAGAATGTGGAACCCGCCGAACATGGATCGAAGATAGTTGCAAATCACCAGACATCCGGGTTTGGTTTTCTTAGTAGAAGACTCTTATGAGGCTGACGTGATATCAGTCTCAGCCCCGTCTGACGATGACCCTGTGGAAACTACATACCCGCAAGAAGCCCATAGCCACAAGCATCACATGCCTCCAGCTGAGGAAGTTCAGGATAAAGAAGTGTTCCTATGGAATCTACCTCCCTGCAGGGATACGGGGAAGGTCCCGCCCTCCCCTGAGGGATCGACCCCGAATGGCCACAGTAACAGGGCACCCTTGCCCTCGCCTAACATTGATGCAAAGGACGGTAATGCGAGTTGCACTCCAGGTCCCCCTTGATGCGACCCCGTTATGCTTGCTCTGTATCATCGGCAACAACGGGAGATCGAGATGCTAAAGGCGCGGCTGGCTGAAATAAGCACACTTGTGTCTGGATTGATCAAGGGCGTTTTCTACCAGTAAGATAGATACACGCATCAGTTCTCGAACACTACTCCAAATGTGTAATACTCTGGATTCTTATCGATCTTTCGGATCCTTATCGGAGAGTTTCAGATTGCTTTTGTGGGTCCTGAGTTGTGTTTTACGATCCACGTAGATTGTTCTCTCGTACTAGTTACGGAATCACGCGGTGAGTTTAATGTTCAATTCATCGACTCACGGATGATACAATTGCGTTGCATTCTTTCCGAGGATCGTTTCGGCTATTTTTATGTATTTTTCTGAATTAGTGGATTTTCGACACAAAAATTAGAATTTATGAAAATTAGGAAAATTCCTATTTTCCTTTCCTTTTTCTTTTCTTTTCCTCTCACCTTTCTCTCATTCACGCAAGCGTCCCTCTCTCTCTCTCTCTCCCATTCTCTCCCTTCTCGCCCTCTCTGCTCTGGCTGCAGACGGAGGAGGTCCGTGGGTGAGGTGGCGACGGCGTGGAGCTACTGTGGCACATGATGGTGCGAGGAATAGAGCGTGGTTGGCGCGATCTTGATCGGTGAATTCAAAGCCGGCGTGGTTTGATCGTCGTGGCTATTTCAACGTGGTTTAGTCACTTCAGTGAACGGAATCTTCGGTGGAGGTAGGGAGATGGAAGCCCTGCTTCTCTTCTGTGTTTCCTTGCAATTTCGTGTCAATCGGTGCGAGTTTGAGCGGGTTTTGTTGAGTTTTAGGTAAAGCATGCTTCGGGGGTGTGCGACGGGTTTGCTAGCAAACGGTGACAATTTCGCGTCAAATTAGTTTCACTTTAACCCCTGGCAAGTTAGCATCCCATTCCCGCAAGTTTCATCGCAATCGGTGGTCATTTGGGACCGGTAGAGGCCCGGGAACCCATGTGACTCGATTTGGGTCGATTCGATAGAATTGCCCGTTTCTTGCATTTTTGGTGTCGGTTTGGACCCCTTCCGGTCTGTGGAAGGTTTATTTGGTCATTAGGGTTGTTTCCCCTTCGTTTAGACGTGAATGAGACGTGGAATGGCCGAGATCGGCCGATCCACTGTTTTACTCGCCGTGACGCCTAAATGGTTTAACAGTAACCGTTTTCATGCTTTGGCGGTCGAGTTGTGACCGTTTTACATCTTGAGCGATCCATCAGGAGACTGTTTCCATGTCCTAAGCGGTTCCATGTCAACCATTCATTCGTTTGGAACAGTAGGTCGGTTCAGGTGTAAGCGGTCGGTTGATAGACCATTTGGGGTTGGTGAGCGGCCATTGGGAGACCGCTCAGCCCAATGAACGGCCCATTAAGGACCGTTCCGTTTATGTCGGTTCGCTGGCCGAGCGGCCAAGCAACGGACCGCCCTGTGGCCTAAGTGGCCCTTGGCAGACCATGTATATTCGATCGAGTCTTGGCCAACGTTTTATGTAGGTTCGATTGAGCGGCTTAGCTCAGATCGTTTAGTGTATAGGACGGCCCTTTTGGTGACCGTCCATGCTTCTACACGGCTTGAGCTAAACTGTGCATTAGATTTAAGCGGTCCGATCCATGACCACTCTAGTCATTACGCGGCCCTAAAGGAGACCGTCCTATGAATGGAGCGGCCTCCTGATAGACCGCGTACCCCTATCTTTCTTGGTTTTATTTGCTTGAGTCTTATGGGTGTAAACGGCCATGCCCCCGATCGTTTACGCCGTGGAGCGGCCTAGGTATGGACCGTGTATCACTTTATACGGCCCGTTCTATGACCGTTCAGTACCTGTAGTCTCTATGTGAGTAGTGGCCCTTTGGCTGACCGTTTGGTTCACCTAGCGGTCATGCTGGTGACTGTTCTCCTCAGAGATCCACCTTTCTATTATTTTGGCCTCCGCTTGCCTTGGCCTTGCCGTGTGAGTTGCCCGTAGTCCCGCGAACATCTTGAATGTCCTATGAGGGTGATGATCATGTTGTGGGGCGGCCGAGGGGTGCTGTTATTGAGCAGTGTTCCATACTATTTCTGAGTCATTATTGGTGTCTAGTCAACCCAGTGATCCAGGGGTTGACGTATGACATTGTGATTGTCTCGATGGTCCTGCATGGATCAAGAGATGCTGTTGGACGCCTTGAGATGTTGTCTTACCTCAGTTTACGTGTCCGTGTGCTTTGAGAGTCTTGGTGATCCCTCTGGTCTCCGTGATTCGTGTTAAGCAGAAGCATGGATTGGGTGATCCTATGTTGTTTCTTATCGATGTTTTATTATGCTGTGCATTAAGATTAGATCGATTGGCGGCTTGTACCGCTATGTACGACGATCTTGACCCCGAGTCTTCTAACTCAAAGATCGTTGTGTTTGCAGGTCAAGTTGACTGTTTCTGAGTCCGGTGGTAGTCTGGTATGCCACCTTGTGTCTGGTGCTTCGTAGTACGGGTGACAGTGCGTGCTTAGCCTGTCTGTACTTCAGCACTCGTGTTTCGGAGTCTCTATGTCTAGTGAGCCTCCACTAGTCGTAGCCTGACGACCTCGAGTGTCGGCCCACCCGGGAGTGGTGGTGAGAGCAGTTCCCAACAGACGGTTTGTAAGCTAGTTTTTCGTGGGCTCCCTTGCCTTGCAGTAGCATCCTGCTGGGGGAGAAAACTAGCTAGAGGCCTGGCTTAAGGCATTAAGCTTGTGTGTGCAGACGTGGTTTGGGGCAGTTTGGACGAACGCCTACGGGCGTGACCCTGACTAGTCACTCGTTACTGTTGTTCCTTGTACTTGGTACGGTGTCCCAGTGTCCGTGGTCGACACGACTGAGATACCTGAGGCACAATGTAAGACATCAGTGGACGTATCTGGCTGTTCTTCTAGTGAGGAGGTGCTTCCGTCACTTGACATGTGACTCTCATGGTTCTCGGAGTCTATGTTCCCCTTCCGAGTTAGTCTGTCCTTGGCTTTGTCCAAGATCAGCTTCCCCCTCTGAGATTGGTCTGCTCTTCGTCCAAGATTAGTTTACCGATGCGTGCATGACGATCTAGTCATGTATGTGTTAGTGTTTGTGTCTGTCCAGGTCTTTTCTAGAGTTTTTGCCTAGTCTTGTAGGACCTTCGCTTTGGGCTTTGTGCCTACCGACAGATCGATAACTCCTGACTTTAAGAGATCAGGGTTTCCCTTTCTGTCGCTATTTGGAGTAGCTTAGGGAGCCGAGCTTCGCTCGGTGGCCGTGTTCCGGTCTTTGCGGCTTTCCTTTTCCCTTTTCTTTTAGCTATTCTACTCCCACCGTTACGGCTTTCTTTTACAGTTTTTTTCTAGTTGTAGTTTATCTTTTCCTGCTTTACCACTACTACTGTTTTAGTTGTTATCCCTTGTTACTGCATTATTTTTCAGTGGGGATCCGCGTGACCCCTACTGAGCCAGTGACACGAGGCTCACCCCTACTTTTCAGGTGTGGCGCTATGCTTCCTTGCGGTTCCTGGTGTGGCTAGTTCGTAGTTGCCAGTGGTACCTATGTCGGGCTTCCCCCGACCTCAGTGTATGTTTTTCTTCCTGTTAGACTATACTTGTCTTTCCTTTGGACTGGACTCTGGTATAATTGTTAATTTAAACTGCTAATTAAAAAGTAATTTTATTTCTGCTACTTTAGCAAATCGATCTAATGAAATTTAATTGCTTACTATTATATCTATGACTTCAATGTACTACACGACAATCCTTCTATCCCTTCGGCGCTTTACAGCTCTTGGGAGGCTTCACGGGTTCCAAGTGATATCGGGTCTACTCGGTAGTCCTATCGGGTATATCCGGTATCTGGACTCTGGGTCGACTGAGCCAGTGACACGAGGCTCACCCCTGCTTTTCAGGTGTGGCGCTCTGCTTCATTGGGGTTTCTCTTGTGGCGAGTTCGTAGTTGCTAGCGGTACCTGCGTCGGGCTTCCCTCGACCTCAGTGTATGTTTTTCTTCCTGTTTGACTATACTTGTCTTTCCTTTGGACTAGACTCTGGTATAATTGTTAATTTAAACTGCTAATTAAAAAGTAATTTTATTTCTGCTACTTCAGCAAACCGATCTAATGAAATTTAATTACTTACTGTTATATCTACGACTTCAATGTACTACATGACAATCCTTGTATCCCTTCAGAGCTTTACAGCTCTTGGGAGGCTTCACGGGTTCCAAGTGGTATCGGGTCTACTCGATAGTCCTATCGGGTATATCCGGTATCCGGAGTCCGGGTCGTCACAGGTGGTATCAGAGCGTTGTTGTGTGAAGTACATGAGAATCTGAGATATACAGTGTCCAGAGTCTTGAAAGTCCAGTACAGTCTTTCGCTGGCTTAGGTTTTGCGATTATTTGTCATTTTGTTTCCGTGTGTGATCTTGTGCATGCTGTGTTGGCACTACGTGAGTTGTTTTTGCTCTCGTCAGGATACGACGTGATGCTTCTTTCTGTCGTGGTGTTTGTCTCAATCATACTGTACTTGGCAGAGTTCGTTGGTAGGCTTGAATCTGGAGTACACTATTCGAGATCTTTTCCGTGATATATTCAGGTGGCTGGTGACTTTTCTGGTTGGTGTGATGGCCATGCACATTCTTACGTTGTTTTGGTCATCCCAGCTTAAGTCTGTACTGCTCCTGAGCTGTCTCACTTCTGTTGAAGTGGTCGATTAGATTCCTTGTTTGAGAAGATGCTCAAGCGAACCTAGGATTTTCCTTCCTGGTGAGATACTGTTAGTGAGCTTGATGCATCTCATCCTAGTTGGTGGAATCTTTTCGAGGTAAGCCTTAGAAGTACTATCTTACTGAGGCCTTTGTCCTGTGTCTGCTTAAGTGTGGACTGTGTTTATTCTGAGCCTGATTTGATCCTTGTTCGACGGTTGCTTGGCTTTGGATGCAATTCTGTGTTAAGAGCCGTTGCACATCCTGTTCGTCATGCCGTGTCTAGCGGCTGATGTGTTATGAAGGCTCAATAATTATTTTCAGGACGTGAGGATAAGCTGAGATTAGCCTTTCTTTGTGCTTTGTGCTGAAGCTGGTGCTCTTCTTGGTTTGCACTTAGGCTACTTGTGATCGGTTGCTCGTGAGATCAGTACTCGTGGCGTGTTATATTGCGATTTTCATGAATTGCGATGGCGCCGAGTGTGTGCTGAGATGCAGATACCGGGATATTTCTGACGCCTGTGTGCGTTGTTTGAGTGCGGAGAGGAAGCGTGTGGGCTGATAACCCACCGGTCGAGGATCCTTGGCTGTAAGATTTTGACCGGTCGAGAGAATTATTTTTCTCAATGAAACTTCATCTTGGCTTCCTGTGCCTTGATGTTGTCTTTGCCGTGCCATCGTTATTGGAGGCATTATGGTGTTGGCACCGGCATTTGTGAGTATTGGGGAATCCGTCGGCATTTCTGCTGGTTGAGTACCCTCTGCTCTGTAATTCTTTCTTGGGTGTTGTGCTCTCGGGACGTGATCGTGGTCCTTGAGATGTGTTTCCCAAGATTATTATTCTTGATGTCATGGGTCTTTCTTGGTAAGCTGCTCGATGCATGACTAGTACCTTGTAGTGGTGTGTTCAACTGTTAATATGCCTTGATGTGACCCAGCTTGCAACCGTGTTCCGTGGTTCTGTGTTCAGTACGGAGCCGGGATCCTACAAGTGTTGCTGTTGTCATTGTCGTTTTGTCATTGTTTCCTTGTGAATCTGTCTTGGCACTGTGTGGACCGAAGTCTTGTCAGTTAGTTGTGCTGTACTCTTCTTCCCTGATAGAGTTGGCATGCGACTCGTATCAGATGTAATATCTGAGTGAGGACTGACTTGATTGTGCTTGTGGTCCGGTGCTGTCATTGGCGTCCTGTCTGCCAGGTTTTGTGGTTGCCTTTGGCACTGGAGCCGATGATGTCAAGTTATCAGCTGAGGACTATGCTTCCTTGTTTAAGCTGATGCTTGCCGTGTCTGTCGTTTTTATTTTCCCGATAGCTGTTGTCGTGGCTTGAGTCGTGTCTCCTTTCCTGTGAGATGTAAGTGACGTTGCCTTGTTCGGAGGTGTCAGACTAGTGTTCACTCATGTATTGTGCTCGTCCTTTGGATCGATTTGCCTTGAGATCCAGGGCGTGTGCTTGTGGTGGTAGTCTGGCAGTATTCCTCTAAATTGTGTTTTTCGAGATTCGTGCTGTTTCAAGTTGTCTTGGGGTTTGTTCTTCCCTGCTTCTTCTTGTTCGTATCTTAAATTTCTAGGATGAAATTTCTTGAAGGAGGGGAGGCTGTAATACCCTGGATTCTTATCGGATCTTTTGGATCCTTATCGGAGAGTTTCGGATTGCTTTTGTGGGTCCTGAGTTGTGTTTTACGATCCGCGTGGATTTTTCTCTCGTACTAGTTACGGAACCTCGCGGTGAGTTTAGTGTTTAATTCATCGACTCACGGACGATACAGTTGCGTTGCATTCTTTCCGAGGATCGTTTCGGCTATTTTTGCTTATTTTTATAAATTCGTGGATTTTCGGCACAAAAATTGGAATTTACGGAAATGAGGAAAATTCCTATTTTCTTTTCCTTTTTCTATTCTTTTCCTCTCTCCTTTCCCTCATTCGCGTGCTCATCCCTCTCTCTCTCCCGTTCTCTCCCGTTCTCGCCCTCTCTGCTACGACTGCAGACGGAGGAGGTCCGTGGGTGAGGTGGCGACGGTGTGGAGCTGCTGTGGTGCGTGATGGTGCGAGGAATGGAGCGTGGTTGGCGCGATCCCGATCAGTGGATTCAAAGCCGGCGTGGTTTGATCGTCGTGGCTATTTCAGCATGGTTTAGTCACTTCGGTGCACGGAATCTTCCGTAGAGGTAGGGAGATGGAAGCCCTGCTTCTCTTCTGTGTTTCCTTGCAATTTCGTGTCGATCGGTGCGAGTTTGAGCGGGTTTTGTTGAGTTTTGGGTAAAGCATGCTTCGGGGGTGTGCGACGGGTTCGCCAAGAAACGGTGACGGTTTCACGTCAAATTAGTTTCACTTTAACCCCTGGCATGTTAGCATCCCATTCCTGCAAGTTTCGTCACAATTGATGGTCATTTGGGACCAGTAGAGGCCCGGGAACCCATGTGACTCAATTTGGGTCGATTCGGTAGAATCGCCCGTTTCTTACGTTTTTGGTGTCTGTTTGGACCCCTTTCGGTATGTGGAAGGTTTATTTGGTCATTTGGGTTGTTTTCCCTTCGTTTAGACGCGAATGGGGCTCGGAATGGCCAAGATCGGTTGATCCCCTGTTTTACCTGCCGTGACACCTAAACGGTTTAACAATAACCATTTTCATGCTTTGGCGGTCTAGTTGTGACCGTTTTACATCTTGAGCGGTCCATCAGGAGACCGTTTCCATGTCCTGAGCAGTTCCACGTCAACCGTTCATTCATTTGGAACAGTAGGTCGGTTCAGGTGTAAGCGGTCGGTCGATAGACCGTTTGGGGTTGGTGAGCGGCCATTGGGAGACCGCTCAGCCCAGTGAACGGCCCATTGAGGACCGTTCCGTTTATGTCAGTTCGCTGGTTGAACGGCCAAGCGACGGACCACCCTATGGCCTAAGTGGCCCATGGCAGACCATGTATATTTGATCGAGTCTTGGTCAAAGTTTTATGTCGGTTCGATTGAGCGGCTTAGCTCAGACCGTTCAGTGTATAGGACGGCCCTTTTGGTGACCGTCCATACTTCTACACAGCTTGAGCTAAACTGTGCATTGGATTTAAGCGGTCCGGTCCATGACCGCTCTAGTCATTACACGCCCTAAAGGAGACCGTCCCATGAATGGAGCGGCCTCCTGATAGACCGTGTACCCCTATATTTCTTGGTTTTATTTGCTTGAGTCTTCTGGGTGTAAACGGCCATGCCCCCGACCGTTTACTCCATGGAGCGGCCTAGGTATGGACCGTGTATCACTTTATACGGCCCGTTCTATGACCGTTCAGTACCTGTAGTCCATGTGTGAGTAGTGGCCCTTTGGCTGACAGTTTGGTTCACCTAGCGGTCAGGCTGTTGACTGTTCTCCTCATGATGTGACTCCACCTTGGGGTGATAGTCACAAGACCGAATGCCCTTGGACCTACAATTGCAAGCAAGTATCTTTGAGCGGCGGACTTAATCTAGCGAACTCACTTGCGTGGCGCACACTAGTGCCCGCAGGCGACTAGGCGATGATGGAGAGGGTCCGAGGCGGGACCTTGATGCTCCAATGGTTGGCTAGCTTGGGGAGAGCCCCAAATGGGCCAGGGATGCCCAACTCACGGGCGGCCAGCACACCAAGGGTGTGGGATGTAGGGGATCACCCACAACTCACCCGTGGTGATCACTCACATCAATGGCAATTATGGGCCGAGCTCTCACTCTCCGTCCGACGAAGTAATAACGATAATACTATGCTAAGCAAGGAATTTAAAGCAGCCAAGAGGGGGACCGAGGCTCACCTAGTCAACGTGAAGACGCCGACCCCGGCCGGAGACGGGGGCGAGCGGGGAGGCAAGGGTATGCACCCGCACGTCGCGTCGATGAAGCTTCAAACCTGCGACTTGAATTATTACATGAACTACACCCCTTGCAAGCGGGGATCTCGGGGTGGGGGTAAGTTATTACAGCCAAAACTACCTCCACGCAGGGAGGAGCCTTCAGCTGGCCAAGCTAGGGAAGGGAAGAACCGACCTAGGAACTAATTGATAGAACGCCGATGATTCTATCCGACCTCTGGAACAGGGGATAGGTAGTCGAAGATGATGCCGCTGCCCCGAACTTTGTTGATGATGAGACCAGTGGCAAAACCTTCAGGAATGGATCAGGAAGACGTCCAATTTTTGTGGAATTTGCTGGTTGGCGGTGCTGGTCGGGGAAGAGCCATGAACAGGGACTCAGATCTCTGGTTCTGACTGTCTCAGCACCACTTCAGCAGAAATCCAGAGTCGTCACGATTGCTCGTGAGCTCCGAATCGAGCGTGGCCAGAGTCGTTGGAAAGGTTGTCAAGTCCTTTTCGAAACGAGACCCACGGGGAAGCCATAGGATGCTTGAGAAGATTGGAAGATCCCGAACAGTGGACATGGGTCGATTCAGTCCCAGGAAGAGCAGAACTGCACACCTGGAGGAGAAAATTGATAAATCTTATCTCCGGATGCCGAATGGGGTTCCGCTTCTTGTCCCTCAAAGTAGGCTCATTGTAGAATATTCCAGACAAGTCCTGCCTCCAGATCCTCAAGAGGGTGGCCGTGGCAGACTCTGTAAATGGCTTCAGGTTACTGACCGGGCCTATCCTGCGCAGTCGGAGAAGAATAGCTCTCCTTGGCAGTCACGAACTCAGATGGGGACGAAACCACCACCATTGCGAAGCTGCTTTGACGATGATTCCAACAATATATGGTACGCCTCCTGAAGCCTCACGATGATGCCATGGCCACTGCTGCAATTTTCTAGTGCTCTGCTGCCTTTGAATTGAGAACTGCAGGTTGAAGATGATAGGGGGAATGGGGTATATGGGAGGGGTAATGGGGTGGATGGGTGTGGGAGTGACCCCTAACTGTGAGGGGGTCTGGGAGGGGGTGTTCTAGGGTGTGGGAAGGGGAGAATGGGGGTTGGAATGGGGTGTTTGCAGTGGGTAAGAGAGAAGCTACGAATTTGGGATGGGTGGGGGAGAGGGAAGGAGAGTTCTCTCTCCAAGGTTTGAAAATTGACTAATGGGGTGGTTAATGGGGCTTTGGGGATGGGAATGGTTGTGTTGGGGAAGGGAAGGGGTGCTTGAAGAGTGGGAAATTCTCCCTTGGGAGATTAGAGGGTGCTTAGGGAAGGGGATTGGGTAGTTGGTGGTTGGGTGGTGGAGTATGGATTGGTGGAGGGTCTCTTGGGACTAGGGGTGGAGTAATGAGGGTTGGGGTAGTTGGGATGATGAGTAATGAGGGGAGAGGAAGGGTTGATGATGTGGAGGAGAGAGAGGGAGGGGAGGAGAGAGAATGGGGCACCCCCTCCTCTTGGAGAGAGAGAGAGAAGAGAGAGAGAAAGAGAGAGGGGAATCCACCCCTTAGAGAGAGAGAGAGATTTGGAGAATCCACTCCAATAAGACACTAAAACTCACTTGATTTAAATTGATCATCAAAGGTTGTTACATATGAGAGGAGTGGGGGCCTATTTATAGGCTCACACAATTTCATGGACTAAAATGACCTTGAACAAACTAACTAATGACTAGCCTATCCCGGTGGGGGGCGCCCATGGGCCAAGCCCATCTTTTGGGCCCATTTGGCTACTCAAACCAACCTAATGACTCATGGACTTAAGTATAACCCACTAACCTAGGTACATGACTCAAATAAAGGGAATTACATAGTTTATGACTCAAAGAAAATATGAAAATTACATGGATAGACTCAGAAAAATGTGAAGAACATAATGACGCATGCCGTCGATCCATTTGAGCTTCGAAAAAAAGTGGAGGGGCAAGGGATGGCCCCATCACCTCAGAGATCCACCTTTCTATTATTTCGGCCTCCGTTTGCCTTGGCCTTGCCGTGTGAGTTGCCCGTAGTCCCGTGGACATCTTGGATGTCCTATGGGGGTGATGATCATGTTGTGGGGTGGCCGAGGGGTGCTGTTATTGAGCAGTGTTCCGTACTATTTCTGAGTCATTATTGGTGTCTGGTTAACCCGGTGATCCAGTGGTTGACGTATGACATTGTGATTGTCTCGATGGTCCTGCATGGATCGAGAGATGCTGTTGGACACCTTGAGGTGCTGTCTTACCTCGGTTTGCATGTCCGTGTGCTTTGAGGGTCTTGGTGATCCCTCTGGTCTCCATGATTCGTGTTAAGCGGAAGCATGGATCGGGTGATCCTATGTCGTTTCTTATCGATGTTTTATCGTGTTGTGCCTTAGGATTAGACCGATTGGCGGCTTGTACCGCTATGTACGATGATCTTGACCCATAGTCTTCTGACTCAAGGATCATTGTGTTTATAGGTCTAGTTGACTATCCTGAGTCCGGTGGCAGTCTGGTATGCCACCTTGTGTCTGGTGCTTCGTAGTACGGGTGACAGTGCGTGCTTAGCCTGTATGTACTTCAGCACTCATGTTTCGGAGTCGCTGTGTCTAGTGAGCGTCCACTAGTCGTAGCCTAACGACCTCGAGTGTCGGCCCACCCGGGAGTGGTGGTGAGGGTAGTTCCCGACGGACGGTTTGTAAGCTAGTTTCTGTGGGCTCCCTTGCCTTGCAGTAGCGTCCTGCTGGGGGAGAAAACTAACTAAAGGCTTGGCTCAAGATATTGAGCTTGTGTGTGCACACGTGGTTTGGGGCAGTTTGGACGAACGCTGACGGGCGTGACCCTGACTAGTAACTCGTTACTGTTGTTCCTTGTACTTGGTATGGTGTCCCAGTGTCCGAGGTCGACACGACTGAGATACCTGAGGCACAGTGTAAGACATCAGTGGACGCATCTGGCTGTTCCTCTAGTGAGAAGGTGCTTCCATCACTTGACATGTGACTCTCGTGGTTCTCGGAGTCTGTGTTCCCCTTCCGAGTTAGTCTGTCCTTGGCTTTGTTCAAGATCAGCTTCCCCCTCTGAGATTGGTTTGCATTTCGTCCAATATTAGTTTACTGATGCGTGCATGATGATCTAGTCACGTATGCGTTAGTGTCTGTGTCTCTCCTGGTCTTTTCTAGGGTTTTTACCTAGTCTTGTAGGACCTTCGCTTTGGGCTTTGTGCCTACCAATAGATCAATAACTCCCGACTTTGTGAGATCAGGGTTCACCTTTCTGTCGCTGTTTGGAGTAGCTTAGGGAGCCGAGCTTCGCTTGGTGGCAGTGTTCTGGTCTTTGCGGCTTTCCTTTTCCCTTTTCTTTTAGCTGTTCTACTCCCTCCGTTACGGCTTTCTTTTACCGCTTTTTTCTAGTTGCAGTTTAGCTTTTCCTGCTTTACTACTACTGCTGTTTTAGTTGTTGTTCCATGTTACTGTGTTATTTTTCAGTGGGGATCCACGTGACCCCTACTTAGCCAGTGACACGAGGCTCACCCTTATTTTTCAGGTGTGGCGCTCTGCTTCCTTGCGGTTCCTGGTGTGGCGAGTTTGTAGTTGCAAGCGGTACCTGCGTCGGGGTTCCCCCGACCTTAGTGTACATTTTTCTTCCTGTTAGACTGTACTTGTCTTTCCTTTGGACTGGACTCTGGTATAATTATTAATTTAAACTGCTAATTAAAAAGTAATTTTATTTCTGCTACTTTAGCAAACCGATCAAATGAAATTTAATTACTTACTGTTATATCTGCAACTTTAATATACTGCATGACAATCCTTCTATCCCTTCGGAGCTTTACAGCTCTTGGGAGGCTTCACGGGTTCCAAGTGGTATCGGGTCTACTCGATAGTCCTGTCGGGTATATCTGGTATACGGAGTCCGGGTCGTCATAAAATGCCTCCATGCACTTGAAGAGGGGAGCGATGGATGCAGCCGGTTCTCTAGCCAGACAATCGGCTAGGCGAAGCCCTACACTACAAGAAAGGATGCAAAAGCCTTACTCTTTCCCAAAGAACAAGACCCGAGGGATCTTTGACTAGGCCTGCCACTATGGCAAGGTCTTCCTCCCAAAGTCTAAAAGGCCGCAAGACGCCCGAAGTAGTGGTGACCCCTTGTTTTGCCCTTATCTCCAAATAATGGGTCACCCTATTGAAGACTGCTACATCTTCAAGGATGTTGCTCAAAACTTGATTGAGAAAGATGAGCTCAGAATAGGAGATTATGTGGTGGCTCCGTCGTGCCCCCATGAGATTACATGGTGTCAGTTCAGCATCAGGCCTTTGAAGATGTAGCTGAGAATGAACAACCCCGGCCGCCAGCAGTGGAGCAGTCCCAAGCATGGCAAGCAATCACCTCGGCTCCTGCAAAAGTCGTCTACGATGACTACCAAGAAGATCGTGGAAAAGTCCTATACTTCTCCGCGCAGGGGAACCCCTCGAAGCCGCAGACAACAAGCCCAGAAGGGGGGGGGGGGACAAGCAAAACCTCATTGCGCAACGAGGCGGAGCAAGAACATGCATATGGTGTCCTTGAAGCAGAAGATGGTGAAGACCAAGATTTCATCGACCTACTACCAGTGTCACCGAAAATTGAAGATGGCGGCCAGGCCACAGTAGATGAGCTCATTGAAATCAACCTCGGCACGGAGGGGGACCCTAGGCCGACCTTTCTGAGTGCCCTTCTGCCTCCAGAGGAGAGGGAGCAATATGTGAAGTTGCTGCAAGAGTTCCGGGACTGCTTTGCTTGGAACTACAAAGAGATTCCCGGCCTCAGCCCCGACGTGACTCAACATATTCTGGCTATTGATCCCAAGGTGGCGCCAGTGAAGCAGTCGCCCCAGCGCATGAGGCCGGAGCTGATAAACCAGATTTGCAAAGAAGTCGACAAGCTTATAGATGTTGATTTTGTAGCTGAGAACCAATACACCACATGGTTGGCCAATATCGTGTCGGTGAAGAAGAAGAATGGACAGATCAGGATCTGCGTGGACTTCCGCGACCTGAATAAAGCCTGCCCGAAAGATGACTTCCCGGTGCCTATCACCGAAGTGATGATCGATGCAACTATTGGCCATGAGGCCTTGTCCTTTATGGACGGATCGTCTGGCTATAATCAAATCTGGATTGTTGAGCACGACTGAATTCATACGGCCTTCCGGTCACCTAAAGGGATATTCCACTATAAAAGAATGCCCTTCGGCCTCAAGAACGCTGGCGCCACATACCAACAGGCAATGACCAAGATATTCGACGAGCTGCTGTACAGCAAAGTCGAATGCTACATTGATGACTTGGTCGTCAAGATAAAGAAAAGGGGGGACCACCTGAGCGACCTCAGAGTTATCTTCGAGAGACTCTGGTAGTATGAGCTGAAAATGAACCCAATTAAGTGTGCCTTCGGCATCTCCAGTGGGAAGTTCCTCGGCTTCATTGTCTGATATAGGGGGATCGAGATCAATCCTCTTAAAATAAAAGTTATTCAGGAGCTACCTCCTTCAAAGAATCTGGGAGAGTTAAGGTCTCTGCAAGGCCGGCTGGCTTACATCTGCAGATTTATCTCCAATTTGTCAGGATGGTGCCAGCCGTTCCGCAAATTGATGATGAAGAATGCATCTTTTAGCTGGAATCAGGAGTGCCAGAGGGCCTTAGACCGATTGAAGGATTATTTGAAGACCCTGCCCATGCTGGGGGCACCTGTCAAGGGAAGGCCACTTATTCTATATATAGCTGCCACCGAATGTTCGCTGGGGGCAATGCTTGCCCAGAACAATGATGAGGGAAAGGAGCAAGCTATCTATTACCTCAGCCGAAGACTAGTAGGGGCGGAAGCAAAATACACCCCGATTGAGAAAGTTTGCCTCGCCTTGGTCTTCGTAGTCAAGAAGCTGAGGCATTACATACTGTCGTATGAAGTAAGCCTGATATCTAAGGCTAACCCAGTCAAGCACATTCTCTCCCAGCCAATCCTAAAGGGACGTCTTGGCAAGTGGGCCATACTGCTAATGGAGTTTGACATCACCTACGTGCCGTAGAAGGTCGTTAAAGGTCAAGCCGTTGCAGACTTCTTCGCAGCGCACCCCGTACCTGAAGACTCTCCATTGGTCATGGAGCTACCTGAAGATGAAACACTAGAGGTGGACCAAGTCCAACAGACCGCCTGGCGGCTGTACTTCGACGGGTGTCGAGAATAGAAACAACCCCATCCGGGCATACAAAAGTATGGGCCGGGGCCGGCATAGTCCTCAAGTCTCCGGAGGGAGAGGTGTTACACACCTCTTGTTCCATCAGCAAGCCCTGCACGAATAATGAAGCAGAGTATGAAGCTCTAATCATTGGCCACCAAGTCGCTTTGCAAATGGAGATCAGAATGCTACAAGTATTTGGCAATTCACTGTTGATCGTCAAGCAGGTCCAAGGACAGTTTGACATCCAAAAGCCTGAGCTACTCCCTTACCACGCTAAGGCGAAACAGGTCATGGAGCAGTTCTACCTCATTGAGATAGGCCACATCGCCAGAGGACAAAATGCACAAGCTGTTGCACTTGCGAAGTTGGCAAGTTCATTGGCGGTGCCGCCAGATTGATCCCTCAGCATCCGTGTGGTAAATCAACGCCAAGTGCCTAGCATGATAGAAGAGCCAGAAGAAGAAGAACTTGAGGTTGCCACAGTGGAGGCCATCAGCCTACCCGACTAGAGGGACCCACTTATGCAGTGGTTTAAATACTAGCAACTGTCCAGGCAAAGGGGAGAGAAGATCAATTTAATCAGAACAAAGGACTCTTATGAGGTTCGGAATAGGATCTTATTCCGAATCATGGCAGATGCCAAGCGAAAGGTACTCCTCCGATGCCTATCCACCGGAGAAGCTTGGAAGGTCATAAAGGAGGTTCACACCGGAACAGCAGGTGCACACCAGACAGGACCGAAAATGAAGATTGAGATAAAGAAGCTTGGCTACTACTGGCCGACAATGTTTAACGACTACTGTAGGTACGCTAAGTCTTGTCAAAAATGCCAAGAGCACGCAACGGTGCCCAGGAGACTACCCTTGCCACTGCATCCAACAGTGCCCAGCTGGCCTTTTGCCCAATGGGGAACAGACATCATGGGTCCACTACCCACATCATCCGCTGGATGCAAGTACATTCTGGCGGCAACTGACTACGTTTCCCGCTGGGCGGAAGCTATTGCTCTGAAAGAAGTAGCTGGGGAGATCATCATCATATTTGTCCGTCGCAACATCATATTCTGGTTTGGCACCCCCAACCGAATTATCTCAGACAATGGTAGCCACTTCCGCAGCCAGAAGGTCTACCGGCTGGCAGAAAAATACAAGATTGATTGGAGGATGTCAACCCCTTATAAACCGTAGGCCAATGGCTTGGCTGAAGCTTTTAATAAAACTATTTGTACTCTCCTAGCCAAAATTGTTAATTCCAATAAAAGAGACTTGAAAGAGAAGATGTACGAAGGTCTGTGGGCATATCGAATTGTATACAAAACCCCAATGGATTGTTCACCATTTTCCTTGGTGTATGGATCAGAAGCAATTGCCCCCATCGAGTTGGAAATACCCTCCCTAAGGGTCGCAATCCAACACGGGCTGGTCCGGGAAGAGCAAACAAATGTCGAGCGAAGGCTCGAAGAGCTCTCCAACTTGGAGGGGATACGACTCCAAACCCAGCAGAACATCCATGTCTATCAGGCCCGAATAGCACGTGCCTTTGACAAGCTCATCGAGGAATGCGAATTCAAAAAGGGTGACCTCGTTTTGGTCAAAAGAAGAGAAGTTATGACTGCCAACCCCAAGGGCAAGCTAAATGAGAATTGGTTTGGACCCTATGTAATCCAGAAAGTCTACAAGGGTGAAGCGTATGTAATCGTCAATCATCAAGGGGAGGTTCAGTTTCCACCCCTTAATGCTAGGCATTTGAGGTTATACCACGCTCCGATTCCTCCATTCAATGAATAATATATTTCTCCGCCCTGCCGCGGGTGAATTTGCGTTACTATTGTCCAGATGGTTTGGCCACTATTTACCCTATGTTTTTTTTAAAAAAGAAAGGGAGAAAGAAAAAGAAAAAAAGAAAGAAAGAAAGAGAAGAAAAGAAGGAAAGAAAAAAAAGAGAAAGAAAGAGAAGAAAAAAAAAGAGAAAAGAAAAGAGAAAAGAAAAAAAAGAAGAGAGAAAGGGGGAAGAGGAACCAGTCCCCCATGATTAATGCTCACTCCTGTCATCAAGAGCACATCAACAGACAAACAAACCATGTCAGCCCTTGGCATCTTGTCGGCACTGACAAAAAATACCTCACCCGAACCTTCTGTTTGGGATTGGGGAATCAATCTTCTTCCATGCGTTGGCACCAGCCCCATACCGACGAAGACATCAAGAGACAAACAAACCATGTCAGCCCTTGACATCTTGTCGGCACTGACGAAAAACACCTCACCCGAACCTTCTGTTTGGGATTGGGGAATCAATCTTCTTCCTTGCATTAGCACCAACCTCGTACCAACGAAGACATCAAGAGACAAACAAACCATGTCAGTCCTTGACATCTCGTCGACACTGACGAAAAGACACCTCACCCGAACCTTCTGTTTGGGATTGGAGAATCAACCTTCTTCCTTGCATTGGCACCAGCCCCGTACCAACGAAGACATCAAGAGATAAACAAACCATGTCAGCCCTTGACATCTTGTCGGCACTGACGAAAAAACACCTCACCCAAACCTTCCATTCGGGAGTGGGGAATCAACCTTCTTCTTTACGTTGACACCAGCCCCGTACCAACGAATACTTCAAGAGACAAACAAACCACGTCCGCCCTCGGCACCCCATTGGCATGGACGAACAACCTATTTTTAACCGAGACCTCCCGTCTAGGTCATTAAATGAACAAACTCTTATCTCCATCCCTTCGGGTGACGAATGCCCCCTTTTGACCAAGATCTCCCGTCTAGGTCATTGAATGAACAAACTCTTCTCTCCATCCCTTCGGGTGACGAGCAACACATTTTTGACCGAGACCTTCCGTCTAGGTCATTGAATGAACAAACTCTTCTCTTTGTCCCTCTAAGGTCAAATCGACCTACTCCGATCGAGCGGCCCGGTGGCACCATTTGGTCAATCGCACGACGGACGTGGTGGAGTGATCCCCTCGTCCCTCCTTTGGAAGGGCGAGCACTCTCCTACGCTCCCACGCGAACCCCACCGGGCTTTCCCCGAATGAACTGCTAGTGCGAACCCGCACTTCGTCAAGAGGCAAGAAAGAAAGGAGAAGATTTTTGGATACCATACATACATAAGAGGCATATGAAACAATTGTATTCTATTCCTTTTTAGAAAATAAGCTACATGGGCTCCGGGGGATGCCTCGGTATTACACAAAAAAGGGAAGAAAAAAGGGGAGGTAGAAGATTAAAAGGAGGATTGGCGGCTAGTCTATTCCCTGAAAGATTTCCTCAAGAGGAAGGATCCCGACGCAAGGAAACTTTAACATTTCGCGCAGTCGATTTTCCTGTGCCTCGAGGTGCTCTAGCTCTATCGTCATGGAAGCCACTTCAACCTCAGCGACACATAACTCCTCAGTTTCTCTGACCATGGTCGCCTCAGCCTCGACAAGATCAAACTCGGCCTTAGCAAGCCAACCCTTGAGCTTCTCTATTCTGCTCTCCAAAGCATGAATGCTATCGCGACATTCATCTAGGACTCTCCGATGCTACTCCCTGTTGTCTCTTCGGATTTCTAGGGCCTGCAGATATTCGTCTCTCTAGGCACCGATAGCCATGAGTTCAGTCGGGGCTTGCGTCTCAAGGAACTCACGACGGTAGACATATTTTAATAACAACATAACACATCGCGACCACTCCTCTAGCGAGCAGCCCATCATTTGCAGGGCCCCGGTCAGCTGCATGACCACGGTATGCACCCCCCGGTACGTGAGGGAGGGGTCATCAAACATCGTGGCCCGCAACGTCAACAAGGTCTGACAGACCGGCAAGTCCGAAGCAGCATGGCCTATCGAGGGTATGGCCGACAAGTTGAACTCGACGACGCTGTCCACGGCCGCCCATAACTCGGTGTCCACCACTGTTGATGAAGATGGGAGGACCAAGGACAACTGGCGAGATCCTTCGGGTTCATAGGAAACTTCCTGACTGGCCACCGCCAAAGGTGAAAGTGAGACCACAGTAGGAGCACTCAACACCGCCACTGTGAGAGGCCGCTCCACCTCCACCGACTGAGTAAGGCCCGTGTCCGATGATGGCATCTGCACCGCCGGGACCGGAGCCACGGTTTCGACCAAAGAGTAAATGGCCGCAGGGACCGAGTCGGACACCATGGCGGGCGAACTCGCTTCTACCTCCCCCTCCTCAGTAAGGCTCAGACTCGCTGACGCTTCACAAGTCGGGAGCACGAGAGCCGCTGTCTCGATTGTAGGGAGAGCATCAACTAGAGTTGGGCCTGATACCGCTCCTGAGGGACCTACACCCCTTTCTACCTGGGACTCCCTCGGAGGTATAGTAATGCCTGCCGATATCTTCCCCAAGAGTTGGGCTTCCTCTGGTGCAACTGGCTTCTGGAGAGGCGGAAGCGGAACCACAAGCTACGGGCTGGCTCCCAATTGTAGAAGAGACGTCAAGGATTCCACGTCCGGTCCCAGAAGTGACTTCAATCTTCGTGCCGCTTGCAGACCAAAAGATGACCTCCATTTGGGAATGGCTTTACGAGCTCGGGCAGCAGGCGCTCCCCCGGGCGTTGTCATTGTCTAGCCATGCAGGGCAAGGTTAGCCGCTCACTATGTGTGATGAACTGTTGAATTTTCAAAGGAGCTGAAAGGTCCCCATGCTTACCTCAGCCACCGGCACTATGCGGCTCTCTGGCATTATTTCTCCCTCTTCCCAGGTTTCAATTGCCGGAGCATGAGTCCCCACGACCCCTTGGGGGGCATGATCTTGTCCGGCTTCGAATAAATCAACAGTCCTGAGGGAAACTCAAGAAAAAAAGGGGTCTATACTTACAACCATCACCGCCTCTTCTTGCTGCAGCACCTCGATTGCCGGGGTGGGGGTGTCTGAACTTGTTGCGGCCTCCTCTTGTCGCAAGGCCTCAACTATGGACGCCAGCTTGTCCAAAGCCACAGTGGCCTTCTCCTGTCGGGTGACCTCCGAGCCTAGAACATGGGTCTCCATGCCGTCCGGCGGGGTTTGTTCCTGTCAAGTTCAAAGATGATAGCAGCAAAAGAAATCAGTCGGCGACCTCGAAGGAAGCCCGAATAAATAGGTCCACACTTACAAGTGCCTGTTCCACCAAGCTCAAGGAAGCGGATAACATTGGGGCTTTCCAAGCAGGTGCAAGAAGTCCAGGCTCCTCGGATGTGCCCTCATTTGAGAGTACCTCGTCAGAAGAATAACCATAATCTACCTTTTCACCCGATGAAGACTTGGTCCGGGTGGGCACTTCTTTCACTGCTAGGGGAGCCCCCGCGTCGGGATCTATGGCTGGCGCATCGTCACGTGGGCTCAGCAATGGTGACCTCCCGGGCCTTCGCCCCCTCCTCACATAGATTTGCTTAAACGAGGGAACCACGAGTGTGAGGACTCGGACTCCAGATACCGGATATACCCGATAGGATTACCGAGTAGACCAGATACCACTTGGAACCCGTGAAGCCTCCCAAGAGCTGTAAAGCTCCGAAGGGAAAAAGGATTGTCGTGTAGTACATTGAAGCCCCCAGATATAACAGTAAGCAATAATATTTCATTAATCAGGTTTGCTAAAGTAGCAAAAATAAAATTACTTTTTAATTAACAGTTAAAAATAACAATTATACCAGAGTCCAGTCCAAAGGGAAGACGAGTACAGTCTAATAGGAAGAAAAATGTACACTGAGGTTGGGGGAAGCCCGACACAGGTACCGCTGGCAACTACGAACACGCCACGCTAGGAATCGCGAAGGAAGAAGAGCACCACACCTAAAAAGGAGGGGTGAGCCTCGTGTCACTGGCTCAGTAGGGGTTACACGGATCCCCACTAAAAAATAATGCAGTAACACGGAACAACAACTAAAATAGCAGTAGTAGTAAAGCAGGAAAAGCTAAACTACAACTAAAAATAGCTATAAAAGAAAGCCGTAACGGAGGGAGTAGAACAGCTAAAAGAAAAGGGAAAGGGAAAGCCGCAAAGATCGGAACACGGCCACCAAGCGAAGCTCGGCTCCCTAAGCTACTCCAAATAGCGATAGAAAGGCGAACCCTGATCTCACAAAGTCAGAAGTTACCGATCCATCGGTAGGCACAAAGCCCAAAGCGAAAGTCCTACAAGACTAGGCAAAAACCCTAGAAAAGACATGGACAAACACAGACACTAACGCATACATGACTAGATCGTCATGTACGCATCAGTAAACTGATCTTGGACGAAGAGCAGACCAATCTCAGAGGGGGAAGCTGATCTTAGACAAAGCCAAGGACAGACTAACTCGGAAGGGGAACACAGACTCCGAGAACCACGAGAGTCACATGTCAAGTGAAGGAAGCACCTCTTCACAAGAAGAACAGCCAGATGCGTCCACTGACGTCTTACACTGCGTCTCAAGTATCTTAGTCATGTCGACCACGGACACTGGGACACCGTACCAAGTACAAGGAACAACAGTAACGAGTGACTAGTCAGGGTCACGCCCGTCGGCGTTCGTCCAAACTGCCCCTAACCATGTGTGCACACAGAAGATCAATACCTTGAGCCAGGCCTCAAGCCAATTTTCTCCCCCAGCAGGACGCTACTGCAAGGCAAGGGAGCCCACGGAAAAGCTTACAAACCGTCTGTCGGGAACTGCCCTCACCACCACTCCCAGGTGGGACGACACTCGAGGTCGTTAGGCTACGACTAGTGAAGGCTCACTAGACATAGAGACTCCGAAGCATGAGTGCTGAAGTACAGACAGGCTAAGCACGCACTGTCACCCGTACTACGAAGCACCAGACACAAGGTGGCATACTAGATTGCCACCAGACTCAGGACAGTCAACTAGACCTGTAAACACAATGATCCTTGAGTCAGAAGACTCGAGGTCAAGATCATCGTACATAGCGGTACAAGCCGCCAATTGGTCTAATCCTAAGGCATAACATGATAAAACATCGATAAGAAACGACATAGGATCACACGATCCATGCTTCCGCTTAACACGAATCACAGAGACTAGAGGGATCACCAAGACCCTCAAAGCACACGGACATGCAAACTGAGGTAAGACAGAACCTCAAGGCGTCCAACAGCATCTCTCGATCCATGCAGGACCATCGAGACAATCACAATGTCATACGTCAATGACTGGATCACACCGGGTTGACCAGACACCAATAATGACTTAGGAACAGTACGGAACACTGCTCGATAACAGCACCCCTCGGTCGTCCCACAACATGATCATTGCCCTCATAGGACATCCAAGATGTCCACGAAACTACGGGCAACTCACACGGCAAGGCCAAGGCAAACGGAAGCCTAAACAATAGAAAGGTGGATCTCTGAGGAGAACGGTCACCAACCTGACCACTAGGTGAACCAAACGGTCAGCCAAAGGGCCTCTACTCAGACAGAGACTACAGGTACTTAACGGTCATAGAACAGACCGTATAAAGTGATACACAGTCAATACCTAGGCCGCTCCATGGAGTAAACGGTCGGGGGCATGGCCATTTACACCCAGAAGACTCAAGCATATAAAACCAAGAAATATAGGGGTACACGGATTATCAGGAGGCCGCTCCATTCATAGGACGGTCTCCTTTAGGGTCGCGTAATGACTAGAGTTGTCATTGACCGGAACGCTTAAATACAATGCACGGTTTAGCTCAAGCCGTGTAGAAGAATGGACGGTCACCAAAAGGGCCGTCCTATACACTGAACGGTCTGAGCAAAGCCGCTCAATCGAACCGACATAAAACATTGACCAAGACTCGATCGAATATACACGGTCTACCAAGGGACACTTAAGCCATAGGGTGGTCCGTCACTTGGCCGCTCGGCCAACGAACCGACATAAACGGAACGGTCCTCAATGGGCCATTCACTGGGCTGAGTAGTCCCCCAATGGCCGCTCACGAACCCCAAATGGTCTATCGACTGACCGCTTACACCTGAACCGACCTACTGTTCCAAACGAATGAACGGTTGACATGGAACAGCTCTGGACATGGAAACGGTCTCCTGATGGACCGCTCAAGACGTAAAACGGTCACAACTGGACCACCAAAGGATGAAAATGGTTAATGTTAAACCGTTTAGGTGTCACGGCGGGTAAAACAGGGGATTGGCTGATCTCAGCCATTCCAAGCCCCATTCGCGTTTAAATGAAGGGGAAACAACCCTAATGACCAAATAAACCTTCCACAGACTGGAAGGGGTCCAAACCGACACCAAAAATGCAAGAAATGGGCGATTCTACCGAATCGACCCAAATCAAGTAACATGGTATCCCGGGCTTCCACCGATCCTAAATGACCACCGATCGCGACGAAACTTGCGGGAATGGGATGCTAACATGCCAGAGGTTAAAATGAAACTAATTTGACCCGAAACCGTCGCCGTTTCCCGGTGAACCCGTTGCACACCCCCGAAGCATGCTTTGCCCGAAACGCAACAAAACCCGCTTAAACTCGCACCGATCAACACGAAATTGCAAGGAAACACAGAAGAGACGCAGGGCTTTCATCTCCCTACCTCCACCGAAGATTTCATGCACCGAAGTGACTAAACCACGCCGAAATAGCCACGACGATCAAACCACGCCGGCTTTGAATCCACCGATCGGGATCGCACCAACCACGCTCCATCCCTCGCACCATCACGCGCCACAACAGCTGCACGTCGTCGCCACCTCACCCACGGACCTCCTCCGTCTGCAGTCGGAGCAGAGAGGGAGAGAAGGGAGAGAACGGGAGAGAGAGAGAGGGACGCGCGCGTGAATGAGGGAAATGAGAGTGGTGAGGACACGCGCCACACTTCACGACGGAGTACACGGATCTCGCCGGCATCCCTTTGGCTCGGCGATCACTTGGCAGATGAGCAGAGTTATCTTTAGTTGTTTTATGCTTTAGGCCATGCTGGGCCTTGGTTTAGTCCCTGCGTGGACACTCTTATTATTATTGTGGACCTTTGTAGGCCAATTGGGGCCAATTAGGCTTCCATTAGGTGATGTTAGGCTTATTAGTTAGGCTAAGGGGAGAGTGGGCCACCTAGTGACCCACCTTATTGGCCCATTTGGGCTGGCCCCCCCTTCCCACATGAGATGGCCCATGGGGATTTGCGCCCCCCCCCCCCTTGTGGGCTAGGGTTTGGGCGCCCCCTTCATCTCCTCCAAGTGGAGGAGGTGGCAGCCGCCCCCACTCCTACTTTCTAGGAGTGGGGTGCGCACCCCCCCTTTTCCCTTCCCCATCCGACCACTCCATCCCTCCTTTGGCCGCCCCCCTTCCCCAATTCCCTCCTAGAATCTAGGAGTGGTGCGTCCCCCCCCCCCTTTCCCCCCTAGCCAATGTGCGCACCCCCCCTTTCCCCCATGCCACATTGCGCACCCCCCCTTTCCCTCTTGGCTAGGGTTTCAACCCTAGCATTCCCCCTCCCCATATAAAACATCTCATGTATTTTCTTTGAAAGATTATTGAATGAAATTGAAAGAGCATTTGCTGAAGGTGGCTGCGCCCCCCTCCTCTGTTCCTCCTTGCTCCTGCGACGGGAGCAAACCCGGGGTGTGACTCCCCATCCCTCGGTGCGACGCCGAGGGCCCCTTTCTCTTCTACCCCTTCTCAAGTTCTAGTTCGGTGTGCCCGGACTTCTCCTCCAAGAGCAGCGACGACCACCCCCTGTTCGTGAAGACCTTGGGCGACCAGCCCATTTTTGGGTGACTCTTCTGCGAGTCGCCAACGCGTGCGAGGTGGTTTCGCCTCATTTGGAGATCGGCATCACCCGTGGCGATTTTCTTCGTGAGCACGCGCAGGACCCCCTCTCCCTGCGAGCCAGGTTCTGTCCGCCCCCTTGCAAAAATCCCACAGGACGGACGTCTGCGAGTTTGGACGTGGGATCTTCACCGGTCGTACCTCTCTTCGTCCTCTGTCCAACGCCGCCGACCTCGCCTCGTTCCGACGTCCGAGCTGTTCGTGGCGTCCATTCCCGTGAGGTCGCGCAGGTCTGCCCTGTCCACCCGGCGCCAGGACCACCGGCGGATTCCAGAGCCTACTGCTCTCAGCCACGACCAGATCTGATCGAACCCTTCGATCGGGACCTGCTGCTCTGCGTCCTCTTCGTCCTCCAACAAGCGGAGCTCCGTTCGCCCTTCGGATCTAATTCTTCTTAATTTTCCCGCTCGAGCGCGCAGTTCTGGGAGCAGAATCCAGTCGCAACTTGCAGGTGCGCCCCCGGCTTCCACGGATGGAATCTGCGTGCCCACTTTGGCCGAGGCTTCCTCCCGTGACCTAGCTACGCGCCATCGCTGACGGCGCCTCAATCGGATCTTGGACCAGGTCGTGGGAGCTTTCACCGCGGAGTCACGCATTGCTGCGAACCTGCCGACCACCGTTCGGGTCCTCCTCGCGGCCAACCCTTCACCGAGTGCCGCCCGTCAGCCCGTACATCGGCAGCCCTGAATCTCTTTGTGTAGCCTGTTATCTCCCTGCGAGGAGTGGGCATTTTTGGTTGGAGTTGTATTATTGTTCGTCCTTGTGTATCGGGGTTGTCGATCTCGGCCGGGGTTTCTTCCCCACGCCTAGGCGTGGAGGTACGTGCGAAGCTCCCTTTGTTGGCATTTGCTTTACTAGTATACTTTCTAGCATGCCGCGTGAGTGTGTGTAGGTTCCTAGCTAGCTTGTTATTCACCGCGTGGTTGAGAGTTGAGCACCCATTCCGTGGCCCTAGTCGAGCGCCGAGCTCGGACTAGATTCCCATAGGCGCACGGCGGCTCCTTAGTCGCTGAGATCCCCGCGCTTCCCTCATAGGGACGGTCGTTGGGCTTGAGTTTCTTGTTGAGAGACGCCTCCACCCGGAGGAACGCTACGGAGGTCAGCCGCCCGGCTTGCCTTTGGCGTGCGAGTGCTGGCCGCACTTGTTGCATTCGTAGGTCTTAGCTCATTTCAATCCCGTCCCGCATCAAATTGGTATCAGAGCTTAGGGAACCAGTTTGTTCTAACAAATTGGGGTCTTAGGTCTTTTGAGTCTTTAGGTTGTCTAGGGTGCATTGAGTCTCTTAGTTCATCTAGGTAACCTACCATTGCATTGTCTTTTTAGGTTTGTGTCTAGTTAGAGTTTTATTCTTGTCTCGTTGAGTCTTGCATGTCCAGCTCACCGCCAGCCCCATGGTGGTTCCTCGAGCCCACGTGTCAGATTGGTCATCCCTGGTGGCCCAATTCGAGGCTCTTATGGCACGACCCCTAGGTGTCGCCCCTACCACTCAGTCGTCGGGAGACCCGATCCCTATGCCGATGACCGAGTCGTTTCAGCGCCCTGTCAAGTCCGTGGCCATCCTACCTAATGGGTTGCATACGGAGATCGACTTCATCAATAGGGTTCCATCTAATCATGTCTCACAGGACATTGTAGAGTCTCTCTCAAAGACTGGGGAGATTGTTCTCTGCGATGGCTTAGCTTTTATCGAGTTTCAACGGTGGTTTGGCCCCGTTCAATATTACGATGGTGCATGGTGCAAGATCGGCACACTTGCTGGTCCATGCATCATCTTAGGGCAAACTTGGTTGGAGGAGAGAAGAGCGACCATCGACCTGGACAGGAGGACCTGCACCTTACACCCATCTCACCTTCCAGGCGAGTTCGTCTTCCACGACGGCGTTACGCCGACCACCTCCGTGTCGCTAGCCACCCACCCCCAGCGATCCACTCCGCCTCTTGTTCCAGTGACTTACGAGGCTGAACAGGAGTTGGCTGAGGAGTACCTAACTGAGGTTGAGGAGTTAGGGAGTGACCCCATGGAGCACCCAGTCGTGCCTGAACCTTTGGAAGTTAGGGCCAACACTCTCGGCCTGAGACCCTCGACTGAGAGCCAGGGGCCCCTCCACATCATAGAGGACTCTGTTTCCATTCCCGAGGGAGATGCTTCACCCTTAGATCCTCATATAGAGCCATTCTTACCTTCCGAGGGTGAACTGGTTATTGGAGAGTCTTTAGCTAGCTGGTTAAGGAAGGGCCTAATTCTAGATGCCCCGATCCCTTGCTACCCATCCATGGAGCCAGCTCTCCCAATTGTACCCCTTGACTCCTTTCACACCACTTTTCGGTCCTTCTGCTTTCTTGAAAATGTGAAGGGCTTCCTTAGGAGTTTAGATTGTCAATGGGAGTTGACATATATGTTGACCTTAGGGTCTGACCAACCCTATAGTCATAGCTTTACACTCCCTGCTTTGGGGTCTATTACCTCGGTCTACACCATGGGACATATCACCTCTGAGGTCCTTTTACTCTTTCCCATTCCCGAGGAGGTTGACTTCGTCCCCTCTTATGGTATCACGGTCCCGAGGGAGGAACCTTGCCTTCCTTACCTTCCTCATGAGCCTCTTGCCCCATACATTAGAGCGCCTGAAGGTGATCATCTGCACCTGGGCGAATGTCGCACATGGGCAAGTATTGTGAAGGGACCTGTCGAGAGGGTTCATCATTTCTTTGACCCATTCGATCCCCTCCCTAGTGAGCCTCTCGACCCATATTCTTTTCCCCACCTCGTCGAGGAGGTCCACTATCATACACCACCTAGGCCTTCTAGTCAACACCTCACCTTGCAGGCATCCAGATGCCCGAGCTTAGGAGGCCAGGGACACATGTCTCTTCCCCATGTTTCACCATGTCCATCGTCATATAGGGGAGATGTCATGAGTAAGCTTGGGATTATTCATCCTCCTGAGTCTACCCTATTTAGTAGGACACATGTGCATGATAGGTCATACTTTGGTTGTCCAGGTCCTCCCCATGTTGTCAAGTCTGGTAGATGTCATAGGCATGTTAGATCCACATTTGGATGTCCAGGACCACCACTGCATTCACATAGGTATGAGTCAACACAGCTAGTTCGGAGTCTGCATCATCACCACCTCGAGGCCAGCAACGCACGTTATAAGGAGTTAGCTGATGCGCATCGACGCACCCGTGAGTTCCGAGAAGGAGAGTACGTCATGATCAGGGTCAGACCTGAATGGTTTCCTTCGGGGGCCGTGAAGAAACTCCAGGCCCGCGATGCTGGACCCTTTCGAGTCTTGAAGCGAATTGGGTCGAATGCGTATGAGATTGAGCTGCCAGACGACTATGGGATCTGTTCGACGTTCAATGTCTCAGATCTGGTGGCATATCGGGATCCCGCGGTGATTCCCAGTGAGCTTTTTGGGCCCTCCCCTCCTATTGAGAGAGTTACACCTTCTGAGCGTCCACCTCCTCCAGCCCCATTACAGAAACGCGAGCATATAGATTGCATACTGGATGAGCAGGTGACCACTACCAGGAGCGGAGCCTACCAACGCTTCCTAGTGCGTTGGAGAGGGCGCCCTGCGACAGACGACAGCTGGATCACACGAGGAGAGCTAGAGAGGATCGACCCCGACTTGCTGGAGCGCCACTTGAGCGACCGTGACCCTTACTCGACAGGGTCGAGTTCTTCCCACCCGGGGAGAATTGGTGAGGACACGCGCCACACTTCACGACGGAGTACACGGATCTCGCCGGCGTCCCTTTGGCTCGGCGATCACTTGGCAGATAAGCAGAGTTATCTTTAGTTGTTTTATGCTTTAGGCCATGCTGGGCCTTGGTTTAGTCCCTGCGTGGACACTCTTATTATTATTGTGGACCTTTGTAGGCCAATTGGGGCCAATTAGGCTTCCATTAGGTGATGTTAGGCTTATTAGTTAGGCTAAGGGGAGAGTGGGCCACCTAGTGACCCACCTTATTGGCCCATTTGGGCTGGCCCCCCCTTCCCACATGAGATGGCCCATGGGGATTTGCGCCCCCCCCCTTGTGGGCTAGGGTTTGGGCGCCCCCTTCATCTCCTCCAAGTGGAGGAGGTGGCAGCCGCCCCCACTCCTACTTTCTAGGAGTGGGGTGCGCACCCCCCCTTTTCCCTTCCCCATCCGACAACTCCATCCCTCCTTTGGCCGCCCCCCTTCCCCAATTCCCTCCTAGAATCTAGGAGTGGTGCGTCCCCCCCCCCTTTCCCCCCTAGCCAATGTGCGCACCCCCCCTTTCCCCCATGCCACATTGCGCACCCCCCTTTTCCCTCTTGGCTAGGGTTTCAACCCTAGCATTCCCCCTCCCCATATAAAACATCTCATGTATTTTCTTTGAAAGATTATTGAATGAAATTGAAAGAGCATTTGCTGAAGGTGGCTGCGCCCCCCTCCTCTGTTCCTCCTTGCTCCTGCGACGGGAGCAAACCCGGGGTGTGACTCCCCATCCCTCGGTGCGACGCCGAGGGCCCCTTTCTCTTCTACCCCTTCTCAAGTTCTAGTTCGGTGCGCCCGGACTTCTCCTCCAAGAGCAGCGATGACCACCCCCTGTTCGTGAAGACCTTGGGCGACCATCCCATTTTTGGGTGACTCTTCTGCGAGTCGCCAACGCGTGCGAGGTGGTTTCGCCTCATTTGGAGATCGGCATCACCCGTGGCGATTTTCTTCGTGAGCACGCGCAGGACCCCCTCTCCCTGCGAGCCAGATTCTGTCCGCCCCCTTGAAAAAATCCCACAGGATGAACGTCTGCCTGTTTGGACGTGGGATCTTCACTGGTCGTACCTCTCTTCGTCCTCTGTCCAACGCCGCCGACCTCGCCTCGTTCCGACGTCCGAGCTGTTCGTGGCGTCCCTTCCCGTGAGGTCGCGCAGGTCTGCCCTGTCCACCCGGCGCCAGGACTACCGGCGGATTCCAGAGCCTACTGCTCTCAGCCACGAACAGATCTGATCGAACCCTTTGATCGGGGCCTGCTGCTCTGTGTCCTCTTCGTCCTCCAACAAGCGGAGCTCCGTTCGCTCTTCGGGTCTAATTCTTATTAATTTTCCCGCTCGAGCGCTCGGTTCTGGGAGCAGAATCCAGTCGCAACTTGCAGGTGCGCCCCCGGCTTCCACGGATGGAATCTGCGTGCCCACTTTGGCCGAGGCTTCCTCCCATGACCTAGCTACGCGCCATCGCTGACGGCGCCTCAATCGGACCCGGACCAGGTCGTGGGAGCTTTCACCGCGAGTCACGCATTGCTGCGAACCTGCCGACCACCGTTCGGATCCTCCTCGCGGCCAACCCTTCACCGAGTGCCGCCCGTCAGCCCGTACATCGGCAGCCCCGAATCTCTTTGTGTAGCCTGTTATCTCCCTGCGAGGAGTGGGCATTTGTGGTTGGAGTTGTATTATTGTTCGTCCTTGTGTATCGGGGTTGTCGATCTCGGCCGGGGTTTCTTCCCCACGCCTAGGCGTGGAGGTACGTGCGACGCTCCCTTTGTTGGCATTTGCTTTACTAGTATACTTTCTAGCATGCCGCGTGAGTGTGTGTAGGTTCCTAGCTAGCTTATTATTCACCGCGTGGTTGTGAGTTGAGAGCACCCATTCCGTGGCCCTAGTCGAGCGCCGAGCTCGGACTAGATTCCCATAGGCGCACGGCGGCTCCTTAGTCGCTGAGATCCCCGCGCTTCCCTCATAGGGACGGTCGTTGGGCTTGAGTTTCTTGTTGAGAGACGCCTCCACCCGGAGGAACGCTACGGAGGTCAGCCGACCGGCTTGCCTTTGGCGTGCGAGTGCTGGCCGCACTTGTTGCATTCGTAGGTCTTAGCTCATTTCAATCCCGTCCCGCATCAGAGAGAGGAAAAGAAAAGAAAAAGGAAAGGAAAATAGTAATTTTCCTAATTTTCGTAAATTCTGATTTTTGTGCCGAAAATCTACTAATTCAGAAAAATACGCAAAAATAGCCGAAACGATCCTCGGAAAGAATGCAACGCAACTGTATCATCCGTGAGTTGATAAATTGAACAGTAAACTCACCACGGGGTTTCGTAACTAGTACGAGAGAAAAACCCACGCGGATCGTAAAACACAACTCAGGACCCACAAAAGCAATCTGAAACTCTCCGATAAGGATCCGAAAGATCCAATAAGAATCCAGGGTATTACAGTCTCCCCTCCTTCAAGAAATTTTATTCTCAAAATTTATGGAACGAACAAGAAGAAGCGGGGAAGAACAAACCCCAAGACACAACTTGAAACATCACGAATCTCGAAAAACATAATTCAGAGGAATACTACCAGACTACGACCACAAGCACACGCCCCGGATCTCAAGGCAAATCGATCCAAAGGACGAGCACAATACATGAGTGAACATAAGTCTGACACCTCCGAACAAGGCAACGTCGCTTACGTCTCACATGAAAGGAGAGACGACTCAAGCCATGACAACAACTATCGAGAAAACAAAACGACGGACGCAGCAAGCATCAGCTTAAACAAGGAAGCAGAGTCCTCTCAGCTGACAGCTCGACACCATCGGCTCCAGTGCCAAAGGCAACCACGAAACCTGGCACACATGACGCCAACGACAGCACCGGACCACAAGCACTATCAAGTCAGTCCTCACTCAGATATTATATCTGATCGAGTCGCATGCTAACTCTATCAGAGGAGAAGAGTACAACACAACTAACTGACAAGACCTGGTCTACACAGCGCCAAGGCAGATTCACAGGGAAACAACGACAAAACGACAACGACAACAGCAACACTTGCAGGATCTCGGCTCCGTACTGAACACAGAAGCACGGAACACGGCTGCAAGCTGGGTCACATCAAGGCATATTAACAACTGAACACATGACTACAAGGTACTAGTCATGCATCGAGCAGCTTACCAAGAAAGACCCACGACATCGAGAACAACAATCTCGGGGAACGCATCTCAAGGACCACGATCACGTCCCGAGAATGCAACACCCAAGAAAGAATTACAATGCAGAGGGTACTCAGCCAGCAGAAATGCCGACAGATTCACCAACACTCACAAATGCCAGCGCTAAACCATAATGCCTCCAAGAACAATGGCACGGCAACAACAATGTCAAGGCACAGGAAGCCAAGACAAAGTTACATCGAGAAAAACAATTCTCTCGACCGGTCAGAATCTTACAACCAACGATCCTCGACCAGTGGGTGACCAGCCCACACGCTTCCGCTGCGCACTCAAACAACGCACACAGGCATCAGTAAGTACCTCAGCATCTGCATCTCAGCACACACTCGGCGCCATCATAATTCATGAAAATCGTAATATAACACGCCACAAGTACTGATCTCACGAGCAACCGATCACAAGTAGCCTAAGTGCAAACCAAGAAGAGCACCAGCTTCAGCATAAAGCACAAAGAAAGGCTAATCTCAGCTTATCCTCATATCCTGAAAATAATTATTGAGCCTTCATAACACATCAACCGCTAGACACGGCATGACAAACACGGTGTACCACGGCTCTTAACACAGAATTGCATCCAAATCCAAGCAACCGTCGAACAAGGAGCAGATCAGGCTCAGAATAAACACAGTCCACACTTAAGCAGACACAGGACAAAGGCCTCACTATGACAGCACTTCTAAGGCTTACCTCGAAAAGATTCCACCAACCAAGATGAGAAGCATTAAGCTCACTAACAATAGCTCACCAGGAAGGAAAATCCTAGGTTCGCTCGAGCATCTTCTGAAACAAGGAATCTAATCGACCACTTCAACAGAAGTGAGACACCTTAGGAGCTGTACAGACTTAAGCTGGGACGACCAAAACAACGTAAGAATGTGCATGGCCATCACACCAACCAGAAAAGTCACCAGCCACCTGAACAAATCACGGAAAAGATCTCGAATAGTGTACTGCACATTCAAGCCTGCCGGCGAACTCTGCCAAGTACAGCATGATCGAGACAAACACCGCGATTGAAAGAAGCATCCCATCGCATCCTGATGAGAGCAAAAACATCTCGCGCAGTGCCAACAGAGCACGCACAAGACCACACACAGAAACAAAATGATAAATAATCGCAAAACCTAAGCCAGCGAAAGACTGTACTATACTTTCAGGACTTTGGACACCGTATATCTCAGATTCCCATGTACTTCACACAACAATGCTCTGATACCACCTGTGACGACCCGAACTCCGGATACTGGATATACCCGATAGGATTACCGAGTAGACCCGATACCACTTGGAACCCGTGAAGCCTCCCAAGAGCTGTAAAGCTCCGAAGGGAAAAAAGATTGTCGTGTAGTACATTGAAGTCGCCAGATATAACAGTAAGCAATAATATTTCATTAATCAGGTTTGCTAAAGTAGCAGAAATAAAATTACTTTTTAATTAACAGTTAAAATTAACAATTATACCAGAGTCCAGTCCAAAGGAAAGACGAGTACAGTCTAACAGGAAAAAAAACGTGCACTGAGGTCGGGGGAAGTCCGACGCAGGTACCGCTGGCAACTACGAACACGCCACGCTAGGAACCGCGAAGGAAGAAGAGCACCACACCTAAAAAGTAGGGGTGAGTCTCGTGTCACGGGCTCAGTAGGGGTCACATGGATCCCCACTAAAAAATAATGCAGTAACATGGAACAACAACTAAAACAGTAGTAGTAGTAAAGCAGGAAAAGCTAAACTACAACTGAAAATAGCTGTAAAAGAAAGCCGTAACGGGGGGAGTAGAACAGCTAAAAGAAAAGGGAAAAGGAAAGCCGCAAAGACTGGAACACGGCCACCAAGCGAAGCTCAGCTCCCTAAGTTACTCCAAACAGCGACAGAAAGGTGAACCCTGATCTCAAAAAGTCAGGAGTTACCAATCTATCGGTAGGCACAAAGCCCAAAGCGAAGGTCCTACAAGACTAGGCAAAAACCCTAGAAAAGACCTGGACAGACACAGACACTAACGCATACGTGACTAGATCGTCATGGATGCATCAGTAAACTGATATTGGACGAAGAGCAGACCAATCTCAGAGGGGGAAGTTGATCTTAGACAAAGCCAAGGACAGACTAACTCGGAAGGGGAACACAGACTCCGAGAACCACGAGAGTCACATGTCAAGTGACGGAAGCACCTCCTCACTAGAAGAACAGCCAGATGCGTTCACTGACGTCTTACACTACATCTCAGGTATCTTAGTCGTGTCGACCACGGACACTGGGACACCGTACCAAGTACAAGGAACAACAGTAAAGAGTGACTAGTCAGGGTCATGCCCGTCGGCGTTCATCCAAACTGCCCCTAACCACGTGTGCACACAGAAGCTCAATGCCTTGAGCCAGGCCTCTAGCTAATTTTCTCCCCCAGCAGGATGCTACTACAAGGCAAGGGAGCCCACGGAAACTAGCTTACAAACCGTCTGTCAGGAACTGCCCTCACCACCACTCCCGGGTGAGCCGACACTCGAGGTCGTCAGGCTACGACTAGTGGAGGCTCACTAGACATAGAGACTCTGAAGCACGAGTGCTGAAGTACAGACAGGCTAAGCACGCACTGTCACCCGTACTATGAAGCACCAGACACAAGGTGGCATCTAGATTGTCACCGGACTCAGAACAATCAACTAGACCTGTAAACACAACAATCCTTGAGTCAGAAGACTCGAGGTCAAGATCATCGTACATAGCGGTACAAGCCACCAATTAGTCTAATCCTAAGGCACAACACGATAAAACATCGATAAGAAACGACATAGGATCACCCGATCCATGCTTCCGCTTAACACGAATCACGGAGACTAGAGGGATCACAAAGACCCTCAAAGCACACAGACATGCAAACTGAGGTAAGATAGCTCCTCAAGACGTCCAACAACATCTCTCGATCCATGCAGGACCATCGAGACAATCACAATGTCATACATTAACCACTGGATCACACCGGGTTGATCAGACACCAATAATGACTCAGGAACAGTACAGAACACTGCTCGATAACATCACCCCTCGGACGTCCCACAACATGATCATCGCCCTCATAGGACATCCAAGATGTCCACGAAACTACGGGCAACTCACACGGCAAGGCCAAGGCAAACAGAGGCCAAAACAATAGAAAGGTGGATCTCTGAGGAGAACGGTCACCAGCCTGACCGCTAGGTGAACCAAACGGTCAGCCAAAGGGCCACTACTCAGACAGAGACTACAGGTACTTAACGGTCATAGAACGGGCCGTATAAAGTGATACACGGTCCATACCTAGGCCGCTCCACGGAGTAAATGGTTGGGGGCATGGCCGTTTACACCCAGAAGACTCAAGCAAATAAAACCAAGAAATATAGGGGTACACGGTCTATCAAGAGGCCGCTCCATTCATAGGACAGTCTCCTTTAGGGCAGCGTAATGACTAGAGCGGTCATGGACCGGACCGCTTAAATCCAATGCATGGTTTAGCTCAAGTCGTGTAGAAGTATGGACGGTCACCAAAAGGGCCGTCCTATACACTGAACGGTCTGAGCTAAGCCGATCAATCGAACCGACATAAAACGTTGACCAAGACTCGATCGAATATACACGGTCTGCCAAGGGCCACTTAGGCCACAGGGCGGTCCGTCGCTTGGCCGCTCGGCCAGCGAACTGACATAAATGGAACGGTCCTCAATGGGCCATTCACTGGGCTGAGTGGTCCCCCAATGGCCGCTCACCAACCCCAAACGGTCTATCGACCGACCGCTTACTCCTGAACCAACCTACTGTTCCAAACAAGTGAACGGTTGACATGGAACCCCTCTGGACATGGAAACGATCTCCTGATGGACCGCTAAAGACGTAAAGTGGTCACAACTAGACCGCCAAAGCATGAAAATGGTTATTGTTAAACCGTTTAGGCGTCACGACGGGTAAAATAGGGGATCGCCCGATCTCAGCCATTCCACACTCCATTCGCATCTAAACGAAGGGGAAACAACCCTAATGACAAAATAAACCTTCCACAGACCGGAAGGGGTCCAAACCGACACCAAAAATGTAAGAAACGGGCGATTCTACCGAATCGACCCAAATCGAGTCACATGGGTTCCCGGGCTTCCACCGATCCCAAATGACCACCGACCGTGACGAAACTTGTGGGAATGGGATGCTAACATGCCAGGGGTTAAACTGAAACTAATTTGACGCAAAACCGTCACCGTTTCCCGGCGAACCCGTCGCACACCCCCGAAGCATGCTTTGCCTGAAACTCAACAAAACCCGCTCAAACTCGCACCAATCGACATGAAATTGCAAGGAAACACAGAAGAGAAGCAAGGCTTCCATCTCCCTACCTCCACCGAAGATTCCGTACACCGAAGTGACTAAACCACGTCGAAATAGCCATGACGATCAAACCACGCCGGCTTTGAATCCACCGATCGGGATTGCGCCAACCACGCTCCATTCCTCGCACCATCACGCGCCATAGTAGCTCCACGCCATCGCCACCTCAACCACGGACCTCCTCCGTATGCAGTCGGAGCAGAGTGGGCGAGAAGGGAGAGAATGGGAGAGGGAGAGGGACGCGCACGCGAATGAGGGAAATGAGAGAGGAAAAGAAAAGAAAAAGGAAAGGAAAATAGGAATTTTCTTAATTTCCGTAAATTCTGATTTTTGTGCCAAAAATCCACTAATTCAGAAAAATACGCAAAAATAGCCGAAACGATCCTCGAAAAGAATGCAACGCAACTGTATCGTCCGTGAGTCGATGAATTGAGCAGTAAACTCACAACGAGGTTCCATAACTAGTACGAGAGAAAAACTCACGCGGATCGTAAAACACAACTCAGGACCCACAAAAGCAATCTGAAACTCTCCGATAAGGATCCGAAAGATTTACAGATCGTCTCTCTCTAGATTTTCTAGTGAGAGAATCTCTGGTCTTGTTCGGAGTGAGCTTTCCCGCCGGAAATGGAGGTGGCGGTGGGGGAACCCCCACCGCCTACAACCCCGATCTCTTCCACCTCGGCG